>OZ023322.1:19096247-19406247 GCA_964007375.1 Ophion obscuratus | reverse complement strand
GCAAACGTCTCGATCTTTTGAGGAACCGTTTCGACGTGATCTAAACGGGAGATGAGATTGAAGTATGCATAGTTGCAATGCAATGAAAATGAATACTTCATAATTGCTTTAATTTCGTGAGGCAGATTTCACCGACAACACTTCTTAATTATTTTTCTAAATACTTGTTTAGAAATCAACAAGCGTAAGTCTGCAAGAAATTGTATAATAATATAAATGAGGATATAAAAAATAAAAATTAACTTTCGTTGCGATCCAACATTGTAAACTTCAAAACCATAACGCGAGAAACGTCCGAGTTGTTGGATAAACAATTTGTTTATCCGATCGTGAAAAAGCTGAGGAAGATCTGAATTTGAATTGATCCGGACCGAATAAATGCTCGGCTTGTCGTTATTTTCTGATAATTAAAATATTTATGCAGATAAAAGTGATTTTCGAGATATTCGACTTCGAGGACCGTCCTCGTAGTAGTCTAGCGTCATACGCGACAATATGTGAAACTCGATATCTTCCAAGTTACCTATAAGACTGTTGAATTTTGCATTGTAGGAATTCAAGAGACATTTCTCCTAAATTCCCTAGATTTTCAGCCGATTCAGAAAATCATTGGAAATTTTTTGACGAGTATTATTCCGGCAGCCTATATTTTGGACTAAAAGATCTTGGGTAATAATAAAAATGCAGAAATGAAAAAAAAACTATGCAAACTTCCAAACCTCTCCCCAAGTACAAATAATTCGTTTGTCCGATTATGAACGAGATTGAAGTTTGCATCGTTGGATTGCAAAGAAAATTATTATTTTTTCTAGTGTTCGAATTTCTCTCGTCGAATAATCGTTACGAAAATTCCTTAATCGTTCGTCAATTTGCTTATTTACAAATATAGAATTTAAAGCTGCGTGAAAAATATTGTAAAACAATCAAAACGAAGAAATAAAAATATAAATAAGAATTTCCGTTCCATTTCAACGATGCTAACTTGAAGACCATGATTATAATTGTTTAAGTGTATTTTCAAAGACCCAGCCGTAAAATTTCCTTTCTTTCAAAGACTTCAAAGCATACTACATTGAAATGGTGTTGAAGTTTGCATCGTTGGATCGCAACGAAATTTCTTCTTTATTTTTTCATTTCTTTCACTTTAATACTGCATAAACCCTTTTTCTTCAAGTCTTGGTTATGGAACTCCAATTAGGACCTTTGAAAAGGTTTTAGTTATTTTTGTAGCCTGAATGGGCCAAGGATAAATTTGGCAGTACAGAAAAAACAATTGCGTTGCATCCCAACGATGCAAACTTCAATACCACACATCGAAGCTAAATTATGCTCTAATTGCTAATGGCTTATAAAAATTTCTCTAATTAAAACCATTCTCTTTTAAAATATCCCTATATTTATAATACTAATATATCTTTTTTAAAGAACATTTGAACGAACATGATCTCGATATAACGAAACCTCAATATAATGAAAACTCGATATAACGAATTTCCCTAGAGATTCGTTATATCGAGGCTCGACTGTATATATATTAAATATTTTATTCTTTATATTTTTATATTTTATATATATGTATTTTTTCTTATGGGAGCGCCGGTCCCCCAATCCACGCCGGGGGTTCCATCCCCCATGCAGCCGGCCATATAGTTGCAGTAGCTACCACCGCTTTCCACAGATCATAATCGGGACAGACGGATGGAGGGGAGTTGGGTTGGGTTTGGGATTTTTGGGATTCAGTTGCGTTTTGTTTGGTTTGGGATGTTTGGGACTCAGTTGCGTTTGGTTGGGTTTTGGATGTTTGGAGGCTTGGGTTTTTTCGGGTTTGCGGTTTTGGGGTCCTCTTGGCTTTTTTGGGTTTGAGTTGGGCATTATCCTGTTTTTATCGAAAAAAATGGTTTTAGGAAACAAATGTATGGAACATAAAATATGCATTTTCGCATAATCTACAACTTTTGTTTGAAATATTTTTGTTGCAGATCAATAGTTGTTGAAATGACCTAGAAAAACCGCTCAAAAATCGACTTTTTTGAGTTTTGACTTTGAATATCAAATACGCGCCAATTTTCATTTTCATATTCGTGCTCAGGAGGCCAAAAAATGAAAGTGTATCAAATTTCAAGTTGATCCGGCATATGGGCTTTTCGGAACTGTACCCAAATATATTATTATAATTGTTTACATTTTATATTTCCACACACACACAAATACGCGCACACACATGTATATATGGACATCATATACATACAAGGTACGTACACGATGACGCCCATCCTCGCCATTCACAAAACGGAATCGTTTAACGCTTCTCCTGAATGAACAGCCACGTGCTCGACAGAGGAGGAATAAGCCTTATTCCTCTTTTCACCCCTCGGACAACGATCAGTGGTCGATTCAATTCCGACGAATCGACGAAAAACGAGCACCTAAGTTTGTCTCTGCTTCTTGCGATATCTCACCAAAAGTGCACTTTTTTCGAGGATCTTAGCTGCACAATATATGCTGTAGTAGTGCGTGTCACAATGCATACTAACGTGGCAAATAATCGAGCTCGTTGTCGCGCAATTTTCCACCACGTGGCGGCCACTTATATCGCTTATTACTAGCCCACTATTGCTGATTCGATTAACGTTTATTTTTTCCCTCTCTCCGGATTCGACTGCTCTTAGCAATTGTTTTAGCGGCCCTGGCGTAATGTTCGGTTGTTCAAAAAATGTATTTTCGCCTCGACGGACGAGCCGTGTTCTCAACTTTTTCGCCGGTGAAGAATTAACACGAAGCGTCGCGAGAGCAACATCATGCACTCGTCGTCGTCGTCGCGTCTCTTGGAATTATTGTCCACAACCGCGATAAGAGCGGCAACGAAACGTTCGCGATATATATCACTCGCGACCTCGTCTTTTTTTTTCTTTAAAAGTGTAACGCACACTTACATCGCACTGTGTACGAGAGCGTGGCAAAACGAGGAAATCTTTGTCGGCCAACGGTCAACCTCGTCAACATTGACGTTTTTGCCACATACACGCACACAGGCATTTCAATTCGCGCGCGCATGTGTTTTGTATCGACCGATGGTAGAGTAACGTCATTGAGCATGTGCGTTTTGATGACGATTTTTATTATTCTTCTTTATTGCATTGCGTAGCGTCTCCGACGAATCGAAAGTCACGAAGAAACGAGGCCCGACTGACGAAAACGAAGCGCGTCCAATTTCAATCGGCGCTTCGAAACCGAGAACGCGCAAACGCGAATCAACAATCGTATCTCGGATGAGTACTTCGTTATCCATATTCACGGCGGGGCACTCTACACGAGACCATGCTTCGACCACGCAACGTTTAATTGCCTTCGATAATTTTATGAATTTCCCAAGTCAATTTCTTATTCAATGTCCCGAATTCTTCAGGCGTGGGAAAAATTTGCTCATTTTTATGATGTTTTCTTTAAGAAAAGATTTATTGCCGGTTTTTGGGACTTACACCGGTATTGACAGATGTCCCTTGAGGAATAAAGATTCCTTGTTCTTTGTTCAGAACAAAGAACAAGGAATCCTTATTTCGTAAGGAACGCTTATGAATACGAGTATTAGGGTATGCCAATCAAATCGAGTTTTATTTGCACAACTTTTTTTACAAAATGCTATTTTTTCTGTTACAATTAGCTTAGGGGGTTAGGCCACTCTAGAGGCCGAAAAAATAGGATTTTGAGGATTTTTTTTTTAGAAAAACTACAAAATAAATTGAGCTTACAAAAAAGGGTGTTTATCATATATATCAGTGACTGTATACAATCATTTCTGACTTTCCAAAAATTTGCCTAAAAAATCGTCAGATAATTGTTAATAACAAATGATCTGTGCAATAGAAAAAAATCCTACGTACTTCCATATACAATGTATTTTTCAAGATATATTCATCATTTCAAGTGAATCGGTTGAAAATTGTCTGAGTTATGTTTCCGGCCAACTTAAAAAATGCAGTTTTGAGATAAACGCTGCACAGCCGCCATTTTGAAATTAATCGCTTCAAAAAAATGATTGTATACAGTCACTGATGTGTATGATAAACACCCTTTTTTGTAATCTCGATTTATTTTGTAGTTTTTCTGAAAAAAAATCCCCAAAAAGCCTATTTTTTTGGCCACTCGAGTGACCTAAGGCCTTAAGGTAGTTTTATCGCCAGGCTTCAATCCATAGGATTTTCATAATTTTTTTTTGAGCTTCACTAAATATATTAATAATCGTCTCTGTAAAATTTCAGGATCGGTGGTCGACCTAATTACAGAGAAAGAAAATATTGAAATTGTGTATTTTTATGAAGGAATTCAGAGACGACATACAAAAACTCAATTTCCGGTCGCTACAAAAGTGTATAGAATAGTGGGAATGCGTCAGATTCTTAAAAATAATCAGATCTACATACTTAACACTTGTAGTAATACAATGCCCTCAAAAAAAATTACGCTTATTGGCCTAATTTTTATGTAATGTCAAGCTTAATTTGAACTTCTGGTATTGGATTTATTACCACTTGCTACGATAAAGAGACGTGACAGCAAGGCAACAGCTGACTGTAGTCCTAACCTCATCTCACTCATTCGAATTTCCACACATATTTCATTTTTAACGGACATGTTTCGCCGACATAAATTTTCCACGCTTTTTACCAGTCGTCGCCGGAATACAATGCTTTATATTTGGGAATCCGACATTGTTTTAACAGATCGACGTTGAAAAGCATGGAGGTTAAACTCGCCTGGTTGAGTAAAAAGAGACGACGATAGAACCAATGTTGCCAAATATCAAACCTAGAAATACTGCGCGAATCGTTGGAATAACTATTTTTTCATTTTTCTAAATAAATGTGAACACTCATTAAACAGTTTACAAGATTTAACAATTCAGAAACTGAATTTTGCAAGACTTTTCTAATTGAAGGCGCAAATTAAAAATAACTTTAACTTAAGGGTATACCTTAAGGAGGCATAGGTACCTCGAAAATGTATTTATTGAATCTCTCTAGAAGAGCTAGAATTTTTTTTGCATCATAGCAATGCGGTGTAAATTCGTTCTTTATTCATTCATTTTGATTAATATCTAGAATCTTTTTTGCAGATATGAGTTCCAAATCGCTAACAAGAATCGAAGCAACCGACTGAATGATTCTTGTAGCTAAAATGTGACGAAGAAATGCGAGCGTCTTAGAAAATAAAACTTGCATTGCGTACAAACGACAGAGAATTGAAGAACATCAACCGGAGCTTTCGAGACATCGACTGAGTAGTCGTATAATGTATATATGTCCGTATGAGTGTGTATACATGTGATAATAAATCACCTAATGGAACACGAGATATCTTAATTATATATATATAAGTATCAATGAAAATGTATGAAAAAAAGCAAGTAATAATTTAAATTCTGACGCGTTCAAAAATATAGCTCTTCGAATCGATCTATTCGCGGAGCTTTTGCTGCCTGGTGCTAAACATAGACGAATTGAACTCGAACTTGCCTTGCAATAGGATTCAGATAACCGAGTATCTAATCAGCGAAAGACACATCTGTGTTCCTCTCTCTCTCTCTCTCTGCCTCTCTCCTCCTCCTCTCCCCCTCGTTAGTCGGAGATTACGCCTATAACATTACGTTTTTTGGCCAAAAGACAAGAAGCAATTAAGTTTTTGAAAATGTTCGACTCTTTTCTCTCCTCTGCTCTATACCGGTGCTATACTTTATGGCACTCTAATTAGGTCGCGATCACGAAGGCGTCGAGAATTCAAAAAAACTCGACGCATTCAAATCGTCTTAAATTTTGTCGTCTTTTTCGTAAATGAAAAAATCTCCGCAAGCCATTGAGGGAGGTTTTTACTTTGTTGGGCCAAACTTGTTTAATTTTATTTTTATTTTGCGCTATCGGAAAGAACCAATGGAAAGGGGAAGGTGTACTCTATGGTCCTGGCATATTAGGTTAGATGTAAGTGTGAAACATTTCATTTCATTCGCACAAAAACTTCAGTTTAAGTTGAAACGCGGTTTTTCTCGAAACCACGTTTTCCAAATTTGCCATCGTTATGAAATTTCGCAGGCACGTGTACAACAAACGTCTTCATAAGCTGAACTAGAATTATCCAAAAATATCCGAAGGTTTTTATTTTACGGATAAAAAAATGCAAACATTTTTGGTAAAAAACTAAAATTCCCCTTCAATAGCTCACTATTTTTTTATTTTCCAATTTTAATTCTTCATTCTAGTTCGATTTATACACAATATTGTACAAAGTAAAAAATGTTTGATTTTTGCTGATCACCTATTCAGTACTTAGGACTTCCGCAAACAAATAGTACATTTAAACTTATTCGCATGAATGATTGGTGAAAAGCCGAACATTGTTTGGCCCAACAAAGTACACTCTCTTAACAATTATATTTTAAAAATAAGGATAAATTTTCTTTAAAAAAACCGCAAAAATGTACATCGAGTTTGTAATTTGATGACGATTTTCTTGTCGAGAAAGAAAGAAGAAAGAGAGCCTGCTTTCATGTAAGAGCGCTGAGCCTGTGCAAACTTGAGGGAGAAAAAAGTGTCTTTGAGAAACAAAGTAACGAAAAGAGCGATTGTCAGAGTCGAATTGTCGTGATCTCAACGAAATGCCTCGAAGTTCGTAAATGAAAAGTGCTTCTATTAGCTGAGAACGCGTGTTCAACGGCAAGGCGTGGATTTTTGCGATATTGGCGGTGAATGATTTGCATCGAATTATCTGCGTTGCCCGATAAGCGGTATCAAAATAGAAAACGATTTGCGCGTGGCGCGATCGAGTTTCTCGACGGAATAAGGAAATTATTAGACGCAAAATTAAACTACACATATGTACCTAGATGACTTCAGGCAGGATGTTAAAATCTGCATCGTTGGAATGCAACGAAAATTCATTTTTATTTTCTTATTGCCTCATTTTCATCATCCAAAAAATGTCTTTGCCTATTTAGGCTAAAGATGTCTAAAAAAAAAAAGATCCTGAGAAAAGTTAAACCGATTTTGGAGGCCTAAATATGTCAAAAAAAAAATTGAACTACCGAACTGTAGTTGGAATGCAAAGAAATTTAATTTAATCGAAAAAACGAAAATTTATTTTTATTTTTTGATTGCCTCGTTCTCATCATCATCCAAAAAATACCTTTATCTATTTAGGCTGAAAGTCTCTAAAAAGGATCCTGAGAAAAGTTTAACCGATTTTGGAGGCCGAAATATGTCCAAAAAAAAAATGGACTACGGAACTTTCGTTGCTTTCCAACGATGCAATCGTCAATATCATCTGCAGGACTCCAATGGTGAGTTACGTCTTTACGGCACCCTCGCAGTTTTATCTCAATGAGCGAATGTTTGGACAAGGATTGGTATTGCGAGAAAAAAAATGAACAAAGAGCGATGGCACCGAGATAAATAATCGCTCGAAATTGGAGCGTGGATAAAGCACGTCGAGGTCTCCCGGATTGCAATACGTTCAATTGAGATTAGCCACGGGAACGTACGAAGAAGACGGAGGGAGGATGGCGAGAGAAAACAAGAGAAAGAGAGAGAGATTGATTGATTGTGTTTTTATGTCTCGGAAATTCCTCGAGGCAATTTGTTAATGCGAGGAAATTGTGTTACATTTGCATAAGTTCACATGAGACGAGCTGGCGAATTAAACCGGGCTTATCCACGTTACGTACATTTTTTTCGTGTTCTTCAAGTACACCTTTGTGACTCCGAAAATTGATGACTGAAATACAATAACAAAAAAACCTCGGTCAAGTGTTAAACAATATTATCTATTTTAAAGGGGGACAAACTCATTTTTTTGTTTCACATCGACCGGGTGGCCAAAAGCAAGTACACCGTCGAGGCAGACGTTCAAAGGTCCTCCACGAGATTTTTTATAACTTCTTTAATTTTTAATATTTTTTCATGAAATTTGGCATACAACATTGTTAATGTACATACAAATAAATGTCCAAACGATTTGCCAATCATCTTACTTATTCCTTCGAAGTTAATTTTTTTTAACAATCCTGATTTTCGGGACGTCAAGGCGAGTTGCGAGTAAACAATGGGTCGAATTTTTATTATCATGGTAACATTACTATAAGACTTCATTGAGAGTGGTACGGAACACATAGCGCCCAGTATTACATTACACATAATACTCCAGCAGTCCAGTGTATATTGCAAAAAAAAGTGTGAGCTCCAAATTAACCACGTGCCACCTCATCAACTTCGTATCTGCCATAAATACGCACACTCGTGTGTACACGTAGCAGATATTACAGAAAGTGAACGCAAAACGTTATCGCTCTTCGCGAGCGAGAAATACGAGTCACGTGGTCGTACAATGATAAAATAGGCCAAGAACCCAATAATCGCGAATAAAACCCCGAAGCTCCGCTGCACGGTCACGTATACAGGACACTTTGGGTGAAGTGAAAAGTTTCGTGACGCACTCTCTATATGATTTGGACACCGCGATTCTTCACGCTCTCACCACTACAAATTTTAATTATATTCGCATAACGCTTGATCTTTGTCGCTTGATTTTTTAAAGGTCAACCAAAGCAATTTGGGAGGTTGCACGTTCCGTGAGAAAAGGTGAAATTCGTCTTTTATTTTGAAAAAAATTAATTTCATATGTAGTTAATGGGCTACATCGACCTAGATGGTTGAAAAAATTGCATTTTCCAAAAATATTTTTCTTCGATAGTATCACCTTTTGACTATATTCCCTAAAAATTTCATTGAAATTTTTCTCAAATTGTATGAGCTACAGTTTCTAACAGTTGGCCAGGCGAGCACCATACTTCAAACTTTGAACGCGTTTTTTTCTCGCAAAACTGTTTTAAAAGTCGGTGGACATGATATCTCGAGAACCACTTGATGGATTGTTTCCAAATTTACAGGAGATATGATGAGAAACATTTAAATGTCGTTGACGATCTCACTTTTTTCAAATCTATTTTCATTTTTCAATAGTTAGGAAAAAATGGACTTTTTTCATGAATTTTGTGTGCTCGAGATTCAATTCGTCGCCACGTTGTTAAAAAAAGTGAATCTAATAATCGCCGATCGTCAACGACTCGTATTTATTGTTAACTCGAATAATCCCTCCGGTTTTTTTTATTTCCGATGGACCGTTTGAGCAGGAGAGTGTCCACCGCCAAAGGTCACGAAATTTTTTTTATAATTGGCGTTCGCCATGTTTTTTTGTACTTCTGTTTGTTCTTCTGTTTTTAGTGATTTTTTTCTAAAGTCTCTCAATATATGTAACTTTGTGTTTAAAAAAATGCGTTCCTTTTTCGCTAAACGTTGCCCAGAAAAAAAAATCAGAATTTGGCCATTTTTTTCGCACCTCTAGATAGATGTAGCCCGTTCAAAATGTTTTTAAAATGATATATTATAACCGTTGATTTTCGTTATTATCAATTGTTATTTATTATCAATGTCAATTGCCATTACTATTATAATAATAACAATTATTATTATAGTAATTCTTGCTATAATGATAATAACTATTACCATTGCTATTATTATTCACTTTTCCTTTGTTTTTGTCATTTCAAAATACTCGTAACAATAATAATTATTATTATTATCACCATCATCATTATCATAATTATCACTACTCTTCTCGTCATTATTATTATTATAATCATCGCTTTTGGTATCATAAATTATAGTAAATAGTAGTACTCTTTATTTGCAGGGTATTGTACCCTTTAAGGGTGTTTACACATAGCCCCTCCCCCCACCTTGTCTTCTCCTTTCTATTTGTGAAGGATTTCTTTTATATACACACATAGCTCTCTGGTGCGATTCTTCCTCACCAGTTCCTCTAATTTTTGTATTAGTTTTTCCTCCCTTTTGTATTTCAGCGCTTCTTCTAGTTTTTCCACTACTTCTGCTCTGATTTCTGCCTTCACCGCTTCGCAGCCAAAAATGTTTTACAATCACTCTTCCCCTTCCAACACATTCTGCAGCTATCGTTTCCGTATTCCTTATTACCTTTTTTCCCCCACATTCTCGCGCCTTATCCTTGCCCATAATTCCTTCGTTTCGCCACTGAGCTCCTTTATTTCCCAGCATTTCTGCATTTCTGCATTACCTTTTCTGCTCCTGTATTCTTTGCAGTACGTCAATTTGTCAATCCTGCACCAGTCGTTCTGGATTTCCTGCTCTATTTTCATTTTGATGCCTCTCAACTTCTTGCTCTATTTCTCCCACGTCCTCGATTGTTATTGCCTGACATATTCCTCCTTCGTATTGTTGAAGTTTGCATCGTTGCGATTTGACGAATATTCATTTCTTTATTGCTTAAATTTTGTTTACCCCTTCAGGGTGTGAAAATCACTCAAACGGTTTTATTTTTTTTTAATTAGAGATTCACTATCTCAATGTGCGAAAAAAAGGCTTCGAATAATAATGAAAATGAAGAAACGAAAAATGAACGAAATAAATCGTTGTATTACAACGATGCTTCAATTTCTCCCACTTCCCACATGCCTTTGGCAAGGTCCTCTCCCCACTTTGACGTGTTCCCGTTATATTATAAATTATAATTGTCATATATACAAGTATCACATGCTAATATATATATATATATATATATATATATATATATATATATATATATATATATATATATATATATAGTACTTTTACTAAACTATTGTCTTTTGCGGGCAGCGCGTCTCATTTCTTTCGATCATCGATGCAATGGTCATAAACATTTCGGTATTGTTTTTTCCCCTATTATAATGGCAGAATAATGTTTTCCTCGCGATCAGGGGCGACTGACGTGCTCGATGAGAATTGCGCGAGGGCAAAGGAGTGGCGAGAGAATAATATCTCATGTAGCCGCGGTAACATCGCCTCGTTCGAGTGAATCAATTCCGTGGCTATTATTACGATCTGGCGCAAGTTGTTCGCGAGATGTGGCGAAGGCGAAAGAAGGCGAATGACTCACTGGCGAACGACTTTGTGACACACGCAACGAGAGAGAGCGAGGGAAAGAGAGAGAGAGAGAGGGCGGGAGAGGGGGGGGAGAGAGAAATATAGCGCGACGAATGAGACTCTCGTTCGGGACTTAGCGTACGGATATACAAAAGCCGCGAGAACGTATGTGCCTCGACGGGAAATTTCAAGCTCGCTTTCGAAGATGTTTCACAGATCCATTCCCAGCAGAAAGTGACGACCGATGAGGACGCGAGGTACTTTGGCTACGGGATAAGATTCCGAGGAAAATAAACTATATGGAAAATGCAAACGATGTCTCTTAATAATGATATTAAAATAACAATAATGTTAACGAGGTACTGAAAATCATTTTTTTCCGAATTCGCGGTGTCTCAGTATATCCAAATTCTTTGAAATTCTGTATTGATGATCCTTAAATCGGATTGATTTAAGGGTGTGTTTTGGAAAAAGGTGTTTGTCGCTTCTAAACAAGGGAGTAAAAAAAGTCCTGACTGTTCATTTGTTTCTTACCATCGTCAAAAAAATATCTCAAGAAAATTAAACAAGAAACTCACGCATCCGCCTCCGATTTTTTTAAATGCTATTCATCTTTATTGTTTATTATTGTTATTATTTTATTATTAGCACAATTATTATAAACCATTTTTTCTCAGCACTATTATTATTTGTTATTATTAATTATTATTATTGATTTAGCATTGTGTTTTATTCAAAGAAAAAAACTCACGCATCCGCTTGAAAAAAATACCTCCAAAAAATAAGATCAGATTTTTTGTATTGGAATTCATCCTTGTTGTTTAATATTTTTATTATTTTCCTATTAGCACAATTATCGTTATTTATCTTTTTTCCTTTTGCTCTTTTATTATTTGTTATTATTATTATTCATTATTATTTAATATTATACATAATATTTTAATCATTTTTATTATTATTATTGTTGTTGAGTCTCACCGTTCATTTGATCGACGTCGATCGTCTGTAATAAGATTTTCTTTCGAATTAGCGTGTCGTGTTTGTAAGGCACCGAAAATTCCGGTCCGACGAAACTTTCGATTGGGATTGTATATGCGAGGCATCCTTAACGCCAACCGCACAATTGCATTAGGATCTTACAGGCACGTGCGTCTATAGGGCCTAGAGTGTATTTACGTTATGCGAAGACTGGATGAGTGTATTTCGCGGATACCGGCGCATAACGCGGCGATCTTTTTCGAACAACCTCGCGTATCTTACTCATCTCTCGTGCGCGCCACATCCGAGAGTGATCGACCATGTACGGTGCGTAATCCGCAGGAGATACAGAGATTCGTTCGCTGATAATTTCATGACTTTCATTTTGCCGTTGTTTGGGCTCGCGTTTTATTTTGAGGAGCGATAGAAGGAGACGCTTTCTTCTCACTCCTCTTGTATACTCTTTTGTCTTCTATAGCGAAATATCGTTACGATCGTGTGAAAATGATCTTCATTGAGAGAGAGAACGACAATAGCTTGAAACACAATGGCTAAATGTAACTTGAAAGGCAATTACTTAATTCGATGCTTGATGACCTAAGAACTCCCAATTTCAAAAAAAAATTATTTCCCAATGAAAAATTATGGTTTTCAAAACTCGACACGGAGATGTCGAAATTGCAACATTTTTTTTCATTTGCCAGTGCAGTGTGCCGCATCAACGATTACCGACAACTAGAATTGTCCATTTGGCTATTGGGTAACGGAAACGACGAGATGCATTTTTCATGGAGTTGAACTTTGGATCGTTGGAATGCAACGAAAATTCTTTTTAATTTCTTATTTTCATTATTATTCGAAACAATTTTGGCCCATTTGTTGTAGATCGCTAAGTGAGAATCCTAACAAATGTTCTCGTAATTTTTGTACCTTACATCTGGATAAAGAAAATTTTTAAAGATAAAAAAAATCATTTTCCTTGCATTCCAACTATGCAAAAATTTCAACGTCATCATTTTTCTGCAAGGACGGGCTACGTCTACTTAGGTGGGTCAAAAAATCGCATTTTCCAAAAATATTTTTAGGCGGTAGTATCACCTTTTAGCTATATTCCATTAAAGTTTATGATGTTGAAGTTTGCATCGTTGGAACGCAATGGAAATAATTTTTTTCAGTTTCCAATTTTTTTGGGGAATCAAAGCTACCGCGAACTTTTCTAGGATCGTCATTAGAGACCTACGACTTAAATCTATCAAAAATGATTTTAGATAACAACAAAAATGGAGACAAACGAAAAAAAAGTCGCTGCATTCCAACGATGCAAACTTCAACATCATTAAAGTTTCATTGAAATATTCCTAAAATTGAATGAGCTACAGCTTATAACAGTCGGCCGCGGAGCAACATACTGCTAACTTTAAACGCGTTTTTCTCGCAACACTGCTTTCAAAGTCGGTGGAAGTGATACGATGAGAAACATTTAAAGGTCGTTGACGATCTCACTTTTTCGACATCGATCTTTGTTTTTTAATAGTCACCTAAAAATGACGACTTTTTTCATAGATTTTGTACGCTCAATTTTAAACTGGTCGCCACGTTGAAGAAAAAATATATATTAGAAAATCGACGATCGTCAACGACTCGTATTTATTGTGAACTTGAATAACCAGTTTCGTTTTTACATTTCAGATGGACCGTTTAAGCTGGATAATGTCCACCGCCAAACATCGCGAAAATATTTTCATCATTTGCCGCCGGCCATGTTTTTGTTGTTTTTCTGTATTTTTTGATGGTTATTTTTTTTTAAAGCCTCTCAATATATGTACCTTTATGTTGAAAACAAATTCGTTGCGTTTTCACCAACCGTTTCCCAGGGAAGAAATCCAGAATTTGGACTTATTTTTTTCGGGCCTCTATTTTTCCATTTCTTTATTTTTATCATTATCGAGAGGCTTTTCGCGAGTTGAAGTTAAAATTTCTAATAAGAATACGTGAAAACGTTCGAATGATTTTTACAGCCCAAAACATGAGCAATTAAAAAGAATTAACTTTCGTTGCGTTCCTACGATGCAAACTTCAACGTCATGTTCAAAGTCCTCGGCGGCTTTAATTCCGATGATAAAAAAATTAACGACACTTTGTATTAGGTTGCGTTGGTTCAAGCTCCTTAAAACGCAGAAATCTTCGGCTGACAGGAATAAAAAACTGAAAGCCAAGCTTCTCGCAAACGTATCAAGTTTTTGGAAGAAAGCAAATTCTCAGGTTTTGCGTTAATCATTCTTACATCGGGTAAAACTTATCTTCTCCTCGCTAAAGTTATGGACCGCGAAAAAAAATTGGTCCGAAGATGGTGTCGAAGTTTGCATAGTTGAGATGCAACGAATATATATTTATATGTTGTATTTTGGCTCGTTTAGACTACAGAAATCACTGAAACTGTTTTGAAGATCTTTATTAGGGTTCCATAACCTAAAATCGAAAGAAAAGGGTTTAGATGGTAATAAAAATAAAGGAATGAAAAAAATTATAAATTTTCGTTCCATTTCAACGATGCAAACTTCACATCATAAAGATTTGCAGTGATTATCGCGATGGTTTTTTTAAACCCTTTCCATTTCCCAATTAAAATTTTTTTTAGTATTGATTACAGTAGAACCTCGATTATCCGAACCAATTGGGACCGAGACTAGTTCGGATAATCAAAAGTTCGGATAATCGAAACTTGGGTTTTTTGGAACGAGATCATAATTATATATATATATATTAAAGAGATCATAATTATATATATATATATTAAAATTTTACATACATATTAACGTTGATGTGTGTGTGTGTGTGTGTGTGTGTGTGTGTGTGTGTGTGTGTGTGTGTGTGTGTGTGTGTGTGTGTGTGTGTGTGTGTGTGTGTGCGTGTGTGTGCGTGCGTGTGTGTGTGTGTGTGTGTGTGTGTGTGTGTGTGTGTGTGTGTGTGTGTGTGTGTGTGTGTGTGTGTGTGTGTGTGTGTGTGTGTGTGTGTGTGTGTGTGTGTGTGTGTGTGTGTGTGTGTGTGTGTGTGTGTGTGTGTGTGTGTGTGTGTGTGTGTGTGTGTGTGTGTGTGTGTGTGTGTGTGTGTGTGTGTGTGTGTGTGTGTGTGTGTGTGTGTGTGTGTGTGTGTGTGTGCGTGCGTGCGTGCGTGCGTGCGTGCGTGCGTATGCGTTTGCGTGTGTGTGTGTTTTTTAAATACCTAAAAAAAGTCGAATGCCTTTTTTAATATTTTTTTTCTGAAATCGTCGATTTTTAATTGACGAACGGCTGTAACGCGTTTTTGAGCGGCTAAGTCTTGCAGCCGTTTGAGAAAGAGAAGTTGCGTTGGGTTGCTCATTATTGTTTATGGCGGTGGCAGCGAGCAACAATGTATCTTTCACGCCAACGTTCGGATAATTCAGCGTTCGGATAAACTAAGTCATCGTTCGGATAATTGAGGGTTCGGATGATCGAGGTTCGGATAATTGAGGTTCTACTGTACTCTCTAAATGCCTTTTTCCAGGATTACGTTACTTAACCCTAACAAGGATTTTCAAAAAAGTTTTAGTGATTTTTGTAGTCTAAATGGGCAAGAAATTGGGCAAAACGAAAAAAATTCGTTGCATCCCAATGATGCAAACTTGAATACCGTTCGTCGCGAAAGTTCCGCGAGTTCGGAAAATATGGTGTTTACACACCTGTAAACGACACTTCGCAAATGTGCACCAGATCAACGTACAATTCTTGAGTACGCGTATAGGAAATGGCTTCCGGCGTTCTATTGTTTCTTCATCGCGCGACTTTACCGATGTACATTTTCTATACCTCTTTTTTCAGACCTTTTTACACCTCGCATCTTTGCAGAACATTTTTCTACTTTTTTGCTATGCGCGGTTTTAATTCATGTTTTCGATCGGAATAATTACGCGTGAGTAACAATTAACGAAGACGGCACTCCGGCAACGTTAAAAAAAAAGACGATCGATGGATCAGATCGAGGGTCCGTAAATTATATTAACCCTTATTCTTAACCCTTGCACACTGGGGTTGTTTGCACCCCAGCGACAAAAAAGTTTATTATAAATAAACTATTTAATAGTGACTTGAATTTTTTTTTAACCTTCTTGAAAGCTTCTTTTTCAAATTAGTGTAAGTTATATATCCAAAAAAATGACTTGAGTACGTTAAAAAAAAGAAAATTGCGAAATAAAATTAAAATTGAAATTGCGAATGTCGTGGGGTGCAAATCACCCCAATGTGCCGAATGAGGGTTAAGGGGTTACGCTACCGTGAAAATAAAAAAAAACTGTTCGTCCTTCGAGGAAACTCAAATTTAAGAGGAAGGTCCAACATATAGTGCAAGAATCGCAGATTCGAGGTAAACTTATTATTACAACAATAGAACTGCTAGTAAAAATTTTACCGTGCTTTTCTCGAAACTGTTTTTCAAAATGGTGTACACGATTTCTCGACATCTAATGAACGGATTGACTTGAAATTTGGTACACTTATTCAGTGTAATAGTAGTTTCGTCTTGACCGACGTTTTTCTTGTTAACATTTCTTTTTCATTAGTTATTAACTATAATGATGTCTTTTTTCCTCGAAAAATCGGGGGAAAAAAATTGAATCATTTTTATTTTGAGGATTAAAACGAGATAACGAAAAGAATCTCGGTCAAGTCTTAGCCAATATTATATATTTTGAGAAAAAAACTCGTTTTTTTGGTTCAGATCAACCGGGTGACCAAAATCAAGTACACCGTTCAGCCCCTCACGTTTAAAGGTTCTATGGGGTTAAAGTTTGCATCGTTGGAATGCAACGAAAATTCTTTTCAGTTTCTTATTTTCGTTTTTATCCAAAATCGTTTTTGGAAAATTTTTCGTAGATCGCTAAATGAGAATCCTAAAAAATGTTTCCGTGATTTTCATAGCTCAAATCTGCCGAAAGAACTTCGCGAAATGAAAAGAGAATCATTTTCGTTGCGTTCCAACGATGCGAACTTCAACGTCATATAGGTCCTTTCCTCGAGTGCTTATAACTTCTTCAATACGACATTGAAGTTTGCATCGTTGGAATGCAACGATTTTTTTTCTTAATTTTTCATTTTTCTTTTTTTATCAGTATCCAAAGCCTTTTTTTGCATATTGTTTATATAAAAACGTTTCTCCTTTCTAAATTTCCAAAATTGTGGAATTGAAATGAAAAAAAATTTCGTTGCGTTTCAACGATGCAAACTTCATCATTCTTTAATTATTAATATTTTTCAATTAAATTTGGTACACTACTTTGATAATGCACATACAAATAAACGTCCGAATGATTTTTCAATCTTATTACTTCAAAATTATTTTTTTTAACAACCCTGTTTTTCGAGTCGTCACAGTAGCCTAAGGAGGTACCTTAACCTTAACCTTTAGGCGAGGAATACATTTTCTGATTTTCGAGAATTTTTCACCATTTTTGAGACTCAGGGTATGTTTTACTTATTACTTTTACTACTACTATATACATTTTACTACTATAGTGTTTACTACTATATTTACTACTACTCTAGTTTCACTACTATATACTTTTAATTTTGATTATTCTTTCAAAATAGCTGAGGTATGACACGGCCTTCAAAACTGGCGTGGCGTATAGCTGAAAAACGAATCGACCGATTCTCATGAAATTTGGTATAAATCATTCTCACCTTACCGTCTAAAACATAACCCCAAATGTTTTTGGAACTATAAAAAAGTATTTTTTCTTCGCAAGTTGTAGCCATTTTTTAGGAGAATTCTATCTTTTTATTTCAAAGCGTACAAGTTCATCGATTTTCAACATTTATCACTTTTTCTTGTTCTATATTCTGCGCATGAGTGTTAATGAGAGAAAAACTACCGTTGGATTTTTTCTTCAGATTAATCGCGGCGACGCTACGTGTCACGCCGTCTGACGACGTCCGCCACAACCCGTTTTGAAGACCGTATCATACCACCGCCATTTTTAGATATTAATATAAAAAATACCATGTAACAGCCAAAACTCGTAACAAAACATACCCCAAGTCTTTAAAACGGTAAAGAAATCTTTCCTTTTTAAAAAATCATGAAAAGCAGCGATTCTCTCCTCGCCGTCACCCCCCTCGAAGCTCGAACAAGACAGAGGGCGAGCGAGAGGAGCAAAAGTCTCGAGATGGGCGGTATCGTGCACAGTTACGAGCGTGCGATAACAACAAACACAATCGAATGTGCCGACCGGAAGAAAAATCGTCGAATCATCCGTACGATAAATATTCATGCGTGCCTCGCGACGCGCAGTCACATTGTTTATTTATCAAGCTGCCCCAGCGCACATGTGTGCCACGCGAGAGGAGTGGCTTTCGAAACGAAGCACGACCTATTCGTTACGAACCGTAAGCCTCCGCGACGACGAGGCATTATCGCGCGCGCGCGTGTGCTTCGTCTGGAAAGTGTAAAGAAAAGGACACACGAAAAAAAAAGAATCCCGACACTAACGTTTTTCTGGAGGGAATTGTTCGAGCACTTCAGAAATTTTCACCCACTCGACCGCCCATAACTTTTCTCGTTCCGCTGTATCGCTTTTCTCTCCCCCCCCCCCCCCCCCCCAACACGTGCAGACACTTTGACTCTCTCGTTACAAAACGTCCCTTAAAAAAAAAAAATACGACGCCCCTCGGGAAGTGAAATCACACGAATCGTAAACCAAACATCAATGGAAAACGATTCAATTTCCACTAATAGCGAAAAACAAATAAAAAACGTGGAAAGTGCAGTTTTATCGTTCTTTTTTATCGTACATCGTCGTATCGCTATCACGTGATCGCAATTGCAAGGATTTCATTTTGTCGACGTTCGAATACCGGTATTTTTGGTTCGTTCCGTTAGGACATCAAGTTCGCGGAGGTGTCATGTGCTCGATGTCGCGGTTAAAACTGTACTCTTTCGCTGTACGAGGCGTCGCGAGTTCGCGGCGACCTCCTCTCCTTCTCGACGCACGTGCATCGTTGCTAGATCACGTTCTCCAGAGAGAAGGCAAAATGTACGTACTAATTCGCGCACATGTGTGTACACGTACACACAATGTATGGCTCGTTCGCGGACGAAGCGATACCCTCGAATGTAGAGCCTGAAACGGCGTGTGATGGAGAGAGATAGAGTGATGGACTGCAGTGGGGGAAGGCGGGGGAGTAAGCAGGAGGGGGGAGGGAGATTAACGTTTTGCTGTACAGCCGATAGAAGAAATGCGATCATCGGCGAGCGTAGGTGGCGCGGTTATTGGTCACCACCTGCATATATGCATTGAGAGAGAACAAAAAAATTACGTCTCGAATGAGCTGTCGTTCGTAGAATTTCTGTTTCTTCGGGACCTGCTTTCATTAAACGTACCGCTTTGTGTTAAAGAGGTTGGAGAGTCAGTTACGATCCAGGGTTTAAAAGGATAAAAAATATGTTATTGTCCAGACTGTACTGAGTCTTTGCGAATTTTTTGAATTTTTTCCACCACAAAACAACAGAGATAAAAAATAGTTTATGTAATTTTACGTGCGGTTAGATGGGCAAGACGTGACGCTACGGGTGACGTAATTTATTTTGCTACTTAGCACCACGATAAACCATTTCTAGCAATGGATCAAGGCAAACTTAAGCTGTGTAAGCATTTGGAAAAGAAAAACCAATCTTGTCCATCGTAAACCATATATAGGGTATGATACTGAATTTCGCATCGTTGAAACGTAACGAAAGTTCCGTAGGCCAATTTTTCTTGCCGCAAATTTAGGCCTCCAAAATCGTTTAAACATTTTTCAAGATCATTTTTATCAATTCTCAGCATAAATATGTAGGGATATTTTTCGGATAACAATGAAAATGAGGCAATCAAAAAGTTAAACTAAATTTTCGTTGCATTCCAACGATGCAAACTTCAACATCTTATATCGGGTAAGGTGCCCAATTATTAGCACTTTAAGGGCTCAGTTATTGGCACTTTAAGGGCCCAGTTATTGACCCTTTGAGGACCACTGTGTAGATAGGAGAGAAGTCTCAATAATTGGTGGGGTGCCAAAATAAGGTCACTTTACCCTATTCAATGTTGAACCATCAAGGGTTTTGATAAAAGATCCCAAATCTTGGGTGGCGAACGAAGAGCATTGCTGCCAACCTCAACGTGCGCGAAGTTGCCGAAGTTTGACAACACGTAATATTAATTAATGGTAATAACAAATAATCTCGTGACATGAATATAAATGGGTATAAATATTGATGACTCAGAATTTCATTCTGAGTTGTATAAAACATTCACTGGCGCAGTTTTTTTTTCATAATAATCATCGATAATGTTATACTTTTTCAAGTTGGTAGTAACTCAAAAGTTTTTCTTATTCTTATCTCCCTTTTTTCTCAAAAAGTTATTTTTGTCCTTTTTTAGTTGTTATTCAGAATAATTTTCGATTATACATAGGTTGGACACCGCTAACGTCGATCTGAAAAAAGGTTGCCGTGGCTCGCAAAAAAATCGCGATTACAAAAAAATATATTTTTGTTGCGTTTCAACGATGCAAACTTCAGCCTCATGCAACGTTGGAATGCAACGAAAATTTTTCTTTATTTTTTAATCCCTATATTTTTATCACTATCTAAACTCTTCTTTTGCAGGTTGAGGTTATGAATTCAAATTGAGGATCTTCTAAAATATTTCAGTATTATTTGTAGCCCGAATGTGCCGAAAAAATTGAGCAAAACGGAAAAAATTATGATGTTGAAGTTTGCATCGTTAAAGTGCAACGAAAATTAAATTTTCAAAATTGTTTAAATTTTTTTCGGCCAATTTAGGCTGTGGGAGTCACTTAAATGATTTCACAAATCTTATTGGAGATTAACGGCTTTGGAGACTAACGATATTGGAGATATAGAAATGAAAAATGAACAAAAAAATTAATTGCGTTCCAACGATCCAAACTTCAACGTCATAAAAAACGTTCGTTGCATTCCAACGATGCGAACTTCGAACCATAAAAAGTTAAAGAATTTTCGTTACCTTTCAACGATGCAAACTTCAATAATAATGATATGGTCGTTTCATCAGTACGACTAAAACCGTCTAACCATTCCAGGAATAAATTTTTCCCGTCACCAATAATCATTCAAATAACGATAAATGATTAGTATCGTTACTATGCACCCACAAGGTTACCTGCCCCAGCTAACGGACCCTCCCCGACAGCGATGTGCAGACTTCACGATACTTCGTATCTCTATTGAGAAACGATTAAAAGATTCATCTTTGAACGACCGACGAAGACGTTGGGGCTTACATGAGAACTAAGATCTTCACGTACTATGTTCAATCGGCATACCTAGCTCAAGCAACATTTTTTCATACTGACTTTTACGTGTTACATTTATCGTTGAGTCTCTCACTCTCTCTCCCCCTCTGTATCCGTTTCCTTCGCCCGGCTCGCCAATGTCTGATTGGCACGTTCGCGATTGCAAGTGAAGTATACTTCGAACAATCCTATCGCTTATTCACTGCGGATATATATACACACACACGGATACTCCGCGTCGAAAATAGATCGTTTTGCAACTGCGAAAAATGATTTTTAATGGTGTTTCAAATGACCCAAATTGGGGTCAAATAAAGAACACTATGTTTTCATCAAATACGAATTTTTAAAGTTAGACCACAAGTTAAGTCTCGTTTCAACCATACTAGTATTTATAAACGTTACAAACTATACGGGGAAAATTATATACGTAGGAATAGCAATGAATATTTTTTGTGAAAAACAAAACATTTTTAACCGACTTGAAAAAACAAGGGAAATTCTGAATTCGATACTTCTATTGAAAAATTATGGTGAACTGGGTAACATAATTTTTTTTAAGACCAAATATATAGAAATGTTAAGGATTGAAATAAAATTTTGAAAAAACTGAAATTCTAAAATAATTTAAACATTGTAAAATAAAAAAATACGTTGCAAACAAATATAGAACCTGTTCTTTATTATAAACAGAAATTTTTATGCCAGTGCGGCTGCGGCCCCTCTTGCGGCCGCAGCCGACTTCCCCCTCTGTATTATATTCATCATGACATTTCTGTCATGGGTATAGGGAAACTGCCGAAAACCTACACCAATACAGCCGGTCATCGAGTTCGCCCCCCAGTTGTGGAACTAGTCTTATTTCGCCGCCAAATGCCGAAGAAAAACATTTCACAACGAAATGTACGCGACTGGGATTCGAACGCTAACCAATAGACCATCGCACCGGTTAATAGGAAAAAGAAAAAGTTCCGGAAAAAAATAATAACAATTTTTTACGAAAATCTCATTTTTTCATCTTTAAATTTTCTCCGAAAATCTTCGCAGCCGTTCACTCAGATAATAGGAAAAAGAGAAATTTCCAGGAAAAAAAATGAGAAATCATGAATTTTCAGTAAAAAAAAAATGTGTTTTTGGGAAATAGACCAGAACTTGAATATGTTTTAAATCATTTTTTCTCCGAAAATCTCAAATACGACTAAAATATGAGAAATTATAAAAAATTTGGAGAAAAATTTGCACTAGGGACCCCTGCGGACCGAAGCCAGGAACGCTACTAACGGGACCATCTCATCGCTTGTAGAATATGTACACTTTCTGATACTTAGGATTCGCGGCTGGATGGATGATTACCTTGTTTTTGGGGATAATGCTTTATCGCTTGATGAAAGTATGAGAATTAATATAATAATACGAATATAAATATATTTCCGCTTACTTTTATGAATTATAATTTATTTGACACAAGGACGGGTGTGAGTAAAGCGTAAACAGTTTTATATAAGAAAAATAAGTTGTAATTTAGATTTATTATTATATTTAAATTAACGTATAAACTAAAAAAATAAGCGATCAGAGTGCGCGGTATATTTTTTTTATACATTAATACCGCAGAGAATCAAGAGCTAAATAAGCATTGAAATAATCTAAAAGCCTCCCGCGTGACGTCGGGTGAAGTCACGCGTGAGTCGTGCTCAGAGTGCTTTTTCCCTCGAAGCCTTCGTTTCGGGTTGGCCACACATGAACGTGCTCAGCGTCCATGTGTTGGTGTAGCTGCCGAAGGCGCGGTCGGGTAACTTCGACCGTGCTCGGCTCTTTCCGAAGAGGTCCTAGCGTCGCTCGCTCACGGACACGCGCTACTATGATTGTGGTAATGGCCGCGTAAGAGACTAGAGAAGGGGTAACTTTATGCGAGATCTGGCTGCACTGACTGACAGTAATACGTCACTGTATGTCACAAACACTGCTAAGCCGGTCCTCACGCACCTATCCTATTCGGTACCAGGCGCTGGTATCGCTTACGGATATTTTTCGAACTGCAAGATCTTTCATCACTTTCGCCAAGGAGACTAGAGTAAAGGAGTCCAAACTCCCTATCCTAGCCTGTATGTACGAAGTTCTTTCAATCGGTCGCAGAGATGTAGTACTCAGTTCCGCCGCAGGCATCGCTAGTGTTCCCCAGAGCCCATAATATATAGTAATACAAAACTGCATAAGGTCCGAGGTCCTCCTCAACGACCAATGACAAAACTGGGGTGATCGTGTTTCTCTTTCATACTCACCTGGAACAGTCATGGGGCGTTCTCTCTCGCACACCCGAACGGTAATACATCCAAGTAGGGATTCCCTCTATTATAATATATAATAATATTGTGTACATATATATAATAAATAAAATATAAATAATATTAATGAAACAACTCGTGTTGATTTATTCACATGGGCTTATTATATAATAAGCACATCAGATATAAGAATTATATAATATGTGCAACACGAGTTATTTTATTATGGAAACTTATGATTTTCCTGTTATGTTGTAAAATATGGCTAATTACAATGAAACGCGAATGAAGCGATAAACCAACCGTAATGTATCTCGTAATGTATTTATTATTCGGATGCGCGTTACTCTGTTTTCCTGTACAATAATAATAATGATAAATAATAATATGTACATGCAAGAAACCGGGCGAATGCGGGAACGTTGGCCCTACATGCTGGGGTTGTCTTTTCAACACGTGCTTATTATATGTATACCCATGAAAACTCGTTAGGGGCCGTCCATATATTACGTCATTCTAAATTGGGGGGGGGGGGGTCGTCTGCGGATGACGGTAAATGATGGATGAGGGGGGGGGGGGCGTTTCGAAATTGACGTCATTCTTGTGATACCAGTTACTTCAAAATGTACAATAGTATATTGTACAACTAGAATGGTTTCCCCGCTTGAGTGATGAAAAATATTTTGCAAGTACCTAATGGTATTAATTATTGAACTCATTATTTATTTATTTATTACATAAGGTTTGTCTACATTATATTCGAGAACTTCAAATAACAGCGTACCTATGAACATAGTTCGATCGAGCCAAAATGAATATGGGGAGGATACAGAGATATTACCCGTGATCCAGGATTTGCAGGAATGGGTGAAAACTCCGTGGGAGCTATCCAAAGAAAACTAAAGAATAGGGAAGAATAATATTATAATATTAATGAAAGTTGCCAAAGTACAAAATAATAAAAGATGATTCTATAACAAAATGTGGGAGCTATCCAAAGAAAACTAAAGAATAGGGAAGAATAATATTATTATATTAATAAACATTGCCAAAGTACAAAATAATAAAAGATGATTCTATAACAAAATGTTTTAATGTTACCCAATTTTTCTCATATCCGCAAATGTTTTAATTTTGCCAAACTGGTAATGACGTCAATTTTGCGAGAGGGGGGGGGGGTCATAAGGAAATGACGATAGGATGATTGTAGGGGGGGGGGGGGGGTCGAAAATCAGCAAAAATCGATGACGTAATATATGGACGGCCCCTTATTTGCTAGTTACGTTTAAAAAAGAAGCTAAATATGAATTGAATTAAGCGATGAACCAACCGAACAAGCCGTCAAGCCTAATTGAACCCCAAGCGCGGCAATCACTTAAATATGAAAAGATTATATTTATTGCTAGATTACGCTAGATTACTGAATTGAAGGTCCTGAGTTCGAGCCTCGGTAATTTTAATTTTTTTCTTTTGCATTCGTACAGGTATCTGGTTGTACGAGCGAATTGAAGCAATTTTAACCAATCAAAGAACTCGTCCAATCTCAAAAGAACTCGAACAAAAATACCATGGAAGAATATATTTTTTAACTTACTACCATCAATAGTTGAAATTTGTTTTATAATTCCTACCTAGAGTGTTTACTGTTTCCCTTTATCTCATTGACTCGCGAGGAGTCATCTCCGTTATCATACACATAGGTCGATGCTGCTGTGCTAGTGTACACGACAGATATATTTGTGTTTGAAAGGCGCAAACAATTTTGCCGCCATAACACGGTCAGTTTCACTTTATGCAGTTTTCTATTACTATATATTATGGGCTCTGGGGAACACTAGCGACGCCTGCGGCGGAACTGAGCATTACATCTCTGCGACCGATTGAAAGAACTGTTTGAGGCGGGAGTGTCGACTCCTTCTCTCTAGTCTCCTTGACTTTCGCGATCCACTTTTCGACGAATCCGCCATATGCGTTCGGGCTCCTTTACTCTAGTCTCCATGTCTCCACCCGTTCTCACTCCTAACCGTACTTTTCTTTCCACTTTTCCCTTCACTTTTTCACCTTCTTGCACCTCTCTCCGATATTTCTATTATCTCCACTTATTCCGCTGTCCAACCTTTGCTCGTCTTACGTTTCTTCCGCTTTCTATGGCCCTCACTCCCTCTCAAAGTCTCAAATTTCTTCACTCGTACGACACACACATGTTGCTCGCGCTGCCGACGCCATTTTCCCGACTTTTTTTTGTATATAATGAAGAATAATATAAATATTGAAAATATAGAAAAATGTTTATTTTTATACTGTTGAATTTTTTGTCACATTCTTTTAATTTTTTTTAATAAAATACTTGCAAAAAGTAAATTGTGACAAAATTCCCTGACTTTTCTCTGATTATTCCAGGAGGAATAAAATTTCGTTTTCCATATGCGTAGCTACCCTGAAGTAGTATTTGCCAGAAAGAAATCAGCATTCGGGGAAAAAAAACAAAATTCTGTTGTGAGTTCGCAGAATGAAGATAATTAAATTCCGAATATGAAACACTCCTAAAAACCATTTTTAAGGGGTTAGGTTAATGTGGAAAATTAGAAAAAATCGCTGGTCGCTTGAAGCAACTCAAATCGAAGTGGAAGGTTCAACATATAGTGCAGGAATCGCAGATTGACAAAAAAATTATATGATTACAATGATGGAACTTCTAGTAAAACTTAAAATGCATTTTTCTCGAGATTATGCTTTTCTAAACGGTGTACACGATTTCTCGACATCAAATGAACGGATTGACTCGAAATTTGGTACACATATTGAATGTAATAGTAGTTTAGTCTTGACCGACGTTTTTTTAAACACTGTTTTTCCATTGGTTATTAACAAAAACAATGTCATCTTTCCTCGGAAAATCGAAGAAAAATTCAAACAAAATTAGAAATACGAAATTCAAATTTTTGTTCGACAATTGAAACACGATAACAAAATGGCTAGGTCAAGTCTTAGCCGATATTATCTATTTTAAGATTTAAAAAACTCGATTCTCTGTTTCAGATCAACCGGGTGACCAAACGGTTATAAACATGGACCTGGCATCGCCGATTGATCGTAAATAGACAATTTGGATAAAAATTCCGCACTCGAAAATTTTAACGCGTTTTTTTCGAGATGTCATTTTTCAAAACGGTGTACACTCGCAAAGGATGAGTTGTCAAGCTATCCGTCTTAAATTTTGACCGGACATTCTTTATCTTGCTATGGAAGCATTTTTTATGTTTATATTTTGTTTTAACGAAAAAATTGACGACAAAATAGGCTAAATTCGATACTTTTTTTTTCAAACCGCCGCCATTTTGTCAATTTTTATTTAAAAAAAACTTTTATAGCATGATAGCGGCTTTCATATTGATAAATAATCTTTTTACAATTTTTGTTTCAGATCCTATTTACGACCACAGCAGTGTACACCGTGAGGACTCCTTTTTTTCGAAGCCATTTTCAACCGTTAAAAAAATGTCAAAAAAATGATAATAAACGTTCAAAATTTTATTTTGTGTTCTTCATGAATGATTTAATTTGGAAAATAAAATCAGACTGATTAGCGTATTTTAACAATCGAAAGAAAATCACGAAAATGAGCTATCGCTCGAGCCGTTACACTGTGATGATTCTCTAAGCCCCTGACGTTCAAAGGTCCTGCAAGAGATTGTTTATAACTTCTTTAATTCATCATATTTTTAAAATGAAGTTTAGTACACAAATATGTTTATGTACATACAAATAAAGGTGCAAACGATTTTTCAATCATCTTACTTATTCCTTCAAAATTAATTTTAATTTTAATTTTATTTTATTTTTTTAAATTAAATTTATAATTATTCTATAATTATTTAAATTTTTTAAATATCCCTGATTTTCCGGTCGTCACAGTAGCCTAACTCTTAAAACGCATCTTTGATCATTTCTTTTTCACGATGACGGGATGCGCGATAAAAGTTTTTTCAATGGCCGGAATTTGTTCATCTTCAATTTGTCGTCCTCAAAATGGCGTTAAAATTTTTTTTCCAAATGGTTCAAATTGACCGAAAATTCTTCTTTATTTTTTCATTTCTTTATTTTTTACTATCTTAACTCTTTTTTTACAACTTTCGGTTATGGAACCCCAATAAGGATCTTCAAAAACGTTTCAGTGATTTTTGTATCCTCAATGAGCGAGAAAAAATATTTTCGTTGCATCCCAACGATGCAAACTTCAATACCATGGCAAATACTACCCGCTGCAAAAGTACGCTATTTTTTTTAAAGGCTTGAAAAACGATTAAAAATCGTATTTTTCTCAGTTGTATAATACCGGCGCAAGACCCTAAAAAAACCGCCTGATAATTCCCACCCGTTATATTTACGCATTCATGCGTATTTTATGCATTCGCGCCATCGTATGTAATATGCATATACTACACGAGGATGATATACGTATGTACATCTATATTACGCACACGGGAAATCGATTGGATTTGAATACCGGGGTATTTATATATTGGCAGACGTGTAGACGCGCGGGCGAGATGACTCGGCCGAATCGTTTTGAGACTCGCGTTAGAAATATAGATGTGCAAATGGGACATTGTAACGTAAGAACTAAATAGCCCCCGAGGCGACAGTGCGAGGCGCTCCTTCGTTTTTCGATAAGAACTCTCCGGCGTACCGAAAAATTCGTACGTTTCTTGCTTATGAACGCAATTTCGACGCAAAAGCTTTCGATCGCATAATAAATCGTAACAAATTGAAAACAATGGAATTATGAAATATAAATGGTGTTGAAGTTTGCATCGTTGGAACGCAACGAAAGTTCTTTCCTACAATTTAATTTGCTTATCTTTACTATTATACATGATTTTTTCTGTATATTTTCATAGTAGATCGCTAAATAAATGTAAAAAAAATATATTGCGCTAACTAAATTAGTAAATCGCTAAATAAATTACAAAAATCGCTAAATTAAAAAAAAAATCACTAAATAATTTAGTAAATTGCTAAACAAAAATATTCAAACAAATATATTGCGCTAAATGTTAAAAATATATATAAATTGCATATAAATATATTATATGCAATTTAGGTAACACGCGTTTTGACCCGACGACACAATATCCGCAGGACAAAATATCCTCATGACAAAACATCCGCAAGACAAAATATCCGCAAGACAGAATATCTGCCGATATTATATACAGTTTAAAGTGTACAGTCATGCCGTTGAAATTTATTCCATCGTAAAATGAGGAAAATTATTAATATGTGACGGATATGTTGGGGTTTGATTGTTTGTTTTGTTTTGGTTTGTTTGTTTGGGTTCAATGAAGAAATTCGTATTATGCCCCCACCCCACTATCTCACACACCCCACAAAGGTGTTTTGCGCGCGACCCCGTTGATGTGGTGGACGAGATTTAGGATTTTGTCTCGCGGATGTTTTGTCATGAGAATATTTTGTCTTTCGGATATTTTGTCCTCGGATATTTTGTCGCGGATATTTTGTCGTCGGGTCAGATGTGACGTAGCCGCAATTTAGGTAAATTTTAACACGAAATTCGTTTAAAAAAATCGAAATTGACGAGCCAGGGTTGTTGCGCATTATTGATTCAGAAATTGCTTGACTTTTCCACGTTTTCCATACAGGTTTTGCAAAAAATTTCAGGTTTTGAAAGTGACCCAGATTAGGGTCAAATAAAGAACGCTTGTTTTCCATCAAATCTTTTTTTTCAAGTTAAAAACCACAGGAAAAAAATCTAACCGACTTGAAAAAACAAAGGAAATTCTCAATTCGATCCTTCTATTAAAAAATTCTGTTGAACTGGATAGCATAATTTTTTTCAAGATATATGGAAATACATGGAAATGTTAAAAATTGGAAGAAAATTTCAAAAACTGAATTTCGAACAATAATGTAATCATTGTAAAGTAAAAAAATTCATTAAAAGCAAATACAGAACCTGTTCTTTATTATGAAGAGAATTTTTGATGTGACAATAAATAACAAATAAATATAAACACTTATCTATAATAATAATGATGTGATTGTGTATCGACAGATCGAATGCAAAGGTATAGAGCTTTACAGTAAATTCGTTTTCAGTTTTTTAAATTTTCAATGTTTCGCACTGACAACTTTACTTTGTATATAACGAAGAATAATATAAATACTAAGAATATTTATTTTTATACTGTTTAGTTTTTGTTGTCAAGTCGGTTTCATATTTCGTAATTCTTGTAAAAAATAAATTCTGAGAAAGTTCCAGAGAATTTGCAAAATTCCCTTACTCTTGACTGATTATTCCACGAGGAAAGAAATTCCTCGAGTTTCCCGATTTTCCATATGCGTAACCCTGAAAGCCGATTGATTTTTTGCAATGTTAGCCGCACCCGAGGCCCACGGGTTTGGGACCCAAACTTTTTTGTACTACAATATTGTGCTGTATGCAAGAGGATTCATATGGTCAACACACTCAGGAACTTTCGAATGAATGATCCATTGTGAGTCAAAGAGCCTCTGATTTTTTGTTCGGATTTCGCTCTGCCCTCCCGTGCATGCAGCGCCATAAATTTTACACGGGATTGCCCATGTTCGAAGCACGCTTTCCCACTCGAGTGTTTCTTCGTATACAGCACTCGAGGAAAATTGTTTCTCGAGTATGTCGAATAAACGATACGAAGATACACGGATTTCTCTTCTCGTCAATTTTTCGAATATGCTTTTCCAAATATTATTTATTAGCGATGTTGCCGACGTAATTTCGTTGCGCGTGCAATTCTTGATTACCAACTTTAAGATCTCGATACAAATATTCAACAGGCGAACAAAATCGGACTCGTCCACGCCACGTCAATTTTTTTCGTGTCTAAAAACTGTCTTCGCTCAAAACGGCAGTTCCCAAGGTGTATAGAGGCGGATTTGATTCAAAATATTTCAGGAGCTAACAAAGGTGTGCTTGAAGAAAAAAAAATTATTAATTAATCAAATATTAATAAATTAATAAATTATATAAATTAATCATTAATAAAATAATTAATAAATTAATAAAAATAAATTAATATTAAATGTTGATGTTTTGAATTTAAAAACTATTCAAGGGAAAGAAATATATTTTTCCTCATATTTATATGTATCGATTTATTTCTTGAAATTTTCATGCTTGTTTAGAAACCGACACGCAAGCATACACTTACTTTCCGGTCTCTAACTGCCAAAAAAACAAATACATTTAGAGTTACATCATTTTAAACGATTGGAATAATCATATTATAATAATGATTATAATAAACATTTTCTCCATTGTTTGGTGGGTTTGGCTGGTTCACAGGTTATATGTCACATATATAGTTATCGAGCAGGTGACTACTAGCGCCACGCGTGGCAGCGATTGTCACGCGTGGCAATAAATAAAAACAAAAACGACGGACATTACGCGAGCCATACATGAATGATGGTGACAGGAGGCTGGTCGCGCGTACTGATTCTTCTGCCCCGACATTTCCTACGTCGAAATATCGTGCACACACACACGTACGCACACACAGGCGCGCGAGCTGCGAGAGGACCGGGATACCAGCGACAGGCGGAAGTCGCCAACCGGCGACTCGCGATTTTTTCGTGCGACGCGATTGGTCCTCATGACAGTCTCTCAACCCCTGCGCGACAAAGCGCAGGTGGCGCCCACGTATTGCTCTACGAAAAATGTTCTTTTTTCCCCGCGACGTCACCGTCACGGTACACGCGGCACGAGTCAGAAGACTTTTGGCCTTTGCTACCCGAGGACTTCCGTCACACTCCTTGGAAGCAGCAAATTCGAAGGAGACATTTTCTGACGTGGTAAGTTTCAAGTGGCATTTGCCTTCGTGCTCGTTGGAAATACGCATTGCCTCTGACGGATTCGCGGAATATTCGCTTATGTTCGCGACAAGAAACGCGTGCTTTACAATTTTTCCGAGCAAACAAGAGGCCCGTGCCTAGTGACTCGGATCTCCGTAAAAAATCTCACAGAACGTCGCCGTGTAGCGAGAATTTTTAAAAAAATATGACAAATGTTTTCTATTACGGTGTACCAATTCGTTTGCGCGAAATTCAATTCAGTCGATGAATCGAACCCGCGTGCTTCTGTGCCTATGCGAAGGTGACTTCTTTTGTGTATTTTTCGTCGCTCGATTGTTTCGGTTTATCTCTCTGCCTATACGTCCCTCCCCGCGCGCTCGCCCTAACCCATTTACGCGTCCTTTGTTCGCACCGGCACTCTTCGTGCGCTGGTCTCTACTACACATCGGTTTCCCCCTTCGCGTTGCTTCACAATCGAAGCGTATTAATTTATCTATCGATATTTCGGTACACGGGGGCAATTTTTACTTTAGCAGATCGCTAATCGATAGACATAAACAATGGCGGACGAGTGGGATGACAATCCAGTTGTGGGACAACCGACCAACACTTCCTCGGTGAGTAGCGAAAATATTCGTTGCAATAATAACGATAATCGCGGAGATGTTTCAATACATCGACGAGGTCTACATATTTTCTTTCCACTATCATTTTCTTTTTTCAAACTTGACTAACGAAAAAAAAATCTGTTTATTCTCGGAAAATCGATAATCATTTTCAGGACAAATTTGTAGATTTGTTTTGGAGATTAAAAAATTTGGTGACTGGATGAGTTACCAAGAGATTCTGGGCGTTCACTGGAATGATGTAAAATCTTTGGTTGGATGAATCTTAACGTTGTCGATATCATTTGCCACTGAGAAGAGCGAGATTTTCATGACGTCAAAGTTTGCATCGTTGGAACGTAACGATTTTTTTTATTTTCCTATTTTTATCAACATCCAAAATCTTATTTATTTGAAGTCCTGAATCTCACGAGGATACACAAAAATAAACTCGTGCTTTTCATACCCTGAAGCGATAAAAAAGAAATTTTATAAATTGGACGCAACTAATTTCCATTGCGTTACAACAATGCACTCGTGCGCCGGGTAGGCTTTCATTCGGGTCCAATGGGCAAAGTGCTAGATGTTCGGCACCTCGAGTAGTCACGTTTCAAGAATGGACAATTCATTACGATATCAATGCAACTGAATTCAGGATTCAGAAACTCTAATTTCGGGAAACAATTTTCTTTGATATTTCAATTTCGTAACGTCGAATTGCGATGGAAGTGTTACAGTGTCTGAACAAGGATGAATGTTCTTGAAAGAATTTGAATTCTATTCGGTTGCGTAGTAACGAGACTGACAATCCAGTTATCATTTGACAGCTAATAAATGGTGTTGAAGTTAGCATCGTTGGAATGCAACGGAAAATCTTCTCGATTTTTTCATTTCTTTGTTTTTATTGTTGTCGAAATTCTTTTTTTCGCACGTTACGGTTATAAATTTCTAATAAGGATCTTCAAGAACGTTTTGACGATTTTCGTAGCTTATATTTGCCAACAAGAATATGCTACAGAGGAAAAAATATATTTTTATTGTATTCTAACTATGTAAACTTCGATATCTCGAGGAAAATATATTCGAGGAATTGATAATGACGGAGTTTATTGGTCATTGTATATTGGAACTTTGGCGATCGTCATTGGACTGATTTCTTCCATAAAGTACATACACTGATTTCATCCGTAAAGTACATTCTTGATCGCGGAAGTTTTCAGTACATGAAACATGACTAAATTAAATATCCAAAACAAAGTCTCTGTTTTATCCTCTGGATTTTTTCTTCAATACAGCAAAGTGTATTGAAGTGATTTGTGAATATGAAAATAAAGTGCAAATAAAAGTGAAAATTAATTTTCCTCGTTAACCAAGTGGGGAAGATAAATTATTCATCATTGTCGTGTAGATTATGAAGTTGAAGTTTACATAGTTGAAACGCAACAATATTTTTTATTCATTTTTATTATCAACCAGAGTCTTTTTTTGCAAATTAAGATCGTAAATTTATAATACCAATATGTAAAAACGCGGTTGGGCGATTTTTATATCCCAAATTAGCCAGAAACAATTGAATGCAAGCTTCGTCATATGTAGACTTGAGTTAGAGCTCAAATTTGGCATTTTTCTTATACCTGATATTTATCGAAAGAAAGAGTTTTTTTTCAACACGCCTTTAGACACCCTTACCACTCAATATTCTTATGTATTGTACACTCAATATATTTTCATTAAGCGCCACTGTAGTTTACCAATGATTCAGAACTGTCCTCCTTCTGCCTTCCCAAAATACGGCCCTCCGTGAAAGGAATACCTTAATACACTTTCATCAACAATTCTAACTAGCTTTTTTTTTCCATTGCGAATGATGGAAAAAAAGATCGTTTTGAAGTTTGCATTGTTGAAATGCAACGAAAATTGTTATTTAAATTTTATTTATCCATTTTGATCATTATACAAGATTTTTTCATGCAGATTCAAATTCTCGATCTCAAAATAATCAAATTGAAGAACCATTGAGCAACTTCCCCAACGAATATTCAGCGACAGAAATTCGAGCACTTGAACAAATAATTTTCCCCGCATTTTACCGAAGCAAACTTCAATCTCATGAAAAAATAACAACCAAGACTTCAGAAAGAAAGTATCAACGATATAAAAAAATATGCATCTTACAAGATTCTTTAATGCAGATTCAAATTCTAGATCTCCAAATAATCAAATTAAATAACCATTGAGCAATTTGCCCAACGAATATTCGGCCACATAAATTCGAACACTCGAAAAAATAATTTTCCCCGCATTCCACCGATGCAAGCTTCAATCTCATGAAAAAACCCATAACGACGAAGACCTCAAAAAGAAAGTATCACCAAAATAAAAGAATATCACCGGAAGTTCCCAATTCTGTAACAAAACCCCCATTTCCCGCAGTTCGCAGAGGAGGGTCGTTCGTTCGGCAAGGGCCGAGGTTACAAGCCCGCGAACAACAACAACGACGAATATCGGGTGGGCGTTAATAACGGTCACCATAAGGACGACAGCAGTGGTTTCGGGACGGACAACACCGATCCATGGGGCACCGGGCCAACGAACGGAGGTGGCGGCTTCAACGACAACCAGTCAGGTGGCGGCGGTGGGGGTGGATGGCAGAGTAGTTCCAACGGGGAGAGACGAGGTCGTGGTGGGCGAGGTGGAGGTCGCGGGGGTGGCCGAGGAGGTTCGAGAAATCGCGACGAAAACGGCGAGGACGGTGGATGGAACAGCGGTGGTGGAAATTTCAAGAGATACGACGACGACGACGAGTCTCGGCCGCGCAGGGGCGGAAGGGGCGGAGGCCGCGGAGGTGGCGGTTTTAGAAACAAAGACGACGATAATTGGGGTGGTGGTGGAGGCGGAGGCGGTTTCAACGACGGTGACGAGGAAGGATCGTCGTTTCGCGGTGGCCGTGGTGGTCGTGGTCGCGGTGGTGGTGGTCGTGGAAGGAACGACCGAGGTGGCGATGCTCCCGGAAACGACGGTGGCGAAGAGGACCCCGATAAACCGCCACCAGTTACGTACGTACCGCCCGAGCCGTCGACCGACGAGAGCGAAATATTCAGCCGCGTCGATGTCGGTATTAATTTCGCCAAATACGACTCCATACCGGTCAAAGTGACCGGCGACAACGTCCCCCCGGCGATCGACGATTTCTCCACGATGGGACTGAGAAAAATCGTGTACGAGAATCTCATAAAATCCGGCTACACGAAACCGACACCCGTGCAAAAACACGCGATTCCCATAATAAAGAGCGGCCGTGATTTGATGGCTTGCGCGCAAACGGGCTCGGGCAAAACGGCTGCTTTTCTCGTGCCCATAATTCACACTCTGCTCGACCAACCGAGCGAGCTGAAGCTCATAGGTGGCGGTTGTGAGCCCCATTGCGTCGTGATATCGCCGACCCGTGAATTGACCTCGCAGATATGGCAACAGGCGTTGAAGTTCTCCAAGGACTCGATAATAAAGTGCGTCGTTGCGTACGGGGGAGTATCGACGATGCATCAGGGACGTCAGGTGGCCAACGGTTGTCACATACTCGTAGCTACGCCTGGACGTTTGAACGACTTCGTCGAGCGCAGACGCGTGAGTTTCGCCTCGTTGCGCTTCCTCGTGCTCGACGAGGCCGATCGTATGCTCGACATGGGCTTCCTCGACGACGTAAGAAAAGTCATTGATCACGAGACCATGGTGCCGAAAACTGAGCGTCAAACGCTCATGTTCTCGGCAACTTTTGCCGAAAACGTGCAGCAAATAGCTGCCGATTTTCTCAACGAGTATCTCTTCCTCACGGTCGGCATAATCGGCGGTGCTTGCTCCGACGTCGAGCAAACCTTCCACGAGGTGCCGAAATTCGAGAAACGCGGCAAACTCAAGGAACTCCTCGAACGCGACGATATAACCAACATACCGAGGACTCTCGTGTTCGTGGAGATGAAAAAAACTGCCGATTTCATCGCTGCTTTTCTATCGGAGAGCAATTTCCCGACGACGAGCATGCACGGCGATCGAACCCAGGAACAACGCGAGGAAGCCCTGCGTGATTTCAAATGCAGCAAAATGCCGATTCTCGTGGCCACCGCCGTTGCCGCGCGCGGACTCGATATCAAGGACGTCGCGCACGTCATCAATTACGATATGCCGAAGGAAGTCGACGAGTACGTACATCGCATCGGTAGAACCGGACGCGTCGGCAATCGCGGCAAAGCCACGAGCTTCTTCGATCCCGAAGTAGACGGCGCTCTCGTCAATGATCTCGTCAAGATTCTCACCCAAGCCGGACAGGACGTGCCCGATTGGCTTTCCTCCGGAGGCGGAAGCTTCGCACCTAGCCGCGGCGACAAATTCGGCGGACGAGATGTTCGCAAGGTAAATTATTACTTTGTTTTCGATTTACTCGCAGTTTAGATTTTTTTAAATATGATGACGTTTTTAATATGATGCATCGTTGGAATGCAAACGAACATTTTTTATGTTCAGTTCCCAAATTGCCTTTGACAGATTTAAGGGGTTAGGCCACAGTAACGGGTATAAAATCATGTGCGAATTTAACAATTTTTTTTCTATCATTTTTTCTATCATAATTTAACAAATTATTTACTATCTGCACCTCTTCTCCTTTATATTCCCATTTTTCCTCTTGATCCTTCCTCCATTTCTAAATATCATTATTTTCGTTTTTTTTGCATTTACTTCCATCATATTTTCTCCTGAATGGCCGACTACTAATATTTTCTTTCATCTTTTTTTTAGGCGTGACATTTAGCATCCGCAATTTTTCGCCGAGAACAAAAAACAAAAATTCTCGTCAATCTGCATTAGAATACCTGGAGAAGTACGTGCGGAAGTAAACAAATATTGTTTTATTCGAAAGTTGTAGGTATTTCAACTTGAGAAATGAATTTTCAGTGAAAAATTTCGTATAAAACTTTCGTTCAAATACCTACAACTTTGGAATAAAACAATATTTTTCAAATTCCGTGCGTATTTCTCCAGGTATTCTAATGTAAATTGACGAGAATTTTTGTTTTTCTGTTCTAGGTTAAAAATTGTGGATGCTAAATGTCGTGCCGCGGAGCTGTTAGATAACAAAAGAAAATATTAGTAGTCGGCCATTTTGTACATCGAAAAAAAAAATTCCAACCGCTTGATATTTATACTACATAGATGTGTAATTAATTTTATGAGTGCATCACTTTTTCATACGAAAAAAAGTAATGCGTTACTTTTTTAGACTTCTCATTTAGTGATTCACAACCCAAGTCAACAAAATATTATTCTTGACAATAACGAAAATAAGGAATTGAGCAAAAATCGTCAACTCCCGATGTAAACTTCAAGCTCGCTTAAAAATTATCACTTTTGAGCCCACTTCGCAACGATTCTCACTCTAGGACGTTGAAGTTTCGGTTGGAATGCAACAAAAATTAATTCTTAATGATTCTATTTTAAGCACGATTTATGCCGTACGAGTCGTTTGAACGTTTCTTATGGATTCTTCTTAGACATTTACGACCTCAATTTGCAAAAAACTCTGAATAGTTATGAAAATTAAGAAATATGAAGAAAAAAAGTTGCATTGCAACGATGCAAACATCAACGTCGTTCTCATTCTGAAGTAGACGTCGAGCTTTGTTTTATCCTAAAACCGAAAAGCTCTCCCACTCCGTGGCTGTTACGCATATGGAGAACAGGAAAACTCGGGGAATTTCGTTCCTCCTGGAACAGTCGAGGAAAAGTCTGGGAATTTTGAAAATTCTTTGGAATTTTCTCAGAATTAACCTTTTCCACGAATTACGAAAAATGAAACAGACTTGAAGGGGGGAAAAAACTGAAAAGTATGAAAATAAATATTTTTGTATATTTTTAATATTTATATTATTCTTCATTATATACAAGAAAAAGTTATGTCAGTGTAGTACAGTCGTGCTGTATACTGGAATCGGAAAAAATTAGAAGAAGGCTAGTTTTTTTACTGGTGATTTTCTATGTGCCACGGGTGCTAAAACCAAGTTTGCCTAAAAATCGGGGGGTAGCGTTTTTTTAGGGGATGGGGGTGGATTAATGCCAAACTACAACCCCCGCAAGGTCGGCACCGGGGGGCAAAATGTTCAGAAAAATCCAGGTTTTATTTTTTTCCCTAGCGCCGAAGTCGTGGATGTTCATTTTGGGGGTGAAAAAGTGGGGTGAAATTTGAAAAATCAGTTTTCATTCGATAACTCTTTAAGACAAATTCATACAATTTTTGTTTAAATGGAAACGTTGTAGCCCTTGAAAAGACGCGTCGATCAAGTATTCGATCAACCCTCTCCAATAATATCTTCACCCCCAAAAGAATTGTTGAAAAATTTACAAAAAAATTGTTTATTGAATAACTCAAAAACAATCGATTTTTGGGGATGGTTCAAATGTACGAAATGTAGAGAATAATTTTCTCTATATTTTCGTTCCTATGGACAGCCCTTGAAGTTTGCTTTTTCAAACCCCTCTGAGGGGTTGAAAATTCAAAATGAAATTCTGGGAAAACTATTGATCGAAACTAAAGAGATACGAGTTTGGCGCTGTGGACAAAAATGTAGCTGAGGGTTCAAGCTACAAATTCTTCCACGGCGGCGAATTCGTGCGGTCAATAGTTTTCCCAGAATTTCATTTTGAATGTTCAACCCCCGGGAGGGGTTGGAAAATCAAAATTCAAGAGTGGTCCATAACAACGAAAATATGAAGAAAATTATTCTCTACATTTCGTACATCAAAACCGTACCCAAAAAACCGATTGTTTTTGAGTTATTCAATAAACTATTTTTTTGTTTTGTTTTTTAACTATTTTTTGGGGGTGAAGATATTATCGGAGAGTGAAGATCGAATACTCAATCGACGCGTCTTTTCAAGGGCTACAACGTTCCCATTTGAACAACAAGTGCACGTTTTTTTTTCTTCAAAGAGTTATTGAATTAAAACTGATTTTTCAAAATTTCACCCCACTTTTTCACCCTCAAAATGAACTTCCACGACTTCGGCGCTGTGGACAAAACTAAAGCCCGGATTTTTCTGAACATTTTGTCTCACGACGCCGACCTCGTAGGGGTTGTAGTTTGGCATTAATCCACCCCCGTTTCTTTTCATCCCCTAAAAAAGAACCCTACACCCCGATTTTTAGGCAAACTTGGATTTAGCACCCGTGACACCTACAAAATCACCTGTCAAAAAATTTGCCTTCTTCTAATTTTCTCCGATTCCGGGTTTTTTCAGCAACAGCACGACTGTACTAGTGCCAAACATTGAAAATTGGAAGAAAAAAAAAAGAAAAAAAACTGAAATCTAATTTACTGTAAAACTCCACTTTGCAACGATTCTCATTCTAGGACGTTGAAATTTCGGTTGGAATGCAACAAAAATTAATACCTTATGACACCATTTTGTTCGCGCGATTTATGCTGTAGGAATCGCACGAATGTTTCTTATGGATTCTTCTTAGACATTTACGACCTCAATTTGCAAAAAAAGCTCTGGATAGTTATAAAAATTAAGGAATATGAAAAAAAGTTCCATCGCAGCGAGATACAAACTTCAACGTCGTTCTCATTCTGAAGTAGACTTCAAGCTTTGTTTTACGTTAAAATCGAAAAGCTCTCTCACTCCGTGGCTGTCATGCCTATGGAGAACAGTAATTTTCCCCGTATAGTTTGTGAAGTTTACAAAGCAAGATCCGTTCATATATTTGATAATAAAAAAGTGATGTTCATCATTCGGCCCCAATATTCCCCGGAATATTAGCAAAGCCTGTGTGAAAAACATGAAAAAGTCAGGCAATTTCGGTTTCGATAATGCGTAACAACCATGGTCGTCCTTCTCGTGCAGTTCGGTAACGACGGGGACTACAACGCACCCTCGAACAAGCCGAACACCGCGGTCGCCCCGGAAGAGGAAGAAGAGTGGTGAAGAGGAAAATGGACGCGGGAAAGCGGCGTGGCGCAACGATTGCGTTTCCGGGCCTCGGAGATCCCTCGACATACACTCAAAACTGAGATCCTCCTAGTTGCAACGGGCCAAGTTCCTTTATCCTTTCTTCTTTCTTTATTTTAAGTCTTTTCCTTTGAAAGTATTCTCGAGAAATGTTGAACGTATTCGACTGGATTCGTAACACGAAAAACAAAAAATGCCCGATCATTCCTCGTGTCTGCGACATTACCGTTAAACAGTATTCGAGAAAGCGGCGAGCCGAGATATCCTAGCCAAGTAGGGTAATTTCATCCGTTCAGTAGACGCTCCTCGGGGCCTCTCTCGATTTCTCATGGTGTTCGATGCGCCATTTGTAGCAAGTAAAACCATACGTTAATAAAATAAGGCAGCAACAAAAAAACAGCGACGACAATTGCGCGAATTTTTGAGGTCCATCGCGCTAAGGCAGAGACAGAAATAAAGTCGCCATTGAGCGTACGAAGGATCGAAAATGTGGACGAAGTTTTCGCTGGTTATTAGAGAATTGACAACGTACGTAGGATATATAAATTTCTAGTATATATACATACATACATACAATACATACATACATCCATATATATATATATATATATGCCGGGCGTCTCATTTTAATCGTACACCTGATTTATCTCGAAAATTACCGCACCGATCGAGTAGTAAGTGTAGTGATACTTTGAGGGTGCAAAAGGGGACTCGAAAAAAAAAAATTTCGTCCAAAATTCAAAATGGTGTCGTTAAAACACCGAACATGTTTTAAAAAAATGGAAACAATTATTTTCACCAAAAAATTTGTCTAGCCAAAGCTAACAACTTTTGTAGGATATTTAAAAAAAGTGAAGTTCATAATTTTTAGGTTACAACACAATTTTGTACTATTTTAGCGCTATCCAGGATGTGCCATGAGGCGGTAGTCTTTAACATCCCAAGTGCGCGTGTGTGTGAGTTTGTTTGGATTCGTTCGATAACCCAAACAAGGATTAGGTCCCTGCGGCTCGTCACTTCCGTTATCTAACGAATCTAAACAAACTCACAGCCGCACACTTATACTTGGGATGTTAAAAACTTTATCTCCTATTGGTACATCCTGGGTAGCCCTAAAATAGGCAAAAATGGTGTTCTAACCTGTAAATTATAGACGTCATGAAACTTTGAAAAAATCGTACAAAATGTGTTAGTTTCGACCTGATTGATTATTTGGTAAAAAGTGATGCTCCCATTTAAAAACCATGTCGGCCATCTTAACGTCGCTATTTTGAATATTGCACTGAAAAAGTATAATAATTCTTATCACTAAGCACTAAATCTTTTACTGTACTCAATACTTGATCGCAGCAGTATTTTTCGAGATTAATCAGGTGTAAGATTAAAATGGGACACCCGGTATATACACACACACACACACACACACACACACACACACACACACACACACACACACACACACACACACACACACACACACACACACACACATACACCCTCGTCTCAAGTATGAAACAGCACATTGGTGACAGTTTCATAAATTTTCTTTTATAATAAAACAAAGTATTATAACGATTCCGTACAAATCGATAGTTTCACGTTTATCTTTGTTCTCAAAGCTCTGCGAGCGGTCTCTCCCCACCCCGAGATGATTAATCGTACAGTAGTGAGGTCTGAGGAAGAAAAAAAAACGAAAGACAAGACAAAATCTGTACTTACCGTCGTTCAGAGGCATATCCATGAGATGCAGATCCTCGTCGTTGAGCAAAGAGGAGAGAAATCCGTCGGTGGTTTGATTGATGGTATCGGAAGCCGGCGTGTGGTAGTACATCATGTCACTTGGCTCGGACTTGTATGCGGCACCGTTCTCACTTCCCATTGGTTCACTACTGTTCGTCAGGTTCATCGATGTGGCCACCGCTGATCCAAGATTCGACGGTCCGCCTGCATTCGTGAGCAGTTTAGTTTGGGGATTACAATGGAAAAAACATGCTAATCCAACTCGACTCGTATCTCGTATAAATTAGGATCAATGCCCGTTTATGTATCTCAAGGCAAAAAAAAAAACGATTTCTTACCTCTCGTAAAAAACGAAAATAACGTGCAAATTCGAGCAAGCTAAAGGTGATACTCACCGACATTGTGATAAGGTCCGGTATTGTTGAGATCGCCAACCGGAGGCGCGAGGGTCGCGTTGTGCAGGAGAACGTTGCGCTGAGCCTCGTATTGACTGTGAGGAACGGGATGTCCGGAGTATCCGGAATGGCCGGTGTGGCCGTAATGATCGCCGGGCCCTTGCATGTGAAACAACGATGCTATGTCCTGCCATCGTTGCTCCTGCAGTCGCTGCTCCATGCTCATTGGACGCGGAAATGGCACGCGGCTCTGCAATATCAGAGGTAAACGTTGTAATATTTGCGACGTATGTTTCGAATGTATTCAAATGGATATGATTGCATTGGGTATGGGGGTAAAATTTATGTGAAAAAGTATGTGTGTTTAGGTCGTATCGATGGATTAGCCGTCACACGGGACGAATTCCACGGGCGCGTCTACCTGTCAAAGCGTCAACCGGTTATAGACGAACCAACGTGGACGAGGGGGCCAGGGAGAGCGAGGAACCCCCCCGCTGATCGCGTAGGTGTCGGGGCCACACAGAGATGTTCGACAATATTAATCGTCCGCCAGAGAGAGAGAGAGAGAGGATATGCCGTACGGTTCTGCCGGAATGAATCTTCACGAACGCGCGAGAGAGCTCGTCAATCATTTTTCTCTTCTGTCCCCATACGACAATGAATAGTACTCGATCGTGGTATGTGAAACGCGTTAGAAGGGGCAGGAAGTGAGAACATTTTGACGAAATGGCGTGAAGGATCTTGATGAAAATATGAATTTGATGAAACTGAGCGAATGTATCGTTTTCGGCCGAGAGAACACTATGGCTGTTACGCATATGGAAAACTCGGAATTTTTTTTCCGCTTGGAATAATCAGGAAATTTTTAAGATTCTCTGGAATTTTTCCACTATTTAAATTTGGAAATAATTACGAAAAATGAAGAACGACTTGGAAGAAAAACTGAAAAGTATGACGATAAATATTTTTTATATTTATATTATGTTTTGTTATGTACAAGACAAAGTTATGTCAGTGCTAAACATTGAAAATTTCATCAAATAAAAACTCTTTTACTCTATAGCTCTAGACATTTGCATACGATCTGTCGACACACAATTACGCTATTATTATTTCAGTTGTGTGTATACATTTTTTTTATTGGGACCTACAAAAAATCCTGTTTATAATTAAAAAACTGGTTCTGTATTTGTTTTTAATGTTTTTTTTTACCGCACAGTATTAACAACATTTTCCTAATTTAAGTTTTTTCAAATTTTAATTTAATATTTAACAGTTTCATATATTTTATCGTAAATAAAATTACGTTCTTTATATCACCCTAATCTCCCTGGAATATTTGAAAAACCTGGAAAAGTCAGGGAAATTCTGAGTCAATAATGCGTAACAACCATGATAACAATTTTGTCCTCTTCGACAAAACTCCTTCGCGGCGTTCAATCACCAAATGAACATTCGCAAACTGATAATCTACTTAAAACATCGGATTGAAGTTTTCATCGTTGGACCGCAACGAAAATCTTTTCCGTATTGCCTACGAAGATGGCTAAAACATTTTTGAGAATCGTCATTGAAAATTTGTAGTCAAAGAGCTGCAAAGAAAAAAATCATTCAGATAATAAAAATAAAGAAATGAGAAAGTCGAGATGAATTCTCGTTGCGTTGCAACGGTGCAAACTGCAACATAAAAATAAATTAAGTTCGTCTCTTCCCCTGGTTTGCCAAAAAGCGTTAATCAAAGAGCGCAGAACGCTAGATGGTTCAAACCGAGTTTCCGGTTACGATAGCAGGATTATTTGTGCAAACGAATTGTTCTGCAGATTAGCAGCGATTCTCGACGCTTTGAAAATAACGTCACGAGCCCCAAAGATTGCCGCGCCCGAACATAAAAATGGATCGTCCGATCTTGGAGAGAGGAAGAGAGAGAGAGATGATCATTTGCGGATGATGTGGACGAGGAACGTGTTACCCGGCGCATGAAGAAACGATCCTAGGAGAAAACAGTAAGACACATAGTAGCGCAATCATCCTTATTATTTTTACTCTCTCTCTCTCTCTCTCTCTCTCTCTCTGTCTCTCTCTCTCTCTCTCTCTCTCTCTCTCTCTCTCTCTCTCTCTCTCTCTCTCTCTCTCTCTCTCTCTCTCCCCCCTCCCCCTCCCGGCGTAAGTAAGGCAGTCCCGACCGTGTGCATTCACCGGTACATCCTAATGTTCGCGCACACTTCGGCCCGATACACGGAGGACTCTAATGCGCGATGCGCGGAAAAAAAGGAGAAGAGGAAGGTGAAGATGAATAGGGAAGCTGCGCAAGGAGAACGCGCTCTCGGTGAAGATTGTTGGATTGTTGTCCGGTGCATCAATCAGCTTTGCCACGGTGCAATCTGTCGAGGTTGCTCCCCACGGGATTTTGCACGATTCTCGCTTGTCAGCGCACCTGTCGAGTCGAGCGCGGAGAGAGAATCAAGCGGGGAATGTAGGACGAGTACTGTCTCCGAGCACCAGACGACGGACATTCGTGAACCGTTCATACGGTGTTTGAATAATGCGAAATTCGTGTTTCACCCATTTTTTTTTTTTACGACTGTGCTGCAGAAAACACGTTCCGGTCGTTGACAATTAGCGGGAATCTTTACAGAGGATCTTGCTACCCTGGAGAATACATCGAACGCAATTCGAGAGCGCTATTTTGAGGCATTACTCTCGCAGAGATTCGTAGAGCTAGTCGCAGCGGTTGTAGATATGCAATGGGGGAGATAGGAGGTTGAAAAATTGAATTTTCGAAAATAATTTGTATTCAATAGTATCATATTTTAGCTATATTTCCTGAAAATTTCATTAAAATATTCGTACAATCGAATGAGCTACAGCTTCTAACAGTTGGCTGGGCGAGCGGAGCGACACCATACTCCCAACTTTAAACGCGATTTCCTTGAAACAGTTTTCAAAGTCGGTGACCATGATATCTCGAGAACCACTCGATGGATTGTTTCCAAATTTACATGAGATACGATGAGAAGCGTTTAAAGGTCGTTAACGGTCTCATTTTTATTTAAATTGATCTTTATTTTTCAATAGTTACGTGAAAATGACCACTTTTTTCATAGATTTTGTATGCTCGAGTTTCAATTCGTCGCCACGGTGTTAAAAAAGAGTTATTTCCAAAATCGACGTTTGGTTTTTAGATTTCGGATGGACCGTTTGAGTTGGAAAAACTCAAACGTCAGGAAAAAAGTTTCATCTGCCAGCAGCCGTGTTTTTGTTTTCCTATATTTATTAGTGATTTTTTCAAAAGCTCTCAATATATGCACCTTAGAGTTAGGGAGTTTCGGGACAATTGACGTAATGTTCATAATGTATTGAGTGTTTTGGTCGTTTTTTAAATATTATTTCAAACATTTTTTCATACTACCGTATGCGTAAAACTGCCATTCAGCGATGATCGTAGGCATCTCCCTATGTTAAAAAGTGCTTTCTTCAATTGTATATTTTATAGAAACTGTGAAGATGATCACTTTAAAATTTAGAGGCTGCATTGAGCCTATGACAATGCATTTACTGCAAGAATTTGAATCAAATAGTAATAATATTTCGTCATTTGTCCCAAAAATCCTTAAAAAAGTGCGTTTATTTTCGCCAACCGTGTCCCATAGATATTTTTTTTTTCGGAATACGACCATTCTCTTCGGACCTCTAGGTAGATGTAGCCCCTTTGAAAGGCTCAATTACTTATAAAATCGAGGATAAATGTGGAATGATCCGCTCGTTCCATCTTCACAATTCCAATCAATCATTTGATCGCAATCGCAATATTATTATTTCCCATGTTGCCTCGTAAGCCCTTTCGGTCTTTTACGAATTAATTTCATTTTTAGGCCTCACACTTTACTATTTCCAGTTCCTCGAAAACCCGACAAGAGGGTTGCCCACACACTGCACTACTTCGTTTAAATTTGGAACGAAAATTCGGTTCTTTTTTTAATTTTCTTTATTATCCTTATGCAAAATCGATTTTTTTTCGTAATATTGATTGCAAATCTCCAGTACGATGGCTAAAAAAACGTTGACAATAACTTGAAGAACTACGTCGATAATAACGAATGTCTTTTATAAGCGAATGTTTTCTTATTTCAGAAGCCATTTGATTTCACGTGCCAACATTCTCAAGAATGGCGAGATGTTGGAAAAGCTGTGTACTCTATGTGCTGCAAGTCTCGTGATTTATGCACCCAGAGTCCGATATTAGCGCATTAAACGCTCGTGTACGCAAAGCCCTACGAGCGAGCCTGGCGAACGTTTTCTCCTTTGGTCAACGAGGAGAGAAGAGAGAAATGATGATGCTCGGGAGAGCCACGAGAGTGCGCTATGAAACGTTCGCGGTGTTCTAGGAAGAAGCATCAGGAAATATATGTCTACCGAGAAAGAAGCAGATGTTTGAGCAACGCTGTCGAGGACCTTCTAGGCCAACAAGGTTCGATCTCTTTCTCCCTATCTTATTTTCTCTCGCCAATTTTCTCCTATCTCCGCTGACTTACCCGCCCGGAGACGAAGCGATCCGAAACAACGCAATGATACAATTACCGCATCTTCGGATTTGTTTCTCACGGTAGTCTCGTTAGTGATAAGAGAAGAGCGTCGATTGACGGGACGTCTTCGGTAATAGATGCAATCAGAGGCAATCCAAACGGGAATCACGTGGGTATGAATCGTCGCGGAAACAACCTTGAGCCTTGATTCCTACCCTTTTGAAGACGGAGTGGACAGAGACATTGTTCAGCGTACTTCTGAACAAGCAATTTCTCCGTAGGTGTACGCATGTCAATTTTATATTGAAGATTGAAGGATTGTGATGATATAAGGGAGGCTACTGTGGCAATGACGAATTGCCTCGCTTGAGGCAACTCAAATTGACGAGGAAGGCCGAACATACGATGCAGCAATCGCAAGTTGAAGGTAAAGTTATGATTGCAACGATGAAACTGCTAGTAAAACTTTTAACGCGTTTTTCTCGATATTATGGTTTTCAAAACGGTGTATACGATTTCTCGACACCTAATGAACGGATTGAATCGAAATTTGGTATACTTATTCGGTGTAATAGCAGTTTAGTCTTGACCAACGTTACTCTTGACATTTCTTTTTCATCAATTGTTACCAATAATCTCATTTTTCCTCTGAAAATCGAGAAAAAATTAATCAATTTTTCGTTTTGGATTGAAACACAATATCAAAAATCCTCGGTCAAGTCTTAGCGAATATTATATATTTTAAGAAAAGAAGTCGTTTTTTTGTTTCATATCAACCGGGTGGCAAAAATCAAGTACACCGTTGAGCTCTTAGTTCAAAAGTACTTTACGAAATTCTGTATAACTTTAATTATTCATACTTTTTAAATGAAACTTGCTACACAACTTTGTTGAGGGGCTATACCAGTGTGACACTTAAAAAAACCGTTTTTTTTTGCCTTTTTCGACAGATTATACTTTCAAGAATATCCAGTAAAAATTTCAAGGCCGTATCTTATTCATTTTATCTTGCAAAAATCGATATTTAAATCTTCAAACGCGTTTTTCTCGAAATGAGATTTTTCAAATTTGATTACGCAATTCAAAGAGCAATTATCCGATTGACTTGAAATTTGAACTGGGTACTCTTGAATATATTTACTCTACAATGACGTAGGATAATTTTTGTTTGGATGAAAATTGACTATTTGACAATGAACAAAAACGACCATTTTATAGGCAAGAAAACAGACTTTTTTTCATAACTACGCCATTTTGTTAGATTTTTATATTTTTAGAAAATCCTACGTTATTGTACAGGAATTACCCTTCCGGTTTAACGACTTTTTTTTTCGTTTTTCGGTTTCAGCTACTCAATCGGCCGGAATCATGTCAGCAGTGGAGGAACTTTTTTTTGGCATCTCCGAAGGCAGCGGATAAGTCGCTTGGATCTCAATATTTTTCTATGAAAAAACTATGTAACATAGGTCAAATATAGCCAAATATATTCTTAATTTTCCGAAACATTTAATTGAGTACTTTTCTTCCAAAAAATTCCCGACAATCACCCAAATTTACAGCGTTCACACTGGTATATAGCCCCTTAACGTACATGCGAATAAATGTCTAAACGATTTTTCAATCATCTTACATGCCTTAGGAATGAATTTTCAAAAATAATCTTGTTTTATGGGGTGTCACAGTATCTGCTGATAATATAAATCTGCTAATCTGCAGTAATGTGCTAATAATATAAATCTTTCTCTGATTCGTCGTGCATGATTGATTCTGATGATTTCGAGTTAGTATTACAACGTTTGAAAATAACAGCAAAACATAATTTTTTCAACTTCAATATTTATCTGCATTGAGAAGACGTACATATTTTAATATAAATATATATTTTTTTAATGTATTTTGACTCACTGGTCACGAATATGATAGTGAAAGTACCAGCAAATTTTATTTTCAAGATCAAGACTCACAAAAACTGATTTTTAAAAAGTTTTTGTATTTTATTATAATAAATGTTGATCTCAGAGAAAATGTTTCCTACAAAAGTTGTAGCCTATAAAAAGATCAATCTTTTATGTTGTATACAGTTTTTGTCTAAAACCATTCAGTTTTGAGAAAAATGAGATATTGCTTCAACAAGTACATTTTGCTAAACTTCATTAGTTTCGATATTATCCACTCACGCACTTTGTCGTAGGAAGGTTGGGGTTTAGGCTTTAAAGTACACGGTTATTTTTTGCTTTTTTTTTGTATTATTTAGTTTTTTTGCTTATTTTTGTTTGGGTTAAAGACTAAACCACTTTAAAGGCTTACGTTTTACCTTCACGCGGTAAAATGCGCAAGCATATAATATCGAAACTAATGGAGTTTAGCAAAATGTTAACTGATCGGAGTACTATCCCATTTTTTTCGAAACAGAATGCTTTTAGACAAAACCTGTAGAGAACATGAAAGATTATCTTTTTATAGCCTACAACTTTTGTAGAAAACATTTTTTCTTAAGATCGACATTTACCGAAATAAAATAGACAAACTTCTAAAATGTCAGTTTTTGTGAGTTTTACCCTTGAAAATCAAATTTGCGGGTCTTTTCACTATCACATTCGCGATGAGCGAGACAAAATACATGGGTACACGAAATTCCAAATTAATCGGCGGTATGAGCTTCCGGAATTTTATCAAAAAATGTTATGAATCCCATAAAGTTAGATAGTTCCAAGCGCATTTCTACTTTAAGGGGTCCTTTCATTTCAGACGCTAAAAAAGGCTATTTTCATGATTTTTTCATAGGTTTATATTAGAGATATTCATATACAAGTGGTTACACTTGATAAATACACTTTCGAAATACATTAAATTTTTTTCAACGTACTTATGTAACCTAAACAAACTTTAAACGCGTTTTTCTCGAAACAACGTTTTTGACTGCTTGTTGATAAAATCTTCGAAACTACTGAACCGATCCTTATGAAATTTTAACCACTTATTCTTTAGAACTATAGCTATAGCGCATATAAAGTTTTTTTTTTCAATTTTGATATTTACTATTTTTTTTGCCAAAAACGGTGAAAAAACTTTTGTTTTTTTTTTTTTTTTTTTCGAAAAATGTCCGCGATTTTGTTCTTTTTGCATATATAAAAAATCGTGTGATATGCACTACAGCCGTTAAAATATTAAATCTAAAACCGTTTGGTTTTTTTGTTTCGGATGATCCATCTACGAGATTTCATCGACAGCCCAGACCTACAATTTTTTAGGACATTTTTTCACCACCACTTTCGTCTATAGTGACTTGAATAAATTTAAATTTAAAAAAATGTATTTCGAAAGTGTATTTATTAGATGTAATAACTTTTATGTCAATACCTATAATATAAACTAATCAAAAAAATTCATGAAAAAGCCTTTTTTAGCGTCCAAAGGCGAAAAGACCCCTTAAGATATTCGAGCCAATACACGGACAAAGATAGTGAGCAGACTTACACGTGTAAAACAACTGTTTTTCAGATACGGGGCAACACTTGCCACTTCGACAATACCTGTACCGTTACGACCCCAAAAATCGTCCCGCCGAACGGAAAATTGGCTCATCCGGTTGGCATCCTCAGTATCATGTCTTCACCGAAAAAAAAACCTACGAGTGCTGGCCGAGTCACGAAGAGTCAACGATCAATCGATCAATCCGCTACTGTCATTCCCATCTACGAATCAAGGCTTGGGCCAAACGTTCGCCCTTACACGATGGGACGGTTTTCTTGTTTTTCTACGTGGCCTCGAACGTCCAGGGACTCTGGGCAAACATTGTGACTGAAAATATTGTGAAGGGCGATGAGGAATTAGGACTATCCGGACGATCGGGAACACGAAGGTACGTCAGGTGGACAGGAGAAATATTTTGATATCCGCGACTTTTCATCTCCGAGGGAGAAAGAAAGAGAGGCGAGGAGAAAAAAAAAATTCTCACGGTATTCTTCGAGCCAAGGAACAACCTGTTGAGCCGAGCAATTTACCGACTAATACAAAATCCGGTACGTCGCCTCTTTTATGCTCGTTTTATGCTTTTCTTTCTATCTTATTCTACTCCACTAGCCATTTGCTTTTCTCCGCATGGAAGTCAAGCTCAACGAGACAGGACGAAGGAAATTCGTCTCGCAACATCCTAGAGATCAACATCGAGAGGTGGAAAAATTCTTCGTTGGCCGCGTTACCGGCGTATTTACACATTTCACAGTGCATAAGTCTCTCCACGACAGATGTGCATCTCGCGTCGCGGAATTTTTCATCTCGCGTGTATATATATATATATATATACACACGCGGAACTCTCCGCGGTGTCTCGTACCGATCGACACGACTGTTGTTTGTTGCACCCCCCGTTGTGTACTTTACGAGCACTCGTTCGCGCGTTTCTTCGTTCCCGGTAAATTGCGACCTTCTTACGCACGACCGGAAACGAGAATTATTTGCTTCGAATTTGCCGTGGGTCCTTTGAATCGCCTACCCGATATCTTCCGATTCGAAACCTTTTTCTATTAGTGACACTCGTCCTGTTTGTCTTGCATCGAGGGGAAGATAAAATTGCAGCAAATTGCAACAACAAAAAATATTAGGACGTTGAATGAGTTCTCGCTGTTTTCCAACAGATGGCGGTGCCAGAACTCCGTGCGTGTAGTTTAATATTGTCACGCATCTATAAAAAAGTACTATAAGCAAGCTTGAAATTCAGTGTGTCATTTCGCCAAAGTGTAAACAACTTTTTTTTTTTCATAGTGTCAAACATGTCGAATTGGGGGCCGAAAAGAGTATTCGCAAGTAAGAAGCACGCGGAATTCTTGTTGAGACTTGCGGCGACCATGCTCTGCCGGAAACAGCATGCAGAGATTGGTTTAGACGCTTCGAAAAGAATGAATTTTGCGTTGAAGTGGAGGCATAACTTCACTCAGGAGTTGATTGTACAACAGTTTCGAAACGTTTGAAAGCATTGAGAATGATTTTTTTTAAATGAAGCATTAATTTGGACGGAAAAAGAGCGAGAACTTATTTAACATCCGAATAGTTTTTTATGGGGCCGGGTTGAAATTCCGAACTTTGAATGGTCAGAACGCTGAAAACTCCGAAAGAATTTTACACGAAAGACCAAAACTCCGAAAATCTTAACACCGTCAAAATAATTCGGCTATGAAAGTTTGAAAGTTTCAATATTTTCAATAAATCGACGAATTCATTCAAGAATTTATTTTTGTTAGGAAGTGATTTTCCGTCAATTTTGAAATTCGTCTAGACAATGTTATACGTTCTGCATCATTTACAGTCAACTGTGTAGACTTTCGCTGGCATGATCTCGACACGAGGGCCGGGTTGAAATTCCGAACTTTAAATGCGCCGACGGTTTAAAATTCCTAATTTTAATCTTCCGAAATTACAAGGTTCGTCAGGATTACGCCAGCGAAAGTCTACACAGTTGCCTGTAAATGACGTAGAACGTATAACATTGTCTAGACAAATGTCAACATTGACGTAACATCACTTGTTAATCAAAAAAATTCTTGATATAATTTGTCGATTTATTGAAAATTTTGAAACTTTTAAAACTTCCATAGCCGAATTATTTTGACGGTGTTCAGATTTTCGGAGTTTTGGTCTTTCGGGTAAAATTGTTTCGGAGTTTCGAGCGTTCTGATCATTCAAAGTTCGGAATTTCAACCCGGCCCCTTTTTTATTATAGTTTGACTTGGCAACCGAGTGGGAAGGAACGCGTTATTTGATGAAAAATAATTGTATTAACCCTTCCTTCACACACTGGGTCATTTCGACCCGGACGAATATGAAATAAAATGCTCACTTTCCCAAAATTGAAAATTAGAAATAATTTTTACTATACAATTTTACACTGTCCGAATTTCAATTATGCAGACATATTGAGGAATGTTTCAAGTGTATGCCGGATTAAAGAAAATAAAAACCGACCGAAGGGTTGAGGGCAGGTTGATAAAGTATTATCCGGGTCAAATTGACCCCGTGTGTCAAAGCCGTGGCCAAATATAAGTGTGTGAAGGAAGGGTTAAAAATGTTCTCTCACCGCGGATCAGTATTAAAAAAAAATACTAAAGGTCGAAGTTTACATCGGTCAAACGCAATGGAAATTAATATTTCTGACCTCCTTTAATTTATTTCATATAATAGGTATTTCATATCGAGGCATATTTCGCCTACAAAAATCCTACGATAATTTTTCACAATACTAATTCAGCGATTTATATAAATCTACGATGAAAAGATCTTGCGTAATAATAGAAATGAGAAAATTAAAGAGTAAAAGAACTTTCGTTGCGTTCCAGTGATTGTAGATTTCGACGCGATGGGAAGCTTCTCTTTGTAACGTTTCTGCCTTGAAATCAGGTTCGACGTGAAAAGTGGCAGACGACCCGACCGGCGCACACCTTCGGAGAATAAAACGATCGAATGCTTCTCGCGAGTATCAGACGAGGGTTCGATAGTGAGCAGACGAAGTGGCAGAGAGAAGACCCACGAGTGAGCACACACGAGATCTGCTAATGGCTAGTAATATTAATTACTACTCGCTCGTGTATAATTATTGGATTAATTAAGCCCACGTCTTGCTGGAAGCGAAGAAAACAAAACCGAACGAGTGCACAAGTGCATTCTGATGCATCGGCGATCAGGCAGACATCTCATTTATACGTTGCGAGGCATTTCTAGTTCCTCTTAGTATATTCCTTTTTTTTTTGCTCACGCGGAACATCAATTTGGTGTCCGCCTTCGATTCTGTTGAAACTCGTGTATACGGTAGAGCGTGAAAAACTATTAGATACGGATTTTTTTATGGGCAGAAAAATGCTGTTGAGAGTTGGCAGCATCCCTTAGAGTGAAGCATGCTGCAATTTGCAATTTAAAAAAAGAAAAGAAAAAGAAATGAGCGGCAATTCAGCAAAGCCACTTATTTTTGGCCAAGATGGGAAAGAAATTGTACATTTTTTTTGTAACTTTGGTACTTATACCCTCTGGGCACAAACTCGTCATTAATTTTCCTCAAAATCCGTAATTTTTATGAAAAATCGTTAAAAGTGTGCGAAAAGACATTTCTTAGGTTTTCGCCGCCGTAATTTTGAGCTTTCGACAAAAACTCGGTGATATTCGTAATTCTCTATCTAAAGGAAAAATTTCCTTTAGATAGACACTTGAAGAGGTTTAAAAGTCGAAAACACAATTCGACCATTTGGATGCTTTTTTTTTAATTGTCATAATCCCAAATTTTCATCAGCTGTGGCCCCGGTTCTATTTGAGTGACATTAATTTAAAGGGGGGGGGGGGGGGGAGGGGTAGAAAAGGATTTTTATAGACTTAAAAAATGCAGTTTGATAAACTGGAAAAATGGCCGAAAAAGAGGCGAAGGGGTAGTGAAAAATTCGCAGAAATCGAAGGTCCGTCTTTAAAATTCTGCGAAAAATCGAAGAATCATCGAAGCTCAATAAACCAAACGGTATTTTAAAGAGCAAACGATAACGAAAGGAATGAGGAAACAAAAACAAAAATGATCGTCGATTCAGTGAAGCTTCTTATTTTTCGTCGAGATAGAAACTAATTTTGGGTTTTTAGTATTTTTATTCTGCACCCATATCGATTTATTTTCAATTCCGAAATAAATTCGCCATTCATTTCCGCCAAAACCTTCAATTTTCATAAAAAATTTCCGAAAATGTAAAAAACGTAGTTTACCCCCTTCAGCTTCCCGTTGGGTAAAAATGCAAAAATACGTAAACTTTAATATTATCGCCCCTGCAAAGTATTAAATTTTACTCACCACTTTTGAACGCGGGGTAAGAGAAAACAAATACAGTTCCGGGTGAACGCTTAATTTTTTTATTGTACCCATAGTGGATTTCTGGTCGTTTTGCATTAGAAGAATTTTCGTTTCTGTTTCACTCAAATCGATAGAATGTGTCGGGTGAAATTGCAAAATCAGACCTTAAGATGCTTCACTCTAATTGGCAGTTTCACCCCTTAAAGCCTTTTTTTCCGCCGATAGAAAAAAGTATCAAATATTTTTTAACGCTCTACCATATCCAAGTGTTTCAACAAAATCGAAGGCAGACACCAAACTGACGTTCCTCGTTAGCCGTCTTTCTCTCTCGGCCCCTCGTGGCCGTGTTATTTGTTCGTGCTAACAGACTCTTTTCCATTCACGACTCGAGATTTCGAGGCTCTACGAGTGGAAAATCGTGATGTCTGTAAATATTGTGGGCAGATGAAGGATCCTCAATCCGCTTTCCCCAGTTCACTTAAAAAACATTCTCGCCGGTAACTAAAATTCGAACAGCAAACACGAGCCTGTCTGGACGAACGAGCGGAGAAAGAAATAAACATTCAATTCAAATCATCAAAATTAATAATCCACGAGTCACAAACTTATTTTATACTCGGAAGAAGCTTCGTGCGTTTTTGTGTCACGACCCTCGGGCCCATCGCCTCGTCGGATTGCACACGGCAAACTTGTCAACCCGATCAATTTTTTCCCCTGCGTTACGCAGTCCAACAATTATTAATCGTTCGTGGTCGCTGATGTCCTTGGACGTCCACGGCAGGCTCATTTGGGACGGAGCAACAATTTCGCGAGATACATAAATCATGGTGCTCTCGACGAAAAGAAGCGGAACTGTAATTAAGGTCTTAGGCCACAGTAACGGGTATAGAAACATGTGCGAATTTAACAATGTTTGTTTTCGGATGAAAAAGTGATTCACTCGTAAAATTAATTACACATCTATTTAGTATGAATATCAAGCTGTTCGAAAAAATGTATATATATATTTTTTTCGATGTGCAAAATGACCGACTACGCGAAACTTCTCGAAACAGCTTTTTTCCAATTGGCGTGACAAATAAGTTCAACAATTTTCACTCGATTTACTTCAAATTTAACCCTTAATAGTCACACTGGGTCCACGGGACCCAAACAAATTATTTTGTTGCCGTACAACTTTTTTTCCCGATAAAACATACATTTTTTTATATGCGTAAACGTTTCGTTCTTTCCTTCTAAATCGCACCTGCGTTGGGTGAAAGAAATATACTTATTGAAAAGTCCACAGAAATTATGTATATTTCAAAGTACATTGTTTCCAGATTATAAAACCATTTTTTTGTCAATAATTACAAGAGTTACAGCAATTTTTGCAAAACAAGTCATTTTTCACGAGTTTTTTTTTGCATAATTCTTTTGCATATTTAAAATTTAATTTTTAATTTCTAACCAATATCCTTGTATTAAACAAAGTTCAAATTATACCTCACTATTTTTTTTCACACAGCTCAATGCATTATTTCATTATTTATAACAATTTTTAAATTGTTTAAATACCAGGGACCCAGTATGACTATAACGTGATTCTAGCTAAGTGTGACTACTAAGGGTTAAAAATGATGTTCCTCATTGCGTTTCGCAGAGAAGTACGTACGGAATTTCTGATTCATTGAAAACTTTTCATTTCATGAGCAGTTTTATACGAAATTTTTCACTGAAAATTCATTTCTCAAGTTTAAATACCTACACCCTTTGACTAAAACAATATTTTTTTCAATTCCGTACGTACTTCTCTAAGTATTCTAATGTAGATTGACGAGAATTTTTCTTTTTTGTTCTAGGTAAAAAATTGTGGATGCGAAATGTCACGCCGCGGAGCGTTTAAAAAAAAGATAAAAGAAAATATTAGTGTTCGGCCATTTTGTACATCGAAAAAAAAAATTCTCACAGCTTGATATTTATACTAAATAGATGTGTAATTAATTTTATGAGTGAATCACTTTTTTATACGAAAAAAATGGTTAAATTCGCACATGATTTTATCCCTGTGACTGTGGCCTGAGGCCTTAACGTCGAGCTCATATTCGCGAAATTGTTTGGCACCCAACTACCCCACGATTTTCGTGGAAACACCCGGATTCCATATTTTTTTGTCAATTCTTTTTCGAGCTAATGAATTTTTCTCTTTCAGCTTTTCGAGATTGGCCTGGCGGGCGTTTCCGCGGAGTTCGACGGTGCATTAGCGACGAGACGAGGAGTCGAGGCACGGAAGGATCGTGTCGCGGAGTCGCCCCGACGTAAGTCGTCACGGTGAATCCCCCCCCGTACGGTAATTACCTCGAAAAAGTCGGCAATGGTTAATACACACACGATGGTATACACACAAATGTCATTTTGATCGTAGCCACCTGGCTCGGCGATTCGAAGCCACGTATAACGCAATGGATTTTCAAGCCGCGACGAATTCTGTGACGACGAGGAGCTGCCGATCACAGCGTTTTATCCCGACTGGGCGAGTAACGCTCCCGTTTCATCGTTTCCACGTCGAGATATTCAAGATCGTCCGGATTTCACCGAACGAGAAAGAGAGCAGGGAGAATGTGCCCCCTGTCTTTGAAAACTTCGAAGCTTTGACACCACGAGCGAATGAAGAAGAAGAAAAAAGTGGGATAATCTTCGAACAAAGAGGAGTCTCAAGTGTTGGCCACTTAATTACGACTCAAGGCTCTAGGAGGTCCTCTCTGTCAAAACTTTCCTGACGACTTTTTGACCATTCGAGGCTCAACGCAAGCCACGGTAGGATCAACGAAAAGTACCGGGATGAAGAGCCAGCAAACCTTGCGTGTACCTGCGCCTATTGCCGGATGTTCCGCGGCAGGTCCGAGAAATACGTGCCAGCGTAGAGGCGGAAAAAAGGTCAGAGAGCATTTTCTCATTCCCGTTGCGAAGTACCTGTAGAAGGCTCCGAACGAGGGAGAGACGCGGAGGGTTGAGACTCGTTCGTTCCGCTGACAAATTTGCTGACGAGAACCCTCTCGTTCACTGATCTCTCGTTGCCTCCTCTCGAAGATTCACCCGGAATTTTTACCCGGGAGATATATAACACGTGTAAAATTTGCCAGGGAGAGAAGGAGCTCCATAAATCGTTGAAGCGCCATAACTGTCTATCGTCGAGCGTTACACGCACGCGCGCGCGCGATCTCATGTTGTTACAGAGACTCGTGCTCGAGTCGGACCCTCGTTACGTTTATTTATCTATTTACTTATTTTCTCTTCATTAGATTCTCCCTTTCCGCGCTTCGTTTTACGTACGACGGCGCAATTTCGATGCTAAAATTCCATGGCGGTACGCAGGTGAAATACAGGGGAAACTCGCGGAATTTCTTTCCTCCCGGAATAATCAGGCAAAAGTCAGGGTTTTTTTTTCAAAACCTGGAATTATTGCAGAATTTCCTTTTTGAAAGAATTGCGAAAAGTAAAACGGACTTAAAAACACTGAAAAGTATATAAATAAATATTGTTATTAGTTATATTATTCTTTATTGTATATAAAAGAAAGTTATGTTAGTGCCAAACATTGAAAATTTCAATATCCGTAAACTAATTTACTCTGAAGCTCTAAAGATTTGCATTCGATTTGTCGATACACAACCACACAATTATTAGGACGTTTAATAAGTTCTCGCTGTTTTCCTAAAGATAGCGTTACCAGGGTTGTTACGCATATGTAAAACAGGGAAAACCGAGAAAACTCGGGGACAAGTCAGGGAATTTTGGAAATTTTCTGGAATTTCCTCAGCAATTACGTTTAGCAAGAATTACGAAAAATGAAACCGACTTGATAAAAAACTGAACAGTATAAAAATTTTAAAAATTGTATATTTTTTATATTTATATTATTCTTGATTATATACAAAAAAAGTTATGTCAGTGCGAAACATTGAAAATAACAAAAACTGAAAACTCAATTACTGTAAAGCTCTATACACTTGCATTCGATCCACAGCCACATCATTATTATAGATGAGTGGTTATATTTATTTTTTATTTATTGTCACCGGCATAAAATTTGAATTTTCTTTACTTCACAATGTTTAAATTATTTTGCCAATTTCAGTTTTTAAAAAATTTTATTTCAATTTTTAACATTTCCATATATTTGATCGTAAAAAAATTATACTATGCAGTTCAACATAATTTTTCAATAGAAGGATCGAATTGAGAATTACCTTTGTTTTTTCAAGTCCGTTAAAAATGTTGATTTTTTTTTCACCATAGTGATTCATTACTATTTCTACGTATATAATGATTCCCGTATAGCTTGTAACGTTTAAAAATACTAGTATGGTTGAAACGAGACTTAATTTGTGGTCTTAAACTTAAAAAATATATAGTTGATGAAAACAAAGTGTTCTTTATTTGACCCTAACCTGGGCCATTTGCAAAGCTTGGAAAAGTCAGGGAATTTCTCAGTCAATAATGCGTAACAACCACGATTTCGCTACTTATCATTTTACCAAAGAGTTCTCAAGTAGAAGTAGTAGCATCGAATTTTATTTGCACAACTTTTTCGCAAAGCTTTTTACAAAACATGACAATTTCCCATACATTTCACTTAATATCTACTCCCTAGATTCTTACATTCCGCATTATTTTCACATTCTCCCTTTCTTCATTTATTCGTCCACTTCGTCAATATCTCTTCACCCATGCTCCTTACTCATCTTTCTACATATTTCCTCTATTTCCCTAAAATACTCGCATATCCCTATTTGAATTTTTCCTCCCAGCATATTTATGATTTCGCCCTTTATTGCCAAATCATCCATCCCTTCCATCCACTCCTCCGCTTTCTTTGATACTAAGTCCCTACTTTATTTTTACATATTATCAGGAGCTCCAATGTCTTATTTTTTCCCAGAGTTCTCAATTCCCTAACTTTGCAGGCAAAATTTTCCCGGCTGGGCTCGTTGCATTGACGTTCGCACAAAACCCAAACGACTGGAGCCCAACTTGATTTTTGAGCTTTCGTATTCAACCGAGGCATCCTCATAACTTGGTCATCAGTTGCGCGTCGATCAGCGGCACACGTTTTTTGCCGAGTTCGAAGAGAAACTCTCGTCTGCGAGGATGGGGTCGATTTTCTTGATTTTTCAATGCCGCGCTGACTATACCCTTGCGATTGCGCGCAAGGAACGTGCGCGGCGAGTCCAACGGCACGTTTTCCCTACACACACGAACACGTCTCGTCCGCATCGCATAGCGGATATATCTAACGTCATCACGCGCATGCAGCCAGGATATACCGCATCGTTAACGCTACAATAGCGTTACTTCGTGCTACAGAGTGCATCCCGACGGTCAAGAAGCTATTGCGCTTAGCGCCACAGATATTGGCTATTAATATCCCCGCGGAACCGTAGCTCCGTTGCGCTACTTTTGCACATCTGGGTCTAGCCGATACGTACGAGCTGAATATGAAAGAGAAACAAGAAACGTTAAATTATTTATTTGCAGACAGCGAACTCACGCGGACAGTGAAAAAGGTACGTTTGTCGGAGGGATTCTTTAGTCAGTTTTTCAATTTTTTTCCATTTGATTGATGACCTCGAGCAAGTAATCAAATTGTCAATGTGTTGCGTAAGATATGATTATTATCATTATCACTTTACTATTCATTTTATTTTAACCGGTTTATATTATTATTATTTGCGCTATGATTTCCACTATGATTACTCTGAGATGATTGTTATTATTACTATTACTATTACTAGGTTCATTCTTGCTGTGTTTATATTATGATTATTTTTTTTCTGCCGCAACTATTACTCTGATTGAGATGATGATTATTGTTATAATTATTATTACTACTATTTTTATTCTTACTGTTTTTATATTATGATTATTGTTGTTTTTACTATTAATTTTAGTATCATGATCATAATTATTATTTCTATAAGTTTCGTTTTTACTATTTTTACATTATAATTATTGTTATTATCAATTGTTTGTAAAAATGCAAGAACCTCTAAATAATCGAGAAACAGGAATATTTCCCATTAAATGCGTACAGTAAAGTTACGTCATAGGCTGTTTATGTAATATGTCATACGCTATTTATGCAAAAAAGTAATTCTTCTCCGACTTGTGTCTTTATTCACGCAACAATTTTCTTGAATCCGCGAATCACAATACTTAACAAATATACACTAGTGGAATTAATTCTGGACATTTTTAATAGAAATTATGCTTTTTTATAATTACGCAGAAAATGTATAATTTGTTACGTCGTAATGATACCGTAATGTTTTAATTTTAATCCATAATGTTTGTACTTATTATTTGCCTTGATAAGCTTACCTTGATAAGAATGTAAAATATAAGTAATTATAACGTGAAAATGATAAATAAATGCGAAGTTTCACAAGTTAAAAAAATGTCCACATTCAATTCCACTAACGTATTAGACTGGCCCAAAAAGAATAATTTTTTTTCAATTGAAATTTTTGTTGAAAATGACAAAAAATAAGTGCTGACCAAATTTTAGCCCTTAATATCAATATTTAGAGGTCCCTCATAGCGATTCACTATTTCCCATTTATTTAACATGGTAAAAGTTTTTATTGCCGCTTCTCAGCTTTATAACTCGCCTACGGGTAAACACACGGAAATGCCCAAAACATTGTTATATAGGAAATTCAATGCTCTACAGAAAAGCTCCTTAGTATTCATACGATAAATTCACTCGTTCGAATTTTATTCAACGTCAAAGTTGAATCTATTATAAATTTCACGATTTTGTGAGGTTTTTTGGACTTTTACAACGAAATTATTGTTTTTTTTTCTGATTCATCTTAAAAAGTATTGTATCCTTATCAAATTATTCCCTAGATAGTTTCTCAAATTCCTAATGAATTTAAATTTATTGTTATTTAAAAGTACATTAGTCCAAAAATTTATTCTTAAACCGAATTCAATTACCATAGCATGATAAATAAATATCTAGGGAACAATTTAAAAAGGATACAATACTTTCCAAGATGAATCACAAAAAAACAACGAAAAAATCAATAATTTTGTCACAAAAGTCCAAAAACCTCGAAAAATCATGAAATTTATCATCAATTCAACAATAATGTTGAATAAAATTTGAACGAGTGAATTTATCGTATGAAGGCTAAGGACCTCTTTTGTAGAGCGTTAAATTTTCTATAAACAAAACTTTAGGCGTTTCTGTGTGTTTACCCGTAGGCGAGTTGTAAAGCTCAGAAGCGGCAAACAAAACTTTTACCATGTTAAATGAATGGGAAATAGAAAATCGCAATGAGGGACCCTGAGTATTAATATAAAGGGCTAAAATTTGGTCAGCACTCATTTTTCGTCATTTTCAATAACATTTTCAATAAAAATTAAAAAAAATAAAATTTCAATTTTGTTTGGGCCAGTCATATATATATATATGACTGACCCAAACAAAATTGAGATTTTTTAAAAATTTCATCGCGATTCATGTGTGTGTGTGTGTGTGTGTGTGTGTGTGTGTATATATATATATATATATATATATATATATATATATATATATATATACACATACTCCTCCCTGCTCGCGCCGAATAGGGACGACGAAACATACATCATGAGTAACGAAAAACTTTGTCCTCGAAAAACTGCGAGACGTGCTCGCTTAGATAACGGGGTATGTAGCCCGGCAACAAAATCAAGTACGACGCGAACACGTTATACAAGGTGGAGAGGAGGAAGCGGACGTGTATAACGAGGACGAGGAAGAAAAAAAAGGTGCAGGGAGGGAAGGGAGATCTTATAATACGGCTTTGTAATAGGTACGATATTACGTACGCAAGTGATACCGCGTATAGTGTACAACGTAAAGTCCCACATACGAGAGCCTCAAAGGAGTAGCAATTACAGGTGACTAAGGTCAGTGTTAATACGACACTTGCGTGAGAGTAGAAGTTCCAAAAATGATATGGTTCGCGAACGATTGTGGTAGCAATGCTCACTTGCGTAATATATATATATATATATATATATATATATATATTACGTGAACACGCGTGTATTTCTTTTAGTTTGCACAGTAACGTTCTTCAACGTGTAGTTCGAGGCCCGACTATAAGTGAGGCCTCAGCGCATACCCGCCGCTTCGTTTTGTCTCATCTGCGTTGCTACACGGAGCGTACAAAAGTCTTCTGGTCACGAAGAATATATTAATTTAGTAAACTTTATCACGTCTATAGCTTGGAATCAGCGACTAGGTGGGGATAGATTAATTAATGTGTGTATACAGGAAATTTAGTGTCAAGTCGACCTGCTCCCACTCAATGGTGTTGAAGTTCGCATCATTGGAATACAACGAAAATTATGGTATTGATGTTTTTATTAGGATGCGAGGATTTTTTTTTTTGTATTTCCCATTATTTTTCGGCCCATTTAGGCTACAAAAATCACCGAAGCATTTTTGAAGATCCTTATTAAGGTTCCATAACCTGAGGTTGGAAAAAAGGGTTTAGATTGTAATAAAAATAGAGAAAAAAAATTGAGTCGAATTTTCGATGCAAATTTCCACACCATGTGTCAATTATTTTTTTTGCTCATTTCTATTGCAGACCTACGAGTTAGCATATTAACAAATGGTTGAGGATATTTTTACGCTGAAATGTGGGAGAAGAATTTTGAGCGAGTAAAACAAAGTCGTTTTCTTTGCACATCAACAATGCAAACTTCAATATTATGCCACTCACCCTACTTTTAATTTATTTTAGCTAAGGCAAAAAAGGGAATTGCAAGCAATTGTAATTTTGTTTTTTTTTTTTTGGCAAAACGGAGTGGAATCGTAATGGTTTGAAGTTGGGAAAAATTAATATAGCCAGAAACTATTTTCGTTCCATTTTTTTTCCGTTCATTTTTTTGTTTTTTTTTTTAATCGTTTTGGGAATTGAGGTCAGAGATAAATGATAATAATATATGAAATTGTTCGAGTGATTTTCACAGCCGAAATTGGCGGAAATAAATATCGAGCAATTAGAAAGAATTCATTTTTTGTTGCATCGCAACGATGCAAAATTGAACGTCGTTCGAAATTTGGGGAAAATTGTTAAAAGATTACGGCCAAGATTTTTTAAATTGATAATAAAATGTCAGAAAAAATTCTACTATGGTCGATACTAAGTAATTCAAATAAATGAGAAAATTATCCAAAAAGTTACGAATAATAATTATTGAGCAATTGAAATTAGCGAGAAAAATTATTGGAAAAATAGGTTTTCGCATAATTCTTATTAAATAATTCGAATAATTAAGAAAACATGTTTAAGACGTAAGGATTTTCAATGATTAATTAATAATAATCGCATTTTTCTCGTAAATGCGTGTAAAAGATTAATATATTTTCACAAATTTCCATTTTCCAGGTGGCGTTTAAGTTTGTATCGTTGGAATAGAACGAAAATTCTTCTCGACTTTTTCATTTCTTAATTTTTTTCAACTAGAATCTTTTTTTGCAGCTGTTTATTATAAATTTGTGACAAGGATTCTCTAAAATGTTTCAGTGATTTTCGTAACCTAAATGTGCCAAAAAATGCGGCAATACGAAAAAAAAACATTTCCCTCGCATTCCAACGATGGAGACGTCAAAAAGATTTTTCCGAGCCGCTCTCGTCTCGCCTTTCAAGCGAGCTTTTCCATAATATTCAATTTTCCCACCAAAACGCGAGAAAAAAATATAAAAATTGCCAAGATTATCCGTGAGCAGGTAGATTCGTCGTGTCATTGAAGTTTGCATCGTTGAAATGAAACGAAAACTTTTTTTTTTTCGTTTCCCCAATTTTTTTCATAACATTTAGGCTACGAAAGTCTCATGAAACATTTTTGAGAATCTTTATTAAAAATGTATAACCAAAAGCTGCAAAAAAGGATGAAAAATAATGAAAATAAATAATTGAAAAAAATCAGGAAGTATTTTCGTTGCGTTGCAACGATGCAAAGTTCAGAATAATGATTCGTCGTGGAACGTCCCGTGTATCCATAAGATCAGAAGACGTTTTCCACGTGCCTCACGGTCGTCGTAATGATAGGTTAGAGGGCCCGTATCAATGTGGCTCCGGACTGGAGTAAAGGTCGCGATATCGCATGCACTGGCAATTATTAGCACGAATTTCAAGCCGCTCTCTCCACCCGCTTCTCCCTTGATTACAATTTTTAATCTTCGTTAACGACAACGTCGGCGAGTCTCCAGCGGAGTCGCGTCTCGTCTTTTCGCAACGAGATCTTGAAAGTCGAGTATATCGAGAAACGAGCGATTTCTCACGTTCCATTGGGATGTTGAATAACTTGTCGTTGTTTTTTTTTTTTTCGTGAATATTAATGCTTTATTTTAAAAAATCATTCCTAATGCTTTTGAACGTTTCGAAACTGTTGTGTGATCAACTACTAATGATTCTGTAAGTTCAGCTAGCGTCTTACATGAGTCTTTATGAAGCCTCCAATTCAACAGATCTAAATCATCATTTTTGAAGCGTCTAAATCAATCACTGCATGTTGTTTCCGACAGAGCATGCTCGCAGTAGGCCTCAACAAAAATTCTGTGTGCTACAGCTGCAGATATAAAAAAAAAAAAAATTAAGGCAGTAAAATTCCCCGCAAATACTCTTTGGCACGAAATTTGACATGTTTAACACTATGAAAAAAAAGTCGTTTACACTTTGGCGAAATGACATACACTGAATTTCAAGCTTGCTTATAGTACTTCTTTGTAGACCCGTTACTATCTTAAACTACACGCACGCAGTTCCGGTAAAGCCATCTGTTAGAAAACAGCGAGAACTTTAGGCGGGAGCCTGAATTAGACGGTCCGAAAAAGCGTTTTTTTTAATTGCTTAAATCGATAGATAAACTATCCAAGAATATATTTACAAAGTTACAGAGGCCAATTGTAAATATTTTTGAAGATACAAGGCCAAAAGCAGAGTAGCGATTGATATTTGATATTGATAATTCCTCCCATTGAAAACTTTGAAGCGCGTTTTCGCCAGTTTTCATTTTTACGATTTTTCCAAATTGGCGGGCGTGATAGTAAAAAAACTGAACGACCTATTGAATCAAACCAAAGTTTATTTTCTTCAGTATGAAAATCTCTTATAAGTGAATTAAAAAAGTCGTTGGAAAAGTATTTTTAAATAATTTTTATAGCACGTTAAAGTGTTTTTTCTTTAAACACATTTTTTTCAAACCTGAGGAAAGTTACAATTTCACGATTTTTTCAGCTTTTTCTTAATTCACACAGAAGAAAAATGACAAGTGAAAAATGACAAAAATGACAAGTGAACATTTTATTGGTTTATTTGGTTCAGTCAATAATTACGAGCTGCATCTTTCCCACCGATTGTGCACTGCAGTGGCAAGACGGACATGGAATAGGCTGATAAATCTGCAATAATTTATTGTTTCATTTTGAACATTTTTTTAATACATTTCAAATATACATGAAAAGATACTTCGATGTTTACTGGGCTCGCTTGTTTTTTCCCTTCTAAAAAAATTCCCGAAAAAACATTTTTTTAGACCTTCTTATTCAGGCTCCCGCCTTAATCAACGTCCTGACATGATCGAAGAATCGATTCCTAACATGCCGTAAAATGGGGTTACTTTGAACAGGTTTTGGAAGTTTTTTTTTTACAATTCTGAATACCAACGTTTTTTTTGCTCCGATAGAACAATGTGTCCTTTGGCTATCAAATGTATAAGAAAGTCAAGCCCCCCCACATTTATATATATATATATATTTTCAAGTGTCAAAGTAACCTCGAGTGTGGAGTTTCTTTGACAAAGCATTTCAAACTTATGTCAAAGATTACATTATATTTACTTTGACATCATTCTGATGAAAAAAATTAATATTTTATGCATTATACATGGAATTAAATGACAAGCAACGATTTTTTACAATCAAATTGTGATTTTCATTAAGGAAACATTTTGCATAAAAATATCAAGTACCTAGGGTACTATTATAGGCACTTCGTCGGTCTTATAATTATCATTGAGATCAAAATCAACTTGAGCAACATTATAATAAACTTGACCAACAAATTTGAGCAATAATAAAAAAAAAACACATTTAAACCGTATTTTGGCGCTCTGTTAAGCCTCCACAGCTGTCAAAGTTACCCTCAATGTCAATTTAACCCCGTTTTACGGTACCTATCTAGTTCTTTCACTCCTTGAGTTTGTTTGTGCCCCTTGGCTGACTTATCATTCATTTTTTCTCTCTTTCTACCTGCAAAAATCCTTCGTCGATAATGAGGTTCCAACATTCTGGGCTGGTCGCGACCGACGAATTGACCCGATGTGACGGCAATTGCTGGTAGCTTTGATTGTCCAATCGGAGAATCTGATGCTGCACCTCGTTCATGTGGTTCGTTGTAGCTGATCATTCGTATCAATATCCGAAAATGTGGCTTCTTTGGCAGCCGAACTTGCCAAGCCTTAAGAATCCTTCTCAAAGTGGCTCTAACCACTTTTGCCAATGAGTCCACATGTACCACGTGGATGCACGTGATTCTCCGCCAGGATTTTCCCGTCCAACACTCGATGAACACTCTAGTCCAATGACGACATTGGCTTTGGTGAAAATTCCCGCGCGATCATCACAATCGACATATGGGTACAGTACCTCGTACGTACACCTATCGGAGTTACGAAACTGGTACGTCACTCGGGGGCGTTCTCAATCCGGCAGAGGTGCCTCTCAGTCGAGATTTACGGCGAACAGTTTTCGGCAATGCACTTGTGCACCAATAGTCCGTACAGTTTGATAAACCTCCAGCCGATCACACCTACATTCGACACGCCAAATTTTTATCGTCGCAAGTTCTACTGCTTCACTGTATACGACACTGCGAGATTTCGCCCATATCGGCATCTACCCATAGATCGGATCGTCGCTGCGTGGATCTCCGAATGGATCGAAAAATCGTTTTTTTCGATTATCGGATTTTAAAAAATTTATTTTTGACACTGACCGATGCGAGGTAGTAAAGCGCGTGTGTCTCGGTCGATTGCGGACGAGCGGACTCTCCGAGCGCGCGCTCCGACAGAAAGTACATGGGTGCGAGCGGTGGCGCGATCAGGACGGGAGACCAGGTAGCTCAGGAGTAAAGGAAGAGAAACGCCGGAGAGGGAGACCGGGAGGACGATTTGTCCTACGAGACGCCGGATTGGTCTTCGACGAGGTAGCATCAGGTGTCTCTCACCACGTGCCAATAGAACGATATACGTGTATATCGTTTTACGGGCAGCTAACCGAGAAACACACGACCATCTGTCTCGGGTCATTGTCATATACGAGAGATATTGGATATTTCCTTGGCATAGAATCCTCGTTCGCGGCACCATTATACTCATCCACCTCTCACGATTTACACGTATCTTCGCTTTTTATCGCTTTACGAGATCTACAATCTCATCAAGAAAGTGCGACACCCATCGTACGAGATTCTTGATTGTCCCTCACGATGTTTTTAGACGCGCGGGGAGGACTGGCGAGCGATTGATTTGAATTGATGCCGCGCATAGCGATCACTTCGTAAAGTCATTTATAATACTTGGACACGAAATTTTCGACTCGGCTGGTCGACGCGCGCGCGCGTGTGTGTGTATGTGTGTGTGTGTGTGTCGAAATACTAATTTTATGTGACGTGGAAGTTTGCATCGTTGGAATGCAACATGTTTGTTCTTCATTTTTCATTCTATCATTCTTATCACGATCTAAAGCCTTTTTTAGCCAATTGCGGTCATTAATCTCTAATGAGAATACGTGAAAACGTTTGAGAGATTTTCAGAGACAGAATCAGAAAAAAAATTGAGCAATTAGAAATAATTAATTTTAGTTGCATTCCAAAGATGCAATCTTCAACGTCATCATCTTAGTCTTTTTACAACCGGAGTTGAATAGAGTATTTGTAACTTGTGCTGTTTTTAATGATGGACTTTTGTTTGACTTTTATTTTGATTGGACAATGTGAAAATTTTATTGTTCTTTATTTTCTTATTAATTAAGAAAACGTGAGCCAGTGATTAATATTTCCCCAAATAAGTGGGAAAAAATTGAAGTAGCAGTACATGTCACTGTTCCAAAATCTTAATACTTGCGATAGCGTTGGAGTTTCCATCATTGGAACACAACGATATTTTTTTTCTTCATTTTTATCAAAATTCAGAGCCTTTTGGCGAATTGCGGTCACAAATCATTAATAAGAAGATGTGAAAATGTTCGAAATATTTTCGGGACGTGAATCAACTAACAGAAATGGAAAAATTAAAAAGAATTCATGTTCGTTGCATTCCAACGATGCAAACGTCAGTCATCATTTTATAGTCTTTTTGCAACAGGAGTAATATTTTATAGTCTTTTATAGTATGATGTAAAATTTTATATCATTTTATAGTCTTTTTGCAACAGGAGTAAAATGCGAAAATATCGCCAAGAGACTCAACAGAGTATTTGTAATTCGTAGTGTTTTTAATAATGGACTTTCGTTTGACAATTATTCTGATTGGGATGGTTATTTTCTTATTTTTTCTAATCAATTCACCTATTTAAAAATCATGAGACAGTGTATAATATTTCTACAAATAAATAAAGAAAATAAAAGTAAAAATAGATTGCTAGTGTCTGAAAATATTGAGATTTGCGATGGTGTTGAAGTTTGCATCGTTGGAACGCAACGAAGGTTCTATTGTACACTTTATTTTCCTTACTTTTATTATACAATATCTTGTTTTTTTTTGCAAATTTATATAGTAAATAAATAAAAAGAATTTAGAAATATTAATTTTCCTCGCATTCGATGCAAACAACTTCGTGACTTTCAAATGCCTTATTCACTTTTGTGAAAATACTCTAGGAAATTATCATTCGAACAGAACAATCGGGATACAAAAAATATATCGTCGACTACTTAGATCGAATGTAAATTGTTCTCAGACTTTGAATAGCCGTATCCAATAGAAAGAAATATCCGTTCATTCCGGGCTTGTTTTTGAAATATTCCTGATTGTACATAGAATTTGAAAATCAAATTAATCCGAAAATAAAAAGATGGCTCTGTTGAGAAACATCGCTTTGTATAAAAAAAAAGGTAAAAAAATAAAACGACTCTTTTCAAATTAAGGAATATTTGTTTTACGGAAAGCAGGACAAAAGTGAACAAAAATAGTACATGTAATTGTTTATGCGGTATTCGTAACTTCCGAGTTACCGTACTCTTATTCAGGCTGAACCCAATTTTTTTGCATCTTTGGAATGCAATGATAATTTTCTGAATTCCTTCAATTTATTTTGGCACATTTAGCCTGCAAAAAGCCCGCAATAATTTTTGAAGATGTCTATTGATCTACTAAACAAAATATTTCGTAATAATAAAAATAAAGAAATTAAATTGTAAAAAGAGCATTCGTTGCGTTCCAACTATGCAAACTTTACCACCATATCCTTAACGCCACAAAGGAAGAATTTTATAAATTCGCCTACCCCAAACGCTCAACAACAGCATAAGTCTAAAAATCGACAAATACGTGTCGACTTTCTTTCGCATACAATAACGTAATACAAATTCATACTAATCAAACACAGCCAGAGGCTCGCCGGCAAAGTCCGACCGAGGAAATTGCGCCTACCGCACATTACAATTTTGTCTCTTTCATCCACTCCAACCACATACGAATCATCCGGATTTTGGTATATGATTTTCTTCCTTTTTTTCCATTGTTCCTTCCAGAGGCAAAAATTCGTCAAGCCGATTTCGTAAGCTCGCCGTTAACATACGAAGGACGTATACTCGCGTTTTGTCTCTTCTGGTCGAGAGAGTCTTTTATCCGATCCGGTTGATCACGCGAGACGGTGTCGTTTTACACGCTCGTGGAAGACGCACGGAATGCATGGAGTACACGCCAACAATGTAAGTTTAATCACACGTTAAAGCGACAATTACAATCAGCATTGCCAGCATCGCTTCATGGGTACATTTCTAATATGCGGCTACAAGAATTTCCACGTACATACGTAAATATAGGGTTACGCAAAATGACCTGACATTCAAGTTTATTAATAAAGCGTTTTGGCACATTGCGTTTTTGTGATGCTATTTTCAATGATAGCGGATTGGACGTCGGATAACTTTATGCGTATTTTATTATTCCAAACAACTTTTGTGTGAAATATTTTTTGATCGTACTATTAATTATCGAGATACGGCGATTTTTAAGTTTTCAACCCCTATTTCTTAGGGTTGGGGCGAATTGAGGGTCAATATTTCATTGGGGTTACTTTCAGTATGCAATCATCTAGTTTCAGTTAAAAATTCGAATGCTACGCTAAAAGTGGTGGCTTTTCGTCTCGTTTACCAGACGAGATGTCAGTTATCAAAGATTAGTATTCTACGTTCGCCACAAAAAAGAATGGCGCGCAATTTAAAGAGTCGGGTCATTTCGAGACACCCTTTATACGCACACGAGCAGGGTTCACGTGTACTGTAAAAATTACGTGCTATTGGCATGTGTTGCATAAGGGAGACTTTGTCCTTTGCGCCCAGCGGGAGATGTTAGCGGCTCAACATGAGCAGCTAGAAGAAGAGGAGGGATGCCTCTATGGACCAGGCATTGCCGATTAGCGGTAATTATAAACACATTTGTGTAAACACATTACAAAACTTTAAACGCGTTTTTCTCGAAAACACGTTTTTAAAAATGGCTGACATTCTCCTGACCGCTGTAATTAACATATCGGCCTGAAATTTGGAGAGCATACTCAGAAAATATGTCTTCACGGAATGACGGATCGTTTTTTCGATAGATACATTTTTGCATTTATTATTTATCTTTTTATGCGAAAAAAACGCGAAAATTCGATTTTTTTTTAAATTGCCGCCATTTTCCGAAATTTGCACTAAACGAAAAACCCATCCGTCATTCCATGACCAAAGGGTCACAGACTGATAATATGCTTTGAATTTGTGTTTCAGATCAACAAAGAGGGGACAGTGATGTCAGCCGTTTACCTCCCGCGATTTGAGGACCTGTTTTCGCGGAGCTGCAACGGCCGCCATTTTGTTTTTCTTTTTTTCAAAAAAAAATTTTTTTTAACGTTCTGTATATCACGAATAAAAGCAAGAAAAAAACCGCACTCAAAGAGCTTTACTCGTTTCCTTTAAAAAAAAATAAAATGTAAACACCTGAAATATGTCACTCCAAGGACAAACTCTCCCATAAGCGGACGAGCAAGGAGCTCGCACGTTGTGTCTTCGTAGGTAAAAGACGACGGAATTGTGTGGCAGCGAAAAAGAAAGACGAGGAGTAAGTAAGGCGACGAAAAAGAGGCGGAAGAAGAAGTGGAAGAGCAAGGAGAAAATGAAGAAAAAGGATGAGACAGTGTGCACGGTAGTGGGAAACATGCCGCTTCTGGAACAACGACTGGATAATAGTCGTCTATGATTATAGCAGTTGGATGCTCGTATATGCGCAAAGGTTCTTAAGGTACCTTTATACGGCTCGACACGCATATACTTTGAAGCCCAGAGGCCAAGGTGATAAATTTCTACCTTGACGTTTTATATTTTCCGATATATAGGGATGAGAAGATGCACCCGTGCCCCATCAACGCTGCACCACCGCACCGTCTCGACCAACCGTACAGTTTCTACCGTAACCATGCTCTCTTGTCCTCTCTAATAATGTATACAAGCATTTGCCACTTTGCACGCATCGAAATCCGCAAATTCTTCACCCTTTTAGCTTCTTCTTGACATCACTTGGTTTTACCGTCATTACGGGACAACGGAATTTGCCAGGATTTTTCATTTTTCTGGGCAACAATTAGGGCCTGCACAGTAGTCGAAATCTTTGGAATATCGATTTTTGGTTTTCGACGGATTGTCAGAATGTGACATTTTAAAAATATTCTTGGAAAACCGGCGAACTTTGGGCGTTCTTCTCGAAAATTACTTTTTCAAAATCGGCGACCGTGATAGGTCGGAAATCTCTGCACCGATCAACTTCAAATTTGACAAGCTTCTTTTATATATCGAAAAGCCGCGCTTGAACGAAGGATGCATCATTTTTTTTTATCAATGAAAATAGAGGGTTTTTTTTCATAAAAAATCGACAGCTTCACCTTGGACGACGGCCATTTTTTTCGAAAAAATTCTGGAAACCGTCATAATCCATCGGCGAACTTTAAACGTATTTTTGTCAAAATGACTTTTTGAAAATCGGCGACCACGATATTTTGAAAATCACTGCACCGATATGGTGTTGAAGTTTGCATCGTTGAAACGCAATGATAATTTTTTTTCGAATTGACATTTTTTTTGCAAATCAAAGCAACCGCGACCTTTTTTTTAAGACTCTTATTAGAGACCTACAATCTAAATCGATTAAAAATGATTTTTTATAACAACAAAAATGGAAAAAACGAAAATGAAGAATTTTCGTTGCATTTCAACGATGCAAACTTCAACGACATTGCACCGATCATCTCCAAATGTTACAAGCTTCTTTTACATATCGAAAGGCAATGCTTGAAAGAAGGAATTCTTGTTCGATGCATAGTCTTCTTTTTATCAACGAAAATAGACCGTTATTTTTACCAAAAATCGATACTTACTTTTTAGACTGCGGCCATTTTTTCAAAAATCAACATTTTATTTATAAAAGATCATTTAAGGCCGTAGGCCACTCTAGAGGCCGAAAAAATGGGCTTTTTGGGGATTTTTTTTTTCAGAAAAACTATAAAATAAATCGAGATTACAAAAAAGGGTGTTTATCATACATATCAGTGACTGTATACAATAATTTTTTTGAAGCGATTAATTTAAAAATGGCGGCTGTGCAGCGTTTATCTCATAACTGCATTTTTTAAGTTGGCCGGAAACATAACTGACAATTTTCAACCGATTCACTGGAAATGTTGAATATATCTTGAAAAATACATTGTCTATGGAAGTACGTAGGATTTTTTTTATATTGCATAGTTCATTTGTTATTAACAATTATCTGACGATTTTTTAGGCAAATTTTTGGAAAGTGAAAAATTTCGTCAGATATCTGTTAATAGCAAATTAACTATGCAATATAAAAAAAATGTTACGTACTTCTCTAGACAATGTATTTTTCAAGATATATTCAACATTTCAAGTGAATCGGTTGGAAATGGTGTTGTGAGTTATGTTTCCGGCCAACTTAAAAAATGCAGTTTTGAGATAAACGCTGCACAGCCGCCATTTTGAAATTAATCGCTTCAAAAAAATTATTGTATACAGTCACTGATATGTATGATAAACGCTCTTTCTTGTAATCTCGATTTATTTTGTAGTTTGTCTGAAAAAAAATATCCTCAAAAAGCCTATTTTTTCGGCCTCTAGAGTGGCCTAACCCCTTAATGCAAACACTAAATGCGTTTGATTTTTATTATTCTGGATGCATTGTTTCGTTGCTGCAGTGGTCAAAACGAAGGACGTTTTTCAAACAGTGCTTTGCACAAATCATTGTAGCTGCCACATTTATAAATATTTTTCAATACAAACATTGTAAAAGCTACTTAAACCCATATTCTTCTATGTAAATTAAAAAAAAAAATGGAAACCTGCACACGTTTTTCCACAAAATATTTACGAAAATTCGTCTTTTTCCTGGCCATGGGTATTCATATATCCACGATTTTTTCTTCAGTGTCTTCCTCCGCTATAATTTCACTTTTCATCATTATCCATCGACAAAAAAGTGGATAAAAACGTCAGGTTTTATTTTCCGGTGGGATGTGGCTACCGGAAGTTCATTTGGTAGCGCAATTAAAATCGAACGGATTCAAATTGTTCCCCCACCGTGCACGTGTATATTAGATTTCCATGGCATTGCAGTTTGCGCCGTTGGGATGCATCGAAAATATTTTTGTTTTCCCATTGTCCTATTTTTTTGCGCCATTTAGGCTACAAAAATCACAAACATTTTCAAACATCCTCATTGAGTTTTCACAACCTAAACTTTAAGGGAGCTTTGTTCCGGATTGAGCAGCGGGAGATGTTAGCGGCTCAACATGTGTATATATATATATATATATATATATATATATTGGAAAAAGGAATAAGCTTATGTTTCGATTTTTCCTCGTATGGGAGATTAATGATGGTATCAATTAAGCGAGACTTTGTCCTTGAAGATGTCTTGAGAGATGTTAGCGGCTCAACATGAGCAGCTAGAAAAAGAGGAGGGCTGCCTCTATGGACCAGGCATTGCCGATTAGCGGTAATTATAAACACATTTGTGTAAACACATTACAAAACTTCAAACGCGTTTTTCTCGAAAACACGTTTTTAAAAATGGCTGACATTCCCCTGACTGCTGTAATTAACATATCGACCTGAAATTTGGAGAGCATACTCAGAAAATATGTCTTCACGGAATGACGGATCGTTTTTTCGATAGATACATTTTTGCATTTATTATTTATCTTTTTATGCGAAAAAAACGCGAAAATTCGATTTTTTTTAAAATTGCCGCCATTTTCCGAAATTTGTACTAAATGAAAAACCCATCCGTCATTCCATGACCAAAGGGTCACAGATTGATGTAATATGCTTTGAATTTGTGTTTCAGATCAACAAAGAGTGATGTCAGCCGTTTACCTCCCGCGATTTGTGGACCTGTTTTCGCGGAGCTGTAACGGTCACCATTTTGGTTTTAAAAAAAAAAAATTTTTTTTTAACGTTCTGTATATCATGAATAAAAGCAAGAAAAAAACCGCACTCAAAAAGCTTTATTCGTTTCCTTTAAAAAAAAATAAAATGTAAACACCTGAAATATGGCACTCCAAGGACAAAGTCTTCGATAAAAAGTAAGGTTTAAATAGCCACAAAAATAAAGAAATGCAAAAACAAAGAATATTTCGTAGAATTTTAACTTGCAAACTGCAACTGCAACAATTTTCGTCTTCGATTTGACTCGGTATGAAAAGGTGGCTGCTCCTTGACACGAATCTTGCCGGTGCATACTCAGGGTACGACGTTCACGCGTATATTCACTGACAAATCATAAGCGTAATGAGAGCTTGTCAGCGGGTGTTCCGACGTATACGACGGGGGAGCGTCTCGCTCCCGCGGCAATCGTACCTCTTTATGACGAGATAATAATTAGTATTTTCCGCGTTACAACGCGCGACATTGACATCTAATCTCGTCGTCTCTCCGGCAACAGCAGCGCTCCTTTTATTGCTTCGATCTCGCTCCGCCTTGTCTCTCGTTGCGCTGGCAAACTGAATTATTTTCTTTCATTTTTTTCCCCCCTCCGAGATAGCGCGAGTGGCAATTATCCGAAGGTCTTTACTACTTTACGTACGGTGTACAGATAAATTATCGGAAGGCAAAAATACACCGGAGATAAATATCGGCATTGTGCCTCGAGAGTTGCGTACGAAATGAGGGAAAAAAATAATAATAATGAAACGAGAGGAATCGAAAAAAACAAGAACTAGACTGTCTTCGATTGCGTTGCGACGAACGTTTGCGAAGCTGCGGGAAGATAAAAATCAGCAAATAGCGTCGTACAAAAATTGAACGAAACAAAAAAAATGTGGGTTATCTTTTCGTAGTATCGAGTTCCGGGTCTCGCGTCAAGCACTCTTGACACATATGGGACAGCCGGTGTAATAAACGGCCAGTCTGCGCCGGTCTTATCGATGCGGAGAATATTTTATTGGCAAATGTATGTACGGCGAGGTGTCTTGGCTCGCTAAGGAATGGCTACTCGGGCGAAATAGCCGGATGGGCAACATTCGCTGCGCACACACTCGCCGGCACTGAGTTTGTTGTGCAGCTACTTGGGATAAGTCTTTTTGTTTTTTTCCCCCCATCGTCGCGGTCTAGGCTCTAACCGGGGGGAAAATTATGACGCGTATCTTTGCCGGGTTTGAGTACGATGGGGCAATTTTTCGTCGAGATCCAAATAACTACGATCGTCTTTTGATTCAATCGCAAGAAAAAGGATTCCCGGTCGAGACATTTTCGAGGTGAAATATTTAACGACGATTTGATTTTCGACAAAAAAAACTGCATTTTCAATTATTTTTAATCGATTCTTTTTAATTGTTCGAATTCTTTTTTTGGCTGTGAAAATCACTCAGACGTTTTCACGTATTCTTATCAGTGATTTACGACTTCAATTTGCAAATAAAAAAAGTTTTTCGATGAGTGGGGCCGGGTTGAAATTTCGAACTTTGAATGCTCCGACGGTTTAAAATTCCTAGATTTAATCTAGTCTGGCAAATTCCAAAATTTACGTAAAATCACTTCTAAATAAATATAAAAATTCTTGAAATAATTCGTTGATTTATTGAAAATTTGGAACCTTTTGAAAATTTCATAGGCGAATTATTTTGACGGTGTTAAGATTTCCGGACTTTTGGTTTTTCGGGCAAAATCCTATGACGTTGAAGTTTGCATCGTTGGAACGCAACGAAAATGATTGTCTTTTCATTTCAAAAATTTCCTCGCGCAGATTTGAGCTACGAAAACTTTGAGGATTCTTATTCAGCGATCTACGAAAAATTTGCCAAAAATAATTTTGGATAATAATGGAAATAAGAAATTAAAAAGAATTTTCGTTGCACTCCAACGATGAAAACTTCAACCCCATGAAATCCTTTCGGAGTTTCGATCTTTCGGGGTAGTATTCTTTCGGAGTTTCGAGCGTTTTGAGCTTTCTGATCATTCAAAGCTCGGAATTTCAACCTGGCCCCGGATAAGTGTCAAAACAGAGACATAAAAAGGTAACAAAAAAATCGTTGCCATTTAACGATGCAAACTTCAACTTCGTGTCATTCGCGTTATTGATATTTTGGATGAAGCTGATTAGTGCCCCTCGATGGGATTTCTTAAAAAAATGAACTTTGAAGCTTTATTGAAGGAAAGAAATCGGGTTGGAATAATGTTGATTGAAAAAATACACCAATGGTATTTTTTTGAAGAAATTATTTTTCATTGCTTAAAAGAAGCCGATAAATTGGTTTTACCTGCAAAATACCTTTTTTTAAAGTTCTGTCTTCCGTTCAAAAAAATAGTTTCTCCACTTGTTCACTTGAAATCAAGCTCGAAGTTTTATTTTTCCTCATTACGAATGATTGTTCATAAATGCAAATGCCCAAAATTCTTCTTTCTCACAAACAGTTGGTACGATTTTCTTCCCCATGAAAAAAGTGACTTTTTCTCTTCCTCTAGCTGTCACTGCGAATTTCATATGGTGTTGAAGTTTGCTTCGTTGGAATGAAAAAAAAAAATTCTTTATTTTTTCATTTCCCTATTTCAATCACTATCTAAACCCTTTTATCCCAATTTAGGTTATCGAATCCTACCGCGGATCTTCAAAAATGTTTCAGTGATTTTTGTAACCTAAACGTATCGAAAAAAATTGAACAATACGAGAAAAAAAACATTGTTTTTAATACAGGCCATAAGCCAAGCCACCCTAGTCCAACTTCAACGAGAGCAGCCAATCAAAGCTCATAACCCAAACAGTGCATGATGATTTTTCAGACCAACACACCTGTAAAGATTCTTGTTTAATCACCCAAGTTACGTTGCCTCATTTAGGCTCCAAACATCCCTCGAGCTTCTCCAGCCTCATTAGGCATCAGCAATCCAAATATGCCAGAAAAAACGTTCCTTCGTAATAAAACCAAAAAACAAATAACGATATTCCATCGCACTCAAACGATACGACCATCAGCAGCATCCGACTCCAGTAAGGAGGATGCAAAACGTATACGAAGTCTATAAAAAAATAATTAAACGACGCAACACCTAATTATCTCCCTCCCTCGCATCGAGCTTCTCAAGCCTCATTAGACATCGGCAATCTAAACATGAAAAAAACTACCCTTCGTAATAAAAACGAAAAAAAAAAAAAAAAAAAAAAAACAAATAACGAAATTCCATCGCATTCCAACGATACGACCATCAGCAGTATCCGACTCCAGTAAGGAGGATGCAAAACGTTCACCGAGTCTATAAAAACAAATAAATTGAACACCGCAACGCCTAATTCTCTCCCTCCCTCGCACCGGGGCATTTGCAACCCACGCAAACACACGTAACGTTCGAACTTTTATTCACGGCTTGAGATTCGATCGTTTTTCAAATACACTTGCGCGTTTGTTCGCTCCATAGTGGTAGCTCAGACCAAGCGATGGTATACACGTACCAGTAGTACAACAGATGGACGTTCATGTCCCACCAAGTCGTTACATTAAGCCGTGGTTACGACGGATAATTGTTGGGTGCAGCTCAACCTCTCTCTCTCTCTCTCTCTCTCTCTCTCTCTTTCTCTCTCTCTCTCTCTCTCTCTCTCTCTCTCTCTCTCTCACACTCACTCGGCGGGCATTACGCTCCTCCGGTATAACTCCGTAGGATGATGGTTAGGTGGTAGGTACACCTCTATGCGCCGGGTCGTCGGGACCCTTGGATTTTAAACCACCATTGGAACCGCGCGCTCTGTGGTCACCGTTGTAAATAACGAATGTACTGTTTATGGATCGTAAACGCCGCTCTAACTACGCTCCTATCCGGCGCTCTCAAGCCTGAGAGCTTCGTACTCTTATCTCTCCGTTTCCTACTCCGTATATCACCAGCCTTCGGGCCATGCATGCATGTGTCTGTGACTGTGTATATGTTGATGCTCGTATCGAGCTGTGTGAGGCGAGAATACGCGGCGTGCGAACCCCTAATTAGCGGCTTTTACCTGTGATTTTCGCGAAAACCGCCGCCTTATGTATTGTAGAATTTGCAATACACACACACACACACACACACATCCAAACGCACGCGCGCGCACACACACATACACACACGCACGCACGCATTCACGCACACACCTAAACACACACACACGCACACACGCACACACACATATATATATTTGAGCAATAATAATTGGAGTACATCCGCGAGATGAGGAGTATATGAGCGTTTTATCGCGCTCTTTCGACCCCCCTCATAGTCGCGGTGTATTATTTTAATCGAAGAATGGCGCCCCGTGGGATTCGCAGATGGTGCTCCGAGAACGATGATTTCAAGGGAACTTCGTAACATCGCGATCTATGTTTGCACTGATACACAAAACTTTTTTTTCAAGAGATCATCACGGTGTAAAGTTATCAGAAATCGATTTTCTTCGCATTATTCGATAGTATAGACGGGTTAAGACCTTAGGCCACAGTAACGGGTACAAAATCATGTGCGAATTTAACAATTATTTTTCGTATAAAAGTGATTCACTCATAAAATTAATTACACATCTATATAGTACGAATATCAAGGTGTTAGAATTTTTTTTCCGATGTACAATGGCCGACTTCTCGAAACTTCTCGGAACATCTTTTTTCCAATTGGCGTGACAAATAACTTCAACAATTTTCACTCGATTTACTTCGAATTTAAAAGTTATGCCCCTAATTGCATTTCGCAGAGAAGTACGTTCGAGATTTCTGATAAATCGAAAACTTTTCATTTTATGCGCAGTTATAATGAAATTTTTCACTGGAAATTCATTTCTTAAGTTCAAATACCTACGATTTTTGAATAAAACAATGTTTTTCAAATTTTGTACGTACTTATCTAGGGATTCTAATGTAGATTGACGAGAATTTTTGTATTTTGTTTTAGGTAAAAAATTGTGGATGCCAAGTGTCACGCCGCGTACGCCTAAACATTTTTTCTCGAAATGTTGTTTTTCAAAACGGTGGACACTATCAATGGAAGAGTGTTCAAGCGATCGGCATCAAATTTTGACACGACATTCTTCACGCCATTCTTTATCTTGCTATGGAAGCTTTTTTTTTTGAAATCTTCATAGTTGTTTTTAAAGAAAAATTGTGGAAAAAATATGCTGAATTCGCTAGTGCTTTGATTTGACTTATAAAATTTAGACTGATTAGTGTATTTTAACCATCGAAAAAATCTCGAAAACGAGGTATTTTTCGACCCGTTACACTATGATAATCTCTGAACACCAACATTTTTTTCTTTCAATTTTTTTCGTCGATTTGGAAAATCAGTTGGATGTTTATCGGAACGCTCCCGGAAGTTTGTTGATTTATGACTTACACACAGGTGAAATGTTTAAAAATATCGCTTTTTGGTGGCGATGGATTCTTGAAGTATAATAGTTCGAATAGATTCTTCGAAAGTTTGAAGTCAATCCGTGTCAAGTTGAGGGAGTTATGGGCGTCTATAGGTAGGTTTCGCAAACCGGTGAAACGCAATTCGGTATGACGTGAAGCTTGCATCGTTGGAGTGCAGAGGAAATTAATTCTTTTTAATTACTCAATTATCTTTCAGGCGATTTAGGATGTGAAAATCGTCGAAATGTTTTAACGTATTTTTAATGGAAATTTACAAAATTTGTAAACAAAAGGGCGTGGATAATTATGAAAATAATGAAATGAAGAACGAGAAAAAATGTCATTGCGTTCCAATGATGGAAACTTCGTCACGAGGAATAGACGAACTTTAAGCGCATTTTTATCAAAATGACTTGATGAAAATCGGCGACCACGATATCTCGAAAATCACTGCATCGATCAACTTCGAATTTTACTAGCTTCTGTTGCACACCGAAAACAGTGCTTGAACGAAGGATTTTTTATTTCGATGCATAGTTTTTTTTTATCAACACAAAAAGAGTGTTTTTTTTTTCACCGAAAATCGAAAGCTTCACTTTGGACGGCGGCCATTTTATTTTTATTTTGGAAACTTGGTCATTATAAATCGGGGAACTTCAAACGTGTTTTTGTCAAAATGATTTTGTGCAAATAAAAAAGGAGTGCTTCAGTGGAGGAATTCTTATTCCAATGCAAAGTTTTTTTTTTATCAACGAAAACACAGCGTTTTTCCACCGAAAATCGATACTTTCACTTTGGACTGCGGCAATTTTTTCAAAAATCATAATTGTTAATCATAAAATTTAACATTAATCATAGAAATAAAAAAAAATCATAAAAATAATATTATATCAAATCCTTTGTCCAAGCACTAGATAAATTCATTCAAAAACCAAATGCGTTTGGTTTTTTGGAGCAGAAGTGGTACACCGCAAAGGACGTTTTTCAAACAGCGCTCTGCACAAACCATTGTATCGATTATAAATATTTTTTAATATTTATAAATATTTTTCAATATTTAAAAATATTTTTCAGTATTTATAAATATTTTTCAATATTTTTCAATACAAAAACTGCAAAAGATACATAAAACCATACTCTTTGATGTCAATTTAAAACAAATTAAAAACCTGCAAACGTTTGCCGAGAAAAAAAATCACGAAAAATCCTCTTTTTTTCCGGCCACGAGCTAGATGTAGCCAGTTGAAGAAGAAAAGTTAAGCTGGATCTTACCTGGAACGAGCAATGATGGGGATGATGGGGATGGTGAAGCTGGGGATGCGATATGTTAATCATGTCGTCGGATTCTGGATCTTCGCAACCGGATGATCTGGCCTCGTCGCTTTCCAGCTGACTTTTCTCGTCGCTCTTGATCTCGCTGGCGTCCTCGTTGTCACGATTCCCGACGCACTCCTCCGTATTGGCCGTCGGCTCGCTAGGCTTTATCTTCTTTCTCGTGTCTTGATCTAATTCCTTGAATAACAAAGTCTCCAAAGGTTTAGCCGCCTGAACCTCGTTATTGGGAACCTGTCTGGAGGAAGCTTCGCTCGAAACGCTTTTGCCAAACTTTTGTACCAGTGTGCCGAAAATTCTTTGTTTCAATAATAACTCCATTGATTATCGATATTTTTCAATGAAAAAAAAACTCAACCTCGACAAGACTATGTATATTATAAATTGTGTGTAAAATTTCGATCTCGTAATCTTAATACCCTCGTCAGAAATAATTAAAATCGAACTATTTTCTGGGCAATTAAGGTCGGAGCCTGAATTAGAAAATCCGAAAAATCGTTTTTTTTAATTGCTTAAATCGATAGATAAACTATCCAAGAATATATCTACAAAGTTACAGAGGCCAATTGTAAATATTTTTGAAGATACAAGGCCGACATTTTTCAGCAGTTTTCATTTTCACAATTTTTCCAAATTGGCGGACGTAATAGCAAAAAAACTAAACGACCTATTGAATCAAGCCAAAGTTTATTTTCTTCAGTATGAAAATCTCTTCTAAGTGAATTAAAAAAGTCGTCGAAAAAGTCTTTTTAAACAATTTGTATAGCACGTTAAAGTGTTTTTTTTTTATACACATTTTTTTTTCAAACGTCAGAAATGTTATAATTTCACGATTTTTTCAGCTTTTTCTTAATTCACTCGGAAGAAAAATATATGACGATCGAAAATTTTATTGGTTTTTTTGTTTCAGTCAAGAATTACGAGCTGCATCTTTCCCGCCGATTTTGATACATTTCAAGTATACATGAAAAGATACCTCAATGTTTACTCGGCTCACTTGTTTTTTCCCCTTCTAACAAAAATCCCGAAAAAAACGCTTTTTTGGACCTTCTAATTCAGGCTGCCGCTTTAGGGGGGGCGGGGGGATATCATGATTTTTTTTATTAAAGGAAAGATTTCTTTACCTTTTTTGAGACTTAGGGCGTGTTTTATTACTACTTTTGGCTGTTACATGGTATTTTTGAAAAATAAATCTTAAAAAATGGCGGATGTATGACACGGTCTTTTAAACTGCATTTTCGAAACTGGCATGTGTTATAGCCAAAAATCTAATCGACCGATTTCGATGAAATTTGGTATGAATCTTTCTAACCTTATTGTGTAAAACATAACCCTGAAAGTTTTTAAAAATAACAAAAAAAATGTATTTTTTATTACAAAATGTAGCCATTTTTTTTCTTCGGAAAATTCAATCTTTTTGTTTCAAAGCGTACCATTTGATCAATTTTCAACATTTCGCACTTTTTCTTGGTTCATATTCTGCTTATGAGTGTTAACGAAAGAAAAATCTTCGTTGGTTTCTATTCAGATTAATCCCGCCGACGCTACGTGTCACGCCGTCTGACAACATCCGCCGCAACCCGAATAAAAGACCGTGTTATAGCTCCGCCATATTTAGAAAATAAATTAAAAAAAAAATACCACGTAACACGAAAAAGTAATAATAAAACGTACCCCAAGTCTCAAAAATGGCGAAGAAATTTTTCATTAAAAAAAAATCATGAAAGGCAGGAATTTTTTCCTCGCCCAAAGGTATCGTCCCCCTTAAAGATTAGGCGTTTTTAGAGAGAAAAAAAAAGACAAAAAAAAATAATGACCAGACGAATAACGTATGGCGCAATTATTGTTGAATTCTTCGTACGAACCTCGGAGCGAGACTCGTCGAGGCCGACGAGCTGAAGGGCTTCCTCGAGATTGAAACCGTCGGGCAAGCCCAGCGAATCGTTGCCGAGTAAACCCTCGACTTCGGTGCCGCCTAGGAGACCATCGCTGAGTAAATCCGAGGTGAAGTCGTTCTCGAGATCCAGAGAGTCGTTGAGACCGAGGGAATCGTCGTTGAGGGCGACCAACGCTTGTTCGTTCAAGTCCAACGTGGGCTCGCCGAGCAATAGCTGATCCTCGCTCTCGACGACGCCGGTAGTGCTGCTCGATCCACTTCCGCCTGGACTACCGGAACTGACGATGTACTCGCCTGCAATGATTCGGGACACCAACGCAAGAGTCGTTAGAAAGCTGCTGCGGTCTGCTTCGTTATTATTATTATTATTATTATTATTATTATTTTTTATTAATTTTTTTTATATATACCTATTAAATAAAACGAGAGTATTATTTAATAGGTGTATTAAATAATACTCTGTATTTTATTTTGGTACCGGACATTATTGAGAGAATAATAATAATAATTTATTATTATTATTATTATTATTATTATTTTCAAATATTTTAAAGAAAAGTAACGATGAGTTCTTCGAGCCTGGATATAATTGACGGATCATGCTTTTCTTTTACGTGAATACGTTTTGTCGACTTGTACGTCTAGGGGCGTTAAAAATTGAAGGGTTAGGCGACAGTAATGGGTATAAAATCATGTGCGAATTTAACATTTTTTTTTCGTATGAAAAAATGATTCACTCAGAAAATTAATTACACATCTATTTAGTATGAATATCAAGCTGTTAGAAAATGTATGTATTTTTTTTTCGATGTACAAAATGGCTGACTATTTATATTTTCTTTTAACTTTTTTTAGGCAATCCGCGGCGTGACATTTAGCATCCACAATTTTTTATCTAGAACAAAAATTCTCGTCAATCTACATTAGAATACCTAGAGAAGTACCTACGGAATTTAAAAAGTATTTTTTTATTCACAAGTTGTAGGTATTTGAACGTAAGAAATGAAGTTTCAGTGAAAAATTTCGTTATAACTGCTCATAAAATGAAAAGTTTTCGATTAATCAGAAATTCCGTACGTACTTCTCTGCGGAATACAGTAAGGAACATAACTTTTAAATTTGAGGTAAATCGAGTGAAAATTGTCGAAGTTATTTGTCACGCCAATTGGAAAAAAGCTGTTTCGAGAAGTTTCGAGTAGTCGGCCATTTTATACATCGGAAAAAAATTGTAGCAGCTTGATATTCATATTAAATAGATGTGTAATTAATTTTATGAGTGAATCACTTTATCATAAAAAAAATTGTTAAATTCGCACATGATTTTATACCCGTTACTGTGGTCTAACCCCTTAAAAGGAAAAAAAATTGGAAATCACGTTTTTCGAAATCTCAATTCGTGAAGTAGGCACTCCGAGCCCGCGAGATGAGAGTTCGCTAGTTCGATATCTTGATGTCGAATGTGTGAATCATTGGAATGCAATTAAAATTCTTTCTTTTTTAGGTCTACGCCAAGTTATTTGTCACACGCTCGGACTACGATCAAACGAAAATACTTTGGATAATGGAAAATAATAGGGAAATTAAAGAAGGAAATTATTGTCCATGATATTGAAGTTGGCATCGTTGGGATGCAACGAAAATTCTTCTTAACTTTTTCATTTTTTTAAATTTGTATTAGCATCCAAACGCTTTTATCTCCGAATTTAGGGTATGGAACCCTAATAAGGATCTTCAAAAATGTTCCTGTGATCTTTGTAGCCTAAACGGGCCGACAATAATGAGCTAATACGAAGGACGAAAAAATATCCTTGCATCCCAACGATGAAAACTCCAATACCATGAATTGTCCATGACTACCAATTGGAGCAATTCAACGTGACATCAATTGTAAATCAGCTAGATTTTTTATCAGTCGATGTACAAATTCAAATGGTGGCGAAGTTTGCACAGTTCGAAAGCAACGAAAATTTGTTCGTTGCTTATTACCTAATTTTATTTTGCTCCTCTAGGCTACGAAAATTAATGAAACATTTTTGAAGATCTTGCTCAGAGATTTGTAACTTTAACCTGCTAAAAAACGAGTTCGGATAGATGACGGTAAAGTTCACATCGTTGGAATGCAACGAACATAATTTTTTTAAATTATTCATATTATTTCGCCGATTTGGGATGCGAAAATCGCTCAAATGTCTTTACGTATTGTTATTGAAGATTAATGACGTCAATTTAAAAAAAAAATGGCTTTGGATAATCGTAAAAATGGAAAAAAATATCGTTGCATTCCAACGATGCAAACTTTAACGTAATTCAGATAGTACTGAAATAAACAAATGAAGAACTTTCGTTGCGTTCAAACGATGTAAACTTCAACGTCATTCAGATAGTGATAAAAATAAAAAAACTAAAACACGAAGAATTTTCGTTGCATTCCAACGATGCAAATTCCAACACCATCACAAATTCAATCAGAAAATGACATTTTCGTCATTCTGCCTGAAAACTTGCCCTAACAACCGTGACCATTGAAACAAATCTTGTATTTTTCGAAGTGCCATTTCGCATTGCAAAAAAATCACTGTGCCCGTTGAGGAAAAAGGAATGGTAAAAATATTTTTTCCAAACTCTTTCAGAATTTTACAATTCGGTAATTAAGGCAGGAACCTGAATTAGAAGGTCCAAAAACTCGTTTTTTTTTATTGCTTAAACCGATGGATAAATTATCCAAGAATTAATTTACAAGGTACAGAGGCCCATTGTAAATATTTTCGAAAATACGAGGCCAAAAGCAGAGAAGCGATTGATATTTGATATTGATATTTCCTCCTATTGAAAACTTCGAAGCGCGTTTTCTCCAGTTTTCATTTTCACGATTTTCCCAAATCGCCGGGCGTGATAGCAAAAAAACTGAACGACCTATTGAATCAAACCAAAGTTTATTTTCTCCAGTATGAAAACCTCTTCTAAGTGAATTAAAAAAGTCGTTGAAAAAGTATTTTAAAATAATTTTTACAGCACGTTAAAGTTTTCTTTAAACACGTTTCTTTTTCAAACCTGAGAAAAGTTATAATTTTACGATTTTTAAAACTTTTTCTTAATTCACGCAGAAGAAAAATATATGACAATTGAAAATTGTATTGGTTTATTTGGTTCAGTCAAGAATTATGAGCTGCATCTTTCCCGCCGATTGGGGACTGCAGTGGCGAGACGCACACTGAACAGGCTGATAAATCTGCAGTCATTTATTGTTTCATGTTGAACAATTTTTTTTATACATTTCAAATATACATGAAAAGATACCTCAGTGTTTACAGGGCTCACTTGTTTTTTTCCTTCTAAAAAAAATTCCGAAAAAAAAAATTTATTAAAAAAAAATGTTTATCCTTCGCAATTGACGCTCGCCTGTGTCTTACGTTATTTCTCGTCAACAGTTGTCTCCAATGTCAGAACTAAACGGCAACGTTCACCTGCTCAACGAGGCTCTGTAGGTGCGATAGGCTTGAAAAAAACGGTTCTAACGAACGAGATACCGTCAATCGATTCGCGCACGTGAATTTTATGAAAAATACGGACAAACGGACTGTAATAATTATCGTAATATCGGAGCCAACGTTTAATGAATTGCAAAGAGTGCGGAAAAAAAGTGAAATAAGCGCGAGGACGAGAACTTTGCAATTCCATGCACGCGCGGACATTGATACCGGTGCACTCGCGGCCTTTTTATCGCTGGGACTCGATGCAACTTTTTTGTCACTCTCTTCCTTTTACGACACTTCACGCAGCGGCGGTTATTTAAAACGTCCAACGAGTTTTTCTTTCGTCACGACACTCCGAGATTCACTTTTCAGCCGGCACATCATTTTGCACTCGTATTTATGACTTTTTATCGCATTTTTTTTCCCTCCCTATTGAAACCGATCAAAAGTTTCGCTTTTTTGTTTATGTATATTCCTAGGGGACAAAGAAAATGGATAATTGATATTCATTGAGGGCGGTGTGATAATTGAATAAATTCGAGAAGGGAGAACAAAGAGGAAGAAAACTCGCGATCGAAACCCTTCGCGCCTCGTGGCACTCGAAAAACTGACGAGGCATAAGGAAAATTCTTCGAAGATGAAAAGAACTGAAGGGATCAGACGGTGAGGCTGTGTGAGTTCGAAGAGAGAGAGAGAGAGAGAGAGAGAGAGACAGAGAGAGAGAGAGAGAGAGAGAGAGAGAGAGAGGGAGAGGAGAAGACGTAACTAATTGAGGGACAACAGAGGGGTTGTCGTTGAAGATCCACCTGCTGGTTGTATATTGAACCCCCGATGTCTCCGCCCTCTGACCAATCGTTGGGTTTCGATCTGCTCCCTACTCCAAAGCAACTTTTTGTACGAGCACGCCCGACAGTATGTAGTTTTGGAGCCAACATTTTTTTTCCACCATTCGTTTCAAACAATACGGTGAAAAAAAATTATATTGTATTCTCGATAATTCCCTCGATTTTACGAGCTGATAAAATCGATCGATAAATCGATCAATTTCATTTTATGAGCACGAGTATGCAGTTTTGGAGCCAACATTTTTGTTTCCACCATTCGTTTCACACAATATGGTGAAAAAAAATTATATTGTATTCTCGATAATTCCTTCGATTTCACGAGCTGATAAAATCGATCGATAAATCGATCAATTTCATTTTATGAAACGATCAATTGTGGAGTATCTTGTTTTTGGAGCAGATTATTTGCACTCAATTCGTTTTTCGTAGCGAAATTTGAGTCGTATATATACCGGGCTTTGCGGAGTTTGTTTGGGAAATAAACTTGGATATTTCAATATTGCTCATTGTTGTTATATTCGACAAAAATTGAAATTTGATATTGCGGTAACGTATATCGGAAATAATTTTTTTTCTACATTTTTTTGCTCCAAGGTTTACTCTTGAAGTGGAATAAAATTTCTGTTGGTTTGACCATGTTTGTGGCAATTCGACAGGGGCTCGATTCAAGTTGACGTGAGTAACGAAAAGTCATTGTTCTCATTAGAATCCAATCGACACAAATGTTCGACATTCTGGGGCATGGAAAATGATCGAATTTGTTGTAGAAATAAAATTAAATTTTTCCCAATTTGAACTGCAATTTACAAAATTAAATTCATAATAATCAGACCAAACGTCGTGGTGTTGAATTTTTCAACGTTGGAATGTAACTAATTTTCTTCTTTATTTTTATTACTTTCTCAATTCTTTTTTCGCAGGTTTAGTTTATTCATCTCTAGTAAGGATATCCAAAAGTCTTACAGTGATTTTTGTAGGCCAAATGTACCAAGAAAATGGGCAATAAGGAAAAAATATTTTCGTTGCATTCCAATGATGCAAACTTCTATACAGTCAAATCTCGATTTAACGAATCTCTGGGGAAGTTCGTTATATCGAGTTTTCGTTACATCGAAGTCATGTGCCTTAAAATGTTCTTAAAAAAATATATATTAGTACTATAAATATGAGGATATTTTTTTATAGAAAGAAATATTTAAATTGGAGTAACTTTTATAAGCAATTAGCAATTAAAGCACAATACATATAATTATGTTGCTGTATCAAGATTTCTGGTGTCTATCGGAAGGGAATTGACAAATCTTCTCTACATAGAGGATTTCGTTATACCGAGGTTCGTTATATCATGGGGTTGAAGTTTGCATAGTTGAGATGCAACGAAATTACATTTTTTTTTCGTACTGCCCAATTATTTTTCACGACTTTAAAGCTACAGAAATCGTTAAAACATTTTTGAACGTCCTTTTCAGGCATCCACAACTTAAATCAGGAACAAAAAGAGTTTGAATGGTAAAAAAAATGATGAAATAAAAAAATATAGAAAATATAGAAATAGAAATAGAAAAAAAATAGAAATAGAAAAAAATAGAAATAGAAAAAAAGAAGAAAAGAAATAGAAAAAAAATATAGAAAATATAGAAATAGAAAAATATATAAAAAATATATAACAATATTTCAAACTTCAGCACTATGTTGTATCGAGGTTCGACTGTACCATCCAAAAGTCCGTGAATTTACAGCAGCTATATTCGGATTTATATATATTTTTTTATACCCCACACTTGATACACGCTAATTGAATTGTATTCCTGAAATTTTTCGGTATCCTCGCAACGATAGTGCTCGAATTTACGACTCGAAAACGTAATGAAAATTCAGCCAATTTTTTACTAAAAATGATAAATGGACAAAATGAGTAAAAAACGTCGGAATAAAAAAAAAAACCTTTGGATTTTCCGCGGGCTGAGATGGGAAAAGAGGGATGAAACTATTTGAGATTTTGCTCGAAATTCCCCGGATTGAGACTTGCGTTCTTCATCGTGACGAGCATCGGGATGTTATTAGAGATAATAATCGCAAGAAATAATAATTCCCGGAGCGGCGAGCTCCGGTCAGGTATAGAGAAAAGATCACCTGCGAGACACGGACGAGGGAGCTCAAAGCCAAAAAGGATCATATATATATATATATATATATATCTAAAGGGGATGCTTTTCTTTCTGCGGCTGACTTTGAGTGCGGCCCAAGCCGGCGGAGTATGGTCGCACCTTTTGGATGCCTATTACATTAACGATGTGGTGCGTTGGCAGCCATTGTCCGGCCCAAATGCGCGTCCGAGCGAACGATAATGGCCGCCAGTAATTTGGAGGATCTCGAACCACCCTCCGCCCTCCCCTTGCCCGAAGAGAAAAAAAAACTAACGCCCTTTGAATCACCGATGACGGTCCCGTCGAACTGCTCCGCGAGGAATATATTTTTCTTCTTTTCAAGATGGACTTTGACGGTAACGAAAAAAAAAAAATGCCGTCCGAACTTGCGCAGGTTGGAAATTTTCCGAAATTTTGACTCGTCATAGGCGTCTTCGACTCGAGATAAAAAATAAAATATTCTAAAGCTAGTTTTTTCGGTACCTGTCCCGTAACTTCCACCGAGCCGAGAAAAATGGAGATGCCTTATCGTATTTGTAACCAGTGCAGTGATAAGTGCTCGATAGAAGGAAAAGCGACGAGATCGCAAAAGCTCGAAGTGCATAGGAAAGAAAAATGAAGAAAAAAAAATACACCAAAAAGACTTGGCGGATTAAACAAACTCAAAACAATAATCCGTTGGCTCAAAAACAAATTCTATCGCTTCTGATGAGGTTGAAGTTTGCATAGTTGGAATGCAACGAATATTAATATTTGGCAATTTATTTTATGTCTTTTGGTAAATTTTACGTATAAAAATCCTTTGCCCATTTTCGAGATATTTGTTTAGCGATCTACAACATAAATTTACGAGAAAAACTACTATAATGATGAAAATGTGGAAAAAAATGTACAAAAGAACTTTCGTTGCGTTACAACGTTGCAAATTTCAACACCATTGTTTCTGATACCCAATGTTAAGGCGTTAGGCCACAGGTAACGGGTATAAAATCATGTGCGAATTTAACAATTTTTTTTTTCGTATGAAAAAGTGATTCACTCTTAAAATTAATTCCACATCTATTTAGTATGAATATCAAGCTGTTAGAAAATATATATATTTTTTTTCGATGTACAAAATGGCCGACTACTCGAAACTTTTCGAAACAGCTTTTTTCCAATTGGCGTGACTTCAACAATTTTCACTCGATTTTCTTCAAATTTAAAACTTACGTTCCTAATTGCATTTCGCAGTGAAGTACGTATGGAATTTCTGATTAATCGAAAACGTTTCATTTCATGAGCAGATTATGAGCAGTTATAACGAAATTTTTCACTGAAAATTCATTTCTTAAGTTCAAATACCTACGACTTTTGAATAAAACAATAGTTTTTAAATTCCGTACGTACTTCTCCCGGTATTCTAATGTAGGTTGACGAGAATTTTTGTTTTTTTGTGTTCTAGGTAAAAAATTGTGGATGCTAAATGTCACGCCGCGGAGCGCCTAAAAAAAGATAACAAAAGAAAATATTAGTAGTCGGCCATTTTGTACATGGAAAAAAAAATTCTAACAGCTTGATATTCATACTAAATAGATATGTGATTAATTTTATGAGTGAGTCACTTCTTCATACGAAAAAAAAATTGTTAAATTCGCACATGATTTTATACCCGTTATGGCCTAGCGCCTTAAGCAGTCGCTTTGCTCTTCAACATTGACCAAAATCGACAGATGGCCTGCCCGAGTCTCCACCCCGCCGGCAGTTCGAGACCGGAAGAACAAATAAATTTGGCCCAAAACGCGAGAAACGATCACCGAGTGCAATTCCCGAGGGATCGAATTGTGCCCGTTTCTGTTTTTTTTCCTATCCCCGTACAAAAGTCGAAAATTCCCGTATGGATAGAAAAGAGAGGAAGAAAAAAGAAATCATAAATTCGGCGTACGGCAGGAAAATTTGCAACATCACGCGCGGCCCAATAGACGAATATTAGTTCTTTCAATTCTTCACGGCCCCTTTGAAATGCACCGGGGAGTGGAAAGGCCCCGCGAGTTTTCCAGGGTGCGGCATACGGTGCAGCAGAGGGTCGAAGCTTACATCCAAAATGTTCATATATATATATAAGCTCGTACAGGGCTCTGACAGATCATTTCTCATATTTTTCACCGTTCCACAGGCGTGCGTTTTACACGGCGCGCGAGTCTCTCTTAACGATCTTTGATAATAATTCCGGCATTACTAGACAGATTTTTTTCCCCCCCCCCGAAGACACCATCCGAGTGTCTTCTTATTTATATACACGTACGTGTATATAGAAGGCGTCAAAGGTACGTCGCATACATGTCTACCGATGTATACCGATCTAATACGTGACTCTCCAATACTTTCACAATAAACGAAACGTTTTTTTTTTTCACCTCCAATTCGTGAATCGAACTGCAGTAGCAAACGTGGCTTTTCCAATGCCCGGGCATGGGCAATGAACCCGTCGGGTAGCCCGTCATCGAGCATTGTCCCCAAACGAGTGACAAATATATCGGAGCAATTTTATTCTCCGTCCTTGGAAGCACTCCTAAGGCGCGCATTGTCAAGGGTGCGAATGGGATTGAAAATGAGGAGGGTAGAGGCCCAGGCGGATGGGAAATGCCAGCCTCCGATGACGTCTCATTTTGGCGAACGAGGTCCGATCAGGATTTGTAGGAGAAGGGGACTTTGGTCCTTTGGTTGGTTAATTATGTGTCGTTGAGCAGACACTATGATGAGGGGTCACTCCGGCATCGTTTGTTAGGGCCTCGTTGCTGATTTTACAGTACGGTAGGCATGCTTCGAATGGACATCATCAATTGATGATAAGACATCAAAAGTCGAGCATCAAAGTATTAAACGTACCTTGGACTTGGACTAATCCCTGGATCAGCTAATCCAATTTGCACTGTCGACTTTTCACGATATGCAGTACCTGTATTTTTTATTCAGTCCTGATCCCGTCACTGTGGCATCATTGCGATGCAACCGAGATCATCACCGAGACACTTGCCGTCATGCATTCCCGTGCACCAATTTCCCTAATGACATCATTGAGATCGGCCATTTTTTCCCACGTTCATCGTCCTCGTACGAGGTACACTATTGCGCACTGTTAGCTTTGATCGTTGAGCTACAATCACCAAAAAAAACGTGAGCAAGGGAGAGCAAAAAATGGTTGAGGAGCTTTGCCGATATCGCGGCACTTTTCTCATTAGATGTTCAACGTTCAAAGGCGCGTGGGCACTTCGAAGCCGATCACAACACTGCGTTTTGACGGTGTGCCGCAATGGACTCCGATACGAGAGACTCTGTTGAAGTCGCCTGATAGACTATCTCGTATCCACGGTATTGCCATTGGCATGGGCCAACCAATGCTCGTTGTAACGAGGGGAACCCGGTGGCTTTCATGACGTAAAAAAAAGAAGAACAGAAACGGAGGAAAAAATCGACCAATCCCAACGTGGCTGGCCTCTTATTTCCAATATGGCTGCCAGACAATGCGCACGAGAGGATTGGACACCGTGGAGGGGGAACTGCTCACTTCCCATAATACCATTCTCCCCGTATGGCTCCCCACTGTGAGTGATCCGAGGAGAGAGAGAGAGAGAGAGAAAGAGAAAGAGAGTGACAGAGAGGCGAGACTCTTACTATATACCTGTTTACGTATATATTGGATACACATATATATGTTCACATGTATCCTTGTTGGGTCGGAGATCAGCGGTGCTTCACCCGGAACGATCGCTTCCGACCCTCCGAGGGGTTGAAACAACCCCCTGACGGACCATTTGGGCAGAGCCCCGCTGCTCACTCGAGATGTAGCAATGGCGGATCCAAGCTTTCGTATCAATCTCGTGAAATGCGTGGGAGGAAAGAATAGCGCGTGGAAAATATTCGCCATAGATTGAGGACTTCCAGTGGGGATGTACTTCCATTCAGTCGTGACCGAAAAAGCACAAATACTCCATGAGTTGTTTCCAAGAGGAAAGCACATTGGGCGCGCTGTGCTAGGTAGAATAGACATCATTTTGATACTCTTGGGGTTGAATGACTGTTAGACCAGCTGAAAACCGCTTTGTTTTGTGCAAATGTCCAATTGCACATGGGAAAGATGCACTTTCACTATAATTCCGTTTGTCGTGGAACCGGCAATGCATATTTTGTTTTTATGAAGGAAAACATCGCGACTCGGGGAAAAGTGACTAGAGAAGATGACATCTGTGAGTCTGTTTGTAAAAAGATAATTGCGCATTGGACAGGGAAATAAACGCGTCATTTATGCAAATTAGTCGAACTTGTACCAACTGAAATTTCGATGACCCAGATCTGAGCTGAACCGTGTAACTTATTTACACTGCGTAATGTGCACATTTTGGATTTCCACAATGAATGACAACAACGATGTTGAGGGTTGCATAGTTGAAATGCAACGAAAAAAAAAAAATTCCGCATTCTCTTCATCGTCCAAAATCTTGTCTAGCAAATATTGGCCTTCAGATTCATTATGAAGATCTTTAAAAAAACAGTAGAGTGTTTCTCGTAGCCAAAATTTGACCGCCTAATGTGCACAGATTGGATTTCCAAAATGAATGACAACGACGATGTTAAAGTTTGCATCGTTGAAATGCAACGAAAAAAAAAATATTTTCGCATTTTCTTCATCATCCAAAATTTTGTCTAGCAAATATTGGCCTTCAGATTCATTATGAAGATCCTAAAAAAACAGTAGAGTGTTTCTCGTAGCCAAAAGTTGCTGAAACAAAGATCGGGCTACTAAACTTTCGTCGCGTTCCAACCATGCAATCTTCAATATCATTGTTAACGTCGTTTACTGACGAAAAGCGAATGATAATCCGGTGATAATGCAGCTATCGATCGAGATGACATTTGTAACGATGTTCGCGATCGATTCAAAAGAAAAATCACAAGTTCTGTCGTATATGGAGAAGAGCTGGAGAATTTTCTAGAGCCTTTCTTCGGCCGATCTCGAAGGTTGTTAACCACTGAGTTGAGATGCTCGAAGATACCATCTAAATCCAGGTGAAAATGCCTTCTCTATTGATCCCTTTATTCCAACGTCGTCGCTCTCATTTTAACTCGATACGAGACCCCTGCCTGTACAGCTCCTACAAGTCTAATCCCCATGCCGGCTTGCGTATCAAGATCGGCTGTGTAATCGCCAACGAAAGACATGGCAAGCACGGTATACAGGCAATGAAACAGATTTGGGGTTGACGGTTCGATATTTCCTAAAATCGAGCCTAAAATACCCTGGATCAACGTAATTCCACAGTAATTAATCGTCCCATATTGATTACCGTAAAATCATGCTTTCAGCCGGATGTTTATAGGTATACACGTACATGAAGGAACGATGAAGATGAAGGAACGATGTCTTTCAGGTTGATGCGATGCATACTGTCCGACTGAACAATGTTTAAGCGTCCGTCCGAGTTGATTGCGACAATGGATCTCATTGATAATAATAATTATACGTTGTAGCCATGGGAGGATCCTGCAGCGATCTAGAGAGGGAGAGCGACTGAGATAAAAATAAAAAAGGGAGATTGCTGCATCAAAGAGGCTAAAGCAGAGTCTTTCCTGCGAGGGACCGCAGTTCAACGCCGTACCCATTGTTCTCCACTTCGCTTCTTCCTTTGTCTGCTCCTGACAATATTCCCACTGTTTTTTTTATCTCCAGACCATCACCGTGTCTGGTCTGAAACCCCCTCCCCCTTGTTCTTTCACGAGCATAGAGAAGCGCATCGCTCCACCCACTGATATGAAACGGAGGATCCGCTGCGATGAACCCACCGAGTTTCATCGCAACCGTTGCATCGATTCGTCCTTCGAAGCATCAAGAAAACGAACGGTTCCAACGATCCAGGCTAACTGAACTCGGCAACGAAGCGAACGTTACATTTTTCAAAATATTTTTGTCGATCCCTCTCGTTATGAAGATGAAATTTCTCTTTGTCGCTCGGTCGAGAAAGATTCACGCCATTTGTGCAACATCAAGCGCCGACAGTTCGTTGAGTTCCATTGTGTAGATATTTTTATCAAATTTCGATGCTACTACACGTATACCCTCTTGATACAGTGTCCGTACTGCGGTCGTAAATGATCCAGGCTAAACAATTGATTGAACATGTGCCTTCAACGTTCTTAAGCTAGCACTTCACTAGCTATACCTTGAATTGTAGCGAATTTTGAATGAAATGATAACATCATCGCATTAATGAATGGAATTATTTCGACAAATGTGGCACGACGTCAAGATCTCGGTGCGCAATTATCAAAAGAGAAAGTCTCCGTATTGAGACGTCAGAAGAGGATTAACGATATTCGTCTGCCGCAAAGATAATTCAAAAAAACCTCGAAAACGATCACCCACGTCTTCTAGATCCTCTTCGCATCGTTTTCCACGGACGAGCACTGATTTATTAACGAATAAGTGCAACTCACTCAGGACCCCATCGTGAGGCACGGTATCCGTGTATGTGTACGTACATCTACGTATATCGCGCTCGTGTGAATCTCTATGAACGGACAAAAGTGATTCAGGATAACGCAACAATGTTTCATGCTTGATCCTTCGGAACCGCATTTGTTGGGCTCTGATTGTCCGTAACCCGTGTGTTCTTAACATACACGTTGGTAAGTAATAGTTGATGCGTGAACTTGTACTTTTCTCACATTGTCCCGATGGCGTCCCATCATACACACAACGAAGTTCACTGATGCGCCCCTCTCCATGAATATGAACGGACGTTGATGTATGCGGATGTCAGCCAACGTTGATGCCGCTGCTGAGCCTCTTTCATCATATTTATCCACCCCTCCACGAGCTGTGGTTGCTGGGCGATTTTCTTGGCATGATCTCCCACCCGATATTACGGCCGTGGCGTAAATTCATCTTGAGGATTCAGTCGACTTGATGCAGAGAACCTCCGAAGCCCTGAAAGGACTGATGTTCGAGAAACGTGAACTCCAGTGGAGTTTCATGGATGGGAGACAATGCAAAGCGATTATTAAAAGACTGCGTTGGTGGAGGCCTTATGTACGGTGGAAGGATTCTGGGGTGGTAGGATGACGATGAGGAAGATTTTTTTTCTTGAGGTGTACTCGTTTAATAGTTATCTTCATTGGCGACGTAGTTAACGCCGATTTTTCCAGCTAATGTTCAAGCCCCATAGTCTGCCAACTGGGGTTCATCGATAAAATGGCAGCTCCTCACCCGGACAGCAAGATGGCGGTTGGAGGTAGATACACATCGACGACCCTGATTTACGGTCCACCCAATAGGATAAAAGTTTCTCTTGGTGTCTTGTAAATTGTAAATTGTAAACTCTTGTGAATTATTGATCTTCTATCATCATTACTTCTATTATCATCACATTTGTAACATCTGACATTTTTTACCCGACGCCGTTACATTGGATTGTCCAGGAAAAAGCAGCGGTCGTTTTTTGTTAGGAGCTTCTTCTCACTCGAATTGTGCACGTAATGAAACAAGGTAGTCGCAGCAGCGTCTACATTACTGTGTATACGACCAGATTTCCGACCTTCGTTCATGGGCACGGTCATCGAGCGTGAGCGTCGAAAGAAGTGAAACGTGGGTGACGATGAACCGATGAAAATCGGCGATTGTCAAGGTCGTTTGTAGTCCCTTCGTCACGGGGCCTTGCAAATGTTTATACATGTATTCATATACATGCAGGCTTTTCGAGTAGCGGTTGCCGCGGTAAAAAATGAAGGTAAAAAATCGTCGAACGAAAAGTTGGTGAAGGGCTGTTTCACCACCAGGTCTCTTGAACGTGACTGTGGCACACATACGAGTCACTCTGGGATGACTTTGCTGCTGGACAACCAGGGCCCCACATAGTTGCTATGCAATGCTATGACGTTACTGGAGTATGGCAGTCAACTTGCCATTTTTCGAATGACTGTCAATTCGCGGAATGGAGTTGTCGGAAATGCACGTCCGGACGATTTTTTTGCGGAAAGTGATATCGTTTGGATGCATAAAAAAAGGTTAAACAATCTGTTGATGAATTCATTTTCTCAATAGTCCGTGCGGATTCCGATATGCCAATCACGACGTGTGCAAAAGCTCCCTGGATTTGAATCATCACCAGGATCACCAATGGATTCGATTTGCGACCGAGGCGATCATATTTCCGGCGGTAGTAAAGTAAATTCCGACATGCCAACTAGCCATCAACGAAAATCTGAAAGAAACAACACCACACTTTGACGCATCGCTCCACAGTTCACTGATAATTTGGCTGCGGCGCTTCGTTGGTTTCGCAAGTTGTCGTGATTCATCCAATACCATTCTTCCTCTTCGAGACTTTGTACGTACGTCATGCTTCCTGGACCTACCACCGCTCGCCCGATGACCACCGAATATTCCCTAGATAATCTCCCACGGATGTTGCCTTCTCGACAATATTGATCGTTTACGTACATGCAAAAAGTCTGCCACTATAAAAATAATTTCAAACTGTTTTTGCATGATGATAAGCGATCATGATGTATCAGCGTCATCACGCGTTTTTATTCCAAAAGAACAACTGCTTCTGGTTGTTCCAATAATGGACATGCGTCTCAGAATCCATTCTCTGTAATCAAGTTCCATCGAATGGTGGGTCCAAAAGCTTGTGAAAAGCAAAAAATGCATAGTCCCTAACATTCTTCTCGGTGCAGTTCAGCAAAAGAAGAAAAAGATTGCAAGGACGCGTCTCGTGTTTCAAAACGTCTACGTAGTGGTTCACGTGGTCCAGACAATGGTGATGCGTAACTTTATTTTTGCTTCTTGGTTTTCAGGTCCTTTGAGAGGATCCGGGGTCCTTAGGAGAAAGAGAAGATGAGACGAGAGGGGGAGAGAGAGATGCCGAGGTGTGATTGCACGATGAGATTCAACTTGACCAGTCACTCGTGAGATATTCTCGAGAGTGTGTGTTCGTTTTGAACTGGCAGGCGTCTCTCGAATGCACCATTCCCGCTTAAATGCCACAGACGAATATCCTCCGCGGCTTGATTTTTCTTTTTCTCTCTAATTCTAACTCTTCCTCCATTCACACATCCGGGACAAAAAATTCCGTCTCCCGAGCTCTGGAAGAGAAGTCCTCTGGATAAAACAGAAGGACAAGAATGGGCGTTCATCTTGTTATCCTTGCGCGGAGGTTCTCAGGATCCGGAGAACTGCAAGGTTCCGCGGGCCGAGGGGAACGAAAAAATGTCTCGTCTTGACGCAATAATGACAGGTTGTGCACAGGTACATGAGTCCGGTCAAAGAACAAGATGGAGAGCAAGTGAGAGATGGAGTGGTGGTCCGAAAAGGGCTGTTGCGATGGTCCTTGAAGTGACGGGATTCTGACCTCGAGCAACTTCAGTCCGATACACATCTATCCTAAATCAACAAGATTCACGCCGAACAGGAGCCCAAAATCCGGCAGCACTTCACTCTCTTTCTCTTCGCCTCTTTCTTTCGCCACCCCCTCACGTTCTCTCGCTCTTCTACCTCTAATCATCCATATTTTCAACGAATATTATGTTTGGCTTTGCATTCCTCCGGCCGCGGGTTCCTATAGGACAAGTGGTAGTTTGCCTAAGGATTACCTACAGAACTAAGCCCTCGTTGCGATCGAACGTCATATGGGCTGGATACATCGCTGGACGAAAGTATTCCCAAGAACGAGGCTGAAAAGACTCGGAGCGGTGAATGTACAGGTCAAAACTAATCGAAGGGACAGCGCTATGAACGCTCAATTAGGCTAACGAAGTTGCCCACCGCATCGAAGGTTCATCCTAGATGACATCAATTGCCGATATGTCCAAAGCTCCATATAGGAAGTTTATCTGCACCTGAGGCAAGCAAGTCCGCACAAATTCATACATCAACGAGACCAAAAACTACATGTATGTCTTTCTGATCAAACGTACGGGTCCACAATTCCGCAATTTACGGCTCTTTCTTTAAATCCTGCAAATCCAAATCTCTACGGTGTGGAAATCCATCCGAACCGTGTGGAAGCCTGATACAAGCCAAAGGCAATAAAGGACCATTGTGTCGGAGCAAGAGGCACCGAAGAATCGTTCCCGCATATGCCGACTTATGATTTTTCATCGTTATATATGATTCGAAAGCGGAGAGGCAGATGGAGAAGTGTCCTCGTCATCCTCACGGATCTTCAATTGCCACCTCTTCGGAAGCATAATGCGACTTTTATGTTAATGTTTTAATCCGCGTCGACATTCGCCGATGGAATTGAAACGTTGCGCCGACGTTGGCGCAGATGATGAAGAGGCCGTAGCAGAAGAAGAAACTTACTTCGTTCCATTCGTGGCGTATAGGGACTTACTGAGTATACGCCAGAATGAGCAAGGATGTTGCGCTATATGGCACACTTGGACGAGGCATTTGGTGCACCTTTGTGAAGGACAATATGCCCGAGTGGTATACCTTCGACTATATATATATATATATATTGGACAAAGGAATAAGCTTATGTTTCGATGTTTCCTCGTATGGGATATTAATGATGGTATCAATTAAAATACCTTAGAGTAAAACCAGTGACGCATGGAGAACTTACGTGCGCCAGAATCCGATGACTTTACTTCGTCATTCCAGCGAAGACGGCCCTACGCGACCATCCATACAATAAATGCACTATAATAATACGAAACATCCCAAGAGGTGGAGTCATGGGGCACATTCCTGCCCTGGTCATTTACTCCCATTTCATTATCATCACAACACTACGGAAAACGATGGTCAGGCCTTCCCCTGCCGGAAAGTAATTATGGAGACGAATATTACATGCTTGTAACCGCAGAATAATCGGAATTCATTGGAATCCGGCGTGGTTCGTTTTATTCAGACGAGATGCAAAATTTCCTCGAACATCTCAATACATTTAGCGCCTATGAAATTCCGCCGAATGGACATTTAGCGCAAGCTCGAATGAATCTTCGCGAGAATGTTAAAAGGTATCTTGATAATATGAGTATATGTTTTATATTGAGTGAAACGGAAACCGAAATTCTTCTGTGCAAAATAAGCAGAAATTCAGTATGGCGATATTGAAAATAAATAATCAAGGGATGAGACGACCCTTTGTTTTTCTTTCTCTCACTCTGCATTTAAAAATGGTAAACTAAATTGAATGAAGGGGGCCTCTCACTTTAGACGCTAAAAAGGCTATTTTTGTGATTTTTTGTAGGTTTATATTGTAGATATTGATATAAAAGTTGTTACACTTAATAAATACACTTTCGAAATAGATAAACATTTTTTCAATGTATTCATGTAACCCAAACCAACTTTAAACGCGTTTTTTCTCGAAACAACGTTTTTCGACGGCTTGTTGATAAATTCTTCGAAACTACTGAACCGATCCTTATGACATTTTAACCACATATTCTTTACAGCTATAGCTATAGAGCATATCCAGGATTTTTTTAAATTTCGATATTTACTATTTTTCGTCAAAAACGGTGAAAAAAACACGTTTTTTGTTGGTTTTTATTTAAAAAATGTACGCCATTTTGTTATTTTTGCATATAACAAAAATCGTATGATACGCGCTACAGCCATTAACATACTGAATCTAAAACCGTTTGATTTTTTTGTTTCGGATGATCCATCTCCGAGATTTCATCAACAGCGCCAGACCTACAATTTTTTTAGGAAAAATTTTTGTAAACATTCGTAAGTTTAACTTCTGTCAGAATCGAGCTGATTTTTTTCTTGTGTGGTTTCTTAGAGTTAAAAAACATCATACTTAATATTACTATGGCAGCGCATCAACAAAAACAATGATAATTAAATTTTTTTTAAAATTTTGATTCGTCGATCTTTCGAACTTTTTTCAAGATTTCTAAAAGAAACATTCTATTCTTTCAAAATACAATAGACATACCAACTATTTTGACAATTCTTCATTATAAAATTGTAAAATTAAAAAAATTGTAAAATATAAGATTAGGGTGAGAAAAAAGTGAATGCATTGAAAACATTATGCGCCATTAAAATATAACTTAATATAAGGTTTTATAATCATAAAGAATAAAAAAAATTACAGCCTCTTTTTAGCGGGAGTGACACTTCCGAATATTTACCCATTTTGTAAACTACCATTGTCGTCTATAAATAGTGACTTAAATAAATACATTTAAAAAAAATGTATTTCCAAAATGTATTTATTAAGCGCAACAACTTTTATATCAATATCTATAATATAAACCTATCAAAAAATTCATGAAAATATTCTTATTTTAACGTCTCTTTAATTACTCAAATTATTTTTGGCAAATCAGTATCTGAAAGGCCCTCAAACCTTTTCTTCTATTATTATTTCACGACGTGAATTTCCAAAAAAGGCTTTGCACAATGAACAAAACAAAGAAATGAGATGTAAAAAAATATCCTCGCACTCCAACGATGTCAGCTTCATCGACATCGATCTTGCTTGTGAGCAAGATCGAAAACGACGTCCCGGAACGTGGATTTTCGATTCTTCCCCAGCCGTTTTCTGCAAGGAGAGATTCTTCTCATTGGCGAATCTCGTGGAAATACGGACATCCGGGATCGATCGACGAGCCCTCAACGGCTCCGCATATACGTGGAGCATCAAAGCGGAGAATAATTATCCTTCCGACTCCCTTCGTACACTCGGAGGCTAGAGCTTTGAGCGAATGGAAAAACGAATACGAGCGATACGCGAGCAGGGTTTTTGGCCCAACGCCCCCCCCCCCCCCCCCCGAGAGCCTCGTTCTGGCTGGTTCTCCCGCTAGGGTTTCGGAGGTTGGTGCGTGGCGTGCAACGAGCCACGATATGAGTAATGGTGCGTGCTTTGCGTTATGCTACCCCTACGGGGAGGACTAGAGGGAGCGGGGCTTCCAAGTCGCAAGTCATCCCTCCGAGTATTACGAAAGAACGAGAAGGGATATATATATATATATATATGCAGCTGCCCCCAGGAAGCCCGAGGAATCGCACGAGGCAAGCAACCCCCGAGGGGTTTCTGGCTCGCTGGCGCGATCCCGCGACGACTGCGAGAAGGGCACAAAACATGGCGGCGAAACACGCGCGCTTCCCAAATATTGATTCTCTCCTGGGATAGACCGCGAGGAGGAAGCAATTCGAAACGCTCCGAATGAAAAAAAAAGGCCAACAAGGAAATTCGTTTACGTGATCCACATTATAAATAACGGAGCCTTGCGAAGATTCACTGAGTTTGTGCTCTTTTTCGTTCCTTGTGAAATTCTCGTGGATCATTTCACACGAATTGCGAGACGCGTAAGATATTTAGGAAACAGGACGTGTCTTGAGATTGTTAAATATTTATTGTTGTTTTATTTATTTTTTACATTCGATTTTTTCATGTATTTTGATATTTATTTTATTATCGTATTATTATTTTATTTACTTTTTAAATTTGATTTATTTGTTTATCTAAACATTTATTTTATCATCGTTTTATCATTATTATTATTATTTATATTAGCTTATATATTGATTGTTTATAATATATTTCATTATTTGTATTATAGTTTTTATTATTATTTCATGATTTATATTATCGTTAGGAACGCAATCAAGTTTTTTTGTTTAATTGCCAACATTTTTATCTGGGACGGTGGACAAGGTAAATCAGTCAAATGTCCTTCACGATCGTTATTGGAAATCTAGAAGATCAACTGCACAGAAAACATCTCGGATAATAATGAAAAGCGATGACGAAAAGCATAAAAAAGGATTTTCGTTGTATGCCAACGATGCACAATTCAACGCCAGAAATAATTTCGATCTATTTTCTTTTCGTAATGTCAATCTTCTCTTAAAAGGACGAGAGCGGATTTTTATCAACCGAGTAGCTTTCACCTGGCCTTAAGGGGTAACAGATCTACGTTAGGCCGGAAACTATGGGAATTTTCGAATTGATTTTGAAAAAATTGATGAATATGTGCTCTTTTTCGTTGCCTGTGAAAATTTCGTGGATTTTATACCAATCTGCGAGACTCGTAAGAAAATTAGGAAACAGAACGTGTCTTTGAATTGTTTAATATTTATTATAATTTTATTTACCTTTTTAAATTTTATTTATTCATTTATTTAGATATTTATTTTATTGTTTTATTATTATTATTATTATTTATATTAGACTATATATTGAATGTTTATAATATTTATATCTTTATTTGTATTATATTTCTTATTATTATTACATTATTTATAGTATCGTTGGAACGCGACGAAGTTGTATATAATAATAGAAAAGGACTTTTGTTGCATCCCAATGATGCAAAATTCAACTCCAAAAATATTTTCGATGTATTTTTTTCCGTAATATCAATCTTCTCTTAAAAGTACGAAATCGGATTTTTATCGACTGAGTAGCTTTCACATGGCCTTAAGGAGTAATAGATCTACGTTAGGTCGGAAACTATGGGAATTTTCGAGTTGTTTTTGAACAAATTGATGGATTTTGTTGATATTTTATATTTGATTCCTTAAAATATACACAAAACCAAACAAAAACGTTTTTTTTTCCTTTTTTTCACCATACAGAATGGCGGCATACTGGCCGTCTGCCCTGAGCCACTTTTTTCGCCCCTTAGCAAATTTATTGAGTTGAGAAAATGGGCAAGTTCATTTCGGAAACAAATTGTTATACCACTTTGAAGTTTGAAAATAAATATATGAAAAACTTGATGGTGTAGGTCTGATTGCTTTCGAAATTGTTAAAGTTTCTTGAAGTAGGTTTTAAAACGTATCCCGCCAATATTGATTCGATTCGTTCGCGACGCATGTCCACTGAAACCTCACTCCCGCTCTCTTCCTCTCTCCCGCTCGTTTTTTTTTTTCGCTACGCCTGTTTCCACGCATTTCGAGAGCCAGCGGATATTTCATAATTATATATTTTCCGCATCCCTCCTCGTATCGCGCCACCGCTTTTCGGCCCAACAGCAGCCCTCCGTGCGGCTGTGACTAATCGAAGCGGAAATTAATAGAACGCGTATATAAATTGCGCCGAGTGCGCGCCGCCACTGCAAAAGCCTTCGTTTGTTGCATCGTGTGCACGAGCGACGTTTCCACAACTTTCCAAATTGTCAATTTCTATGAAAGTTCATTGTTACAGGTCTTTTATGAAAGGACCGCCTGAAATTTACCCTCGTGTTCATTACATAATTATTTCAATAAATTATAGAAAGCTATAGCGTACCTTTAGACTAACCATTTTTTAATTAAATCTTTTTCAACTAATTCCACGGGAATATGGTAAAAATATTTTGTAAGATTATCAAGATTTAATGAAATTAAATCTTTAACCAAAGAATTCTATGCGATTTCACATTCGAACTGACCATGCAACTTTATTTAACGATAAAAGATCCTTGCTGCTTATTCCCTTATTTCATAAGAAATTTCATTTTATTTTTATTCCATCATAAATGTTGATTTCATTGTGATTTCATCATGCATTTTCATTTCATTTCCAATTAATTATAAATTTTCAATTCATTTTCATTTCATCGTAAGTTTATATTTTATTTTCATTTTCATGCCATTATGAATTTTCATTTCATATGAAATTTTATATAAAATACAGAAATAATCAGCGCGGTCTTTTATCGTGAAATGAAATTGTACGACCAATTAGAATGGAAAATCGTATAGAAACTGGGTGAATGCAAAAATAATCTTTTTCAACGAATTCCATGGCAATATTGTATAAATATTTTGTAGGATTCTTAAGATTTAATTTAATGAAATCTTTAATCAAAGGATTCTATACGATTTCACATTCTAATTAACCATGCAACGTTATTTAACGATAAAAGATCCTTGCTGATTATTCCCTAATTTCATATGATAATGCATTTTATTTTTATTGCATCATGAATGTTCATTCCATTGTGATTTCATCATGCATTTACGTTTCATTTTTTTTTTCATTGCATTATGAATTTTCATTTCATTTTTAATTGATTATAAATGTTCATCATTTTCTTGTTCATCAGTCTCTTGTTTATAAATGTTTTTCATTTTCATTTCATCGTGAATGTATATTTTGTTTTCATTTTCATTCTATTATGAATTTTTATTTTATTATGAATTTTCAATTTTATATGAAATTTCATATAAAATAGAGGAGTAATCAGCGCGGTCTTTTATCGTGAGATGAAATGGTGCGACCAATCAGCGCAGAAATGACGGTTCATGGAACGACCATTACATACGATGTTTCGTGGCCGATTAAAATATTTTTTTTTCTCTTCATAGTTCTCGGTTCACAAATTTGGAATAGCACATTCAATATCGACTTTCCCATTCTCTCTCTTCTCTCTCCCTCTCTCTCTCTCTCTCTCTCTCTCTCTCTCTCTCTCTCTCTCTCTCTTTCGTATATAAGTACGATTGTAGTGTAATTCACGCTGCGTTAAAGAGAAAATGAGGAGTCGATAGGATCGCAAGTGTAGCAGACCGTACAAGAACTCACTCCCAATATGCGAAGTCCGTACCGCGTGCTACATAATATGAACATGCACACACTATATATATATATATATATATATATGCGTTTAAATATACTGGGTCCCTCCCTCCATAAATGAATATACAAGATATTCGTATATTTCACGCTGTGCGCGCATTTGAAATGTCAGCAATGTAGGAGGTGTATATTTTGTACAGGGTACAACGACGCATCCGCGAGATTTTTTTCTCCTATTTCCCTTGCTGACCACGAGGCTGATGATGGGCTGGTCTCTCGCGGGTCCGTCCCATGTGAATCTCCGCTTGCGCGGTCCAATTTTCTACAAGAACGAGCCTTATAAGCGAACGCCTCGATGAACCGATAGAAATCAATTATTGTTATATACGTTACAGATGTAATTCCCGTTACGAATTCGATTACACAATAATTGGATTGATCAATTTTTTTCATTCGTCCTGTTCACCATTCCCCCGTGCCTATGACAAAGGGGCCATTCTCATTTCTCTTCGGACAATTGGATCGGGCGCGATTATCCCAAAGATTTATATGCGACGCAACGCCGAGAGTGATCGCGGCTCGCTTGAATTACAAAGTTTTGCCTTGACAAGTTGCGACCTGATGAGGCACGTATCACGCCAAAATAATGATTTAGCGCAATCAAACGAAACGTCTCTTGAGAAACGTATATGTGCGAAGTTTGATTAAAAACAGAGATTAAGTCGTGTCGAGAAACATTTATTAATGACAAATAAAATTGTTTTTTTTACTCCGGTAAACAGGTTTTTTTTTCTTTTAGAAACCAAGTACGCTTTTTTCCCACTGAACAACGGGAAGGCGCGGAATGGAGAAGAAAAAATAATCGAAGCGAGCGAAAGACGATGAAGGCGTATGTAGATGTGCGTTTGTACGTGTTTATCCATCTGTGTGTCAATTTGTGTGCGTATCGAAAATGTTTGTACGCGTGTCGCACACATACGTACGAGCGGCCTGTGTTGGCCCACGGGCATTCTTAAGACTTGAATGATCCATTAATCAAGACCCCATACAATGAGAGCTGAGCTCTGGACTCCCGGGGCCGCGGATTCGATCGATCGCCAAGACAAGATTGCCACGCAATGAGTATATATATATATATATATATATATATATATATATATATATATATATATATATCACTGCATCGTTTATTGCGTTTTCCGAGAGCACAACCGCGAGCCAGGTACCGCCTTTTGGTAAAACCCTTTAACTTTTATTTTACTTTCATAATGTGAAAATAAAACGTAACGACCTATCAGGAGCACGGCTGAAAAGTCGACTTGACGGTGTTGAAGTTTGTATCTGTGAAATGAAATTGAAATAAAATTTCTTCAAATTGAGTAAATTTCGATTTTATTTTCATTTCATCATGACTTTTCATTTCATTTTCTTTTCATCATGAATTGTTATTTCATTATCATTTCATCATGAATTTTTTTTTCTTTTTTCATATGAAATCCCATTATGAATTTTAATTTTCATATGAAATTCCATTATGGGTTTTTAATTTCGCAATGATTTTCAAATTTTATACGCAATTCCAACATGAATTTTCATTGCTTATGAAATTGCGAATACAATTTCATGACAAATGTTCAATTTCATATAAAATTTCATGGCGCATTTTCGATTTCATGTGGAATTTCATAATGAATTTCCAATTTCATACGGAATTTCATAATGAATTTTCAATTTCATACGGAATTTCATGATGAATTTCCAATTTCATACGAAATTTCATGATGAATTTTCAATTACATATGTAATTTCATGATGAATTTCAATTTTTATATGGAACAGAATAATAATCAGCGAGGGTCTTTTATCGTTACATAAAGTTGCCCGGCTAATTAGAATTTCAAATCGTATAGAAACCGGGCGAATGGAAAAATACGTGTAAACATGACGCGTTTATGAAACAACAAATGTATTTATTTATATTTATTTCCTAAATTCCATCGAATACACTTGGGGGTTTTAACGTATTACCTTCCGGGATGTTCGGGCTACGAAAGTCATTGAAACGTTTTTATTTTCTTTTCGTATCGATGTTTCAATGTTGAACCCGAATCGGCGATAAAAAGTAATTGGATGATAATGAAAATGAGGAAACTTGAAGAAAAACAAAGTCCTGCATTCAAACGGTGGAAGCTCCAACATCGTTCGATTCGAAGAAGCCTTTTTGTCGAATGCACGGTCTGTCGGCTACTATCAGGCGTAAATACGTCAATCTTCAAACGCATAACTAATCAATCCATCTATAAAATCGAAACCTACTAAGCAAGCATTTCTTTTACATTCGTCACCATTTTACGCTGCAAGGATTTTGCGTCAATGGCTTTGGCAATGCTAATTCAAGGAGTTCAATAACTAAATCGATTTCCACGAGGTACCATAATTTACCAATAAAACAAATTCGTCGCTGATTCGTCTTACTTATTCCTGACGATGCTGACTTACAGTACAACAATCTTCGAGACAAACGTATCAAAGTTTGCACTTTTTTCATATCCTCAGCCATTCTTTACCGCCTATCACAGCAGATTCGTGACGTTGAAATTTGCATAGTCGGAATGCAACGAAAATTATTTCTTTTTTAATCACACAAATTTCCTTTATCCAGACTTGAGCCCAAAAATTACGAAAACATTTTTTAGGATTCTTTTTAGTGATTTACAACAAACGGGCAAAATTTATTTTGAATAATAATGAAAATAAGAAACTGAAGAGAATTTTCGCTGCATTCCAATGAGGCAAACTTCAACCCCATGCAGATTCTGTGTACGAGTCATTGATCAAGTTTTTTCGGAACAGCCACTGAACGTGCATTATCGAGTGGAATGGCTCGTGCGAGTGCAGGAAAGAAAGGTGTTCGCGCCCCGTGTTCGAGGGCCACACACTTGCATATATGCAAAGTAATTAAATGGCCGCGTGAATGAAATGAAAAGGTGTGTGTGTGTGTGTGTGTGTGTGTGTGTGTGCGTGTGTGTGTGTGTGTACATACACATACATACATACGCACACACACACACACACACACACACACACACACATGTATGTATATGTATATGCATGCACGTACGTAAGGAAAAAGTATGGAGGGACGAAAAGGGCCGGGCTGATGGCAGGAGAGATGCGGGAACCTCGGGGTACGTAGGGAACCATATGCTCGTAGAGATGAGGGCGTTTCTGAAGCCACTCCCCGACCTTAAAACCTCTCTTGTCGGATCTCAACGAGGGGAAGAGGGCGGGAGAGAGTGCAAGAGAGAGGGAGCGAGTGAGAGAGAGTTACGAAGATCATAGTAATTTCTACCGCGCACAAACCTCGTTGCGGCCTGACGAACGCGCGATAGGCATTTTTGAGCTCACGACGATTACGATCCTTAATGGTGTTGACGTTTGCACCGTTGAAATGCAACGAGAATTCTTCTTTTTTTTTCTCATTTCTTTATTTTTATTACTATTTAAACCCTTTTTTTCGAAATTTCGATTATGGAATCCTGATAAGGGGCTTTGAAAATGTTTTTTGTAATTTTTGTAGCCTAAATGGCTTAAAAAAATTGGGCAATATGGGAGAAAAAAAATGTCGTTGCAGCCCAACGATGCAAACTTTAATATCATTAAATGATGGTGTTGAAGTATGCATAGTTGGAATGCAATGAAAATTCTTCATTATTTTTATTACTATCTAAAGCCTTTTTTCAAGTTTAGGTTATGGAACCCTTATAAGGATCTTCGAAAATGTTTTTTGTGATTTTTGTGGCCTAAATGGGCCGAAAAAATTAGGCAATATGTTTTTTTTTAAATGTCGTTGTGTCCCAACGATGCAAACTTTAATATAATTAAATAATGGTGTTGAAGTTTGCATAGTTGGAATGCAACGAAAATTCTTCTTTATTTTTTCGTTTCTTTATTTTTATCACTATCTAAACGCTTTTTTCTTCTAAGATTGGGTTATGGAACCTTAATAAGGATCTTCAAAAATGTTTCAGTGATTTTTGTAGCTTAGATAGGCCGAAAAAATTGGGCAATACGAAAAAACATATTTTCGGTGCATCCCAACGCTGTAAATTTCAATACTATTCAATATTGGCGTTGTAGTTAGCTTCGTTGGAATGCAACGAAAAAATTTCTTCATTTTTTGATTTCTTTATTTTTATTACTATCCAAAGAATTTTCTTCTAATTTTCGGTAAGCGAAGTCTGACAAAAATCTCCAAAAATGTATAAGTGAGTTTTGTAATCTAAATAGGCCGAAAAAAAATTGGGCAATACGTAAAAAAAAAAGTTTTCGTTGCATCCCAACGATGCAAAACTCCAATACCATGATAAATATCCCAAACCCAATAACCCCACTACGCCTATGAAAAATGCAATTGAGTGATAAAAATGCAATTGAGTAATAAAAATTAACAAAAGACCTTCCGTCTCGAGCAGCGATGGCCAATACTTGGATGGGTGACAGCTCGTTTACTCGCAGTAGGTACGCAGTTTAATCCACTTTCTGATGATAACTCAACTGAAGCCCGAGCGAAATCAAACCACCTGTATCCTCACACGTTTTTCACAGTTTCCCTGTGCCCTCTTGCAATCGCGATACAGTAGAGCATTTAGAACAGTGCGCAACAGTCTCGGCGTTCTATCGGGAAATAGTTGCGTGGAGCGTATGGATTAAAAGTGTAACGTAAAACGGGGTTAATTTGACATTCGGGCTAACTTTGACAGTTTTTAGGGCTACTACAACAAAATACGCCAAAATACTTTTTTTCTATTGTTGCTCAACCTTGCTGTTCAAGTTTATTATTAGGTTTCTAAAGTTGATTGTAATGTCAAGTTGATTTTCATCACAATGATAATTATAAGACTGATTATGTGCCTATAATAGTACCCTAGGTACTTTATATTTTTATGTAAAATGTTTACCTAATAAAGATGACAATTTGATTATTGAAAATCGTTGTTTTTCATTTAATTCCGTGTATAATGCATACAATATTATCATAGTTTGTTATCAAAATGATGTCAAAGTGATGTCAAAGTGATCAAAATGATGTCAATCTTTGACATAAGTTGCATTTCATGCCTTGTCAAAGAAACCCCGCATTCGCGGTTACTTTGACGATTAAAACAAAAACATAAAATTGTGGGGGGTGGTGGGGCTTGATTTTCTTATACATTTGATAGCCAAAGGACATTTTACGGTACGGAATATTGGATCATGAGAATCCGAAAATGCACGATGAGGAATGGTAACGAAATTAATATTGCACGAAAAATTGATAGATGATAAAAATATATTTAAAAAAGGGTCAAACAATAAAAAAAAGAATAATTGTCTCGATGGATGAAATAGATACGTACAATTTCTATTCTACTAGCAGAATAAAAATTGTACATATCTAATTCAAATGGAAGCTACAAAAATATATATATATATAATAATAATTTAGTAAACAATAATTTATTAATAAATGTATTATACTGCACATTATTATTATTTTATTAATATATTAATATTTACTAAATTATTATATATATATATTTTTGGAGCTTCCATTTGTACAGGGTCCTTTTCCCTTAAGGGGTTACTCCCACTTGCGATTTTGAAAAAATCGATTTTTTTTATTGCATTTTTTTGAAGCATAAGTATCTGAGAATATGTCCTGAAAATTTCAAGTCGATCCGAACAAAATTGACTGAGATATGAGCGTTGAAAGAGAAGAATCCATTGTGTAAACGACCGGAAATTGAAACTTTAAACGCGTTTTTCTCAAAATGGCATTTCTGAAGTCGGTGACCAAGATTACTCGAACACTAATGAACCGATCTTCTTGAAATTTTGCAGGCTTATTTAATACATAAAAATGTAGTCTTTAATCGTTCGATTTTTTTTTCGAAAAAAATGGCCGTTTTATAGCCAAAAAACGGCCGTTTTTTTTTCGTTAAAATCGAACCATTAACTTTGACTGCCCGCCATTTTGTGAAAAATGAATATTTTTTAAAATCCTTCGATTAAAGACTAGTTTATACTTATATTTGACTAAATCCATCCGCATTTTTTTCCAGATGATCCACTTCGCCGCAATGTTGGTCACCGCAAACCGTGTATATAAAAACATTATTTCATTGACGGCCATTTGCCACTAAACAATGTAATATATTTCAATAAAAAAATTACTGAAAGTTCTTCAAGATGTTTTCTTTAAGATGGTATATTGATCGATTAAAAAAGTTTTGTAGTTTTCTTTAAAAAAATTCATGAAAAAGGCCTTTTTTGCGCTACAAGTGGGGGTAACGCCTCAATACATTCCCCACCCTATTCCATTTCACATCCCCACCTTGCGGCCTCTAAATAATAATAATATAAATTATTATATTATTGATATTTATTATAATTATTTTATTATTACAATTATTATACCATTGTCATTCTTTTATCGTCATTGTTATTTTATCATTATTGTTATTTTTTCATTGTTATTATTATAATAAATATCATTATGCATACGTTACCTACCCGTTCGTCAAGTACAACAATCGCTTCAGGTAATAGCACGAGTGCAGTCCTCTCGTTTTCGTAACGAAGTCGGCTCGATTGTCATTTTATCGAATCGATCTTACCGATCGAATCGCAATGTCTCATGAATTTTTAACGCACAAAATTGATCGATTGCGCCAACGAGTGATAGAGAACATGCGCGCTCGTGGAACAGTTCGTATCGAAGCAGGCGGTGTGAAACGTGTGTAGTTGTACAAAGTTTTCACCGTGATTATTTGGCTTCGCGCGCCTTGTGTTTTATGTTAATTGGACGGCTATCTCATGATTGCGAGAGGCGCGGCCAGGTGCGCTCGTACGTGTTTTACAAACCGCGGCATTCGACGCGAAAGACGTTTCGAGACGGTTCCTTACAAATTGCCTCTTTGATCCGACACGGTAACCGAACAACGAGAGAAAACGCACATCCGCAAGCTATATGGACTTTGATAGGCAGTAACTAGAGGGGGGTAATCGATAAATATACCGTAAAACTTTGAACAGGTTTTGGAAGTTTTTTTGAAGTAACTTTTTTTTAACATCCTAGATACCAACTTTTCTTGGTCCATTAGAACAGTGTGTCCTTTGGCTATCAAATGTATATGAAAGTCAAGCTCCACGACCCCCTCACAATTTGATATATACATTTTTTTAAGTGTCAAAGTAGCCCCGAGAAAAAAAAACAAATTTTCTGGGAATTTCATGCCCGTCAACGCAATGGTTTTAGAAAAATGAATTTTTGTTAAATATCAAAAAAAAAATTTTTTCCGGAAACGGTACAGTGGATCGATTTGATTTTTTTTTTGGTACTTGTTCCGATCAAACGTGTTACGAAATAAAATTATAGAACATCTTGCGAAAGATTAAGGTTTGAAAAAAAAATTATGTTCCTTGTTTTATTATTTTTTATTATAATCCACTTGGGGTACAATAGCGAAAATTTTTTCATATAATCTTTAGGCACCTTATTAGGTTATATAATTTTTTCAAAATGATCGGTTTGGTAGGCCACAATGAAAAAAAAAGAAACACACTTTATTGATATATTTTAGTTATATAGATATATAACTAAAATATATCAATAAAGTCTGTTTCTTTTTTTTCACTGTGGCGTACCAAACCGATCATTTTGAACAAATTACATAATCTAATAAGGTGCTCAAAGATTATGTGAAAAAAAATTCGTTATTGTACCCCAAGTGGATTATAGTAAAAAAAAATAAAACAAGGAACATTATATTTTTTTAAACCTTAATCTTTCGCAAGATGTTCTATAATTTTATCTCGTAACAAGTACAAGAAAAATCTAATCGATCCATTGGAGCGTTTCCGAAATTTTTATTTTTTTTATTAAAAAAAAATTCATTTTTCCAAAACCATTGCGTTGACGGGGATGAAATTTTCAAAAAATTTGTTTTTTTATACCTCAGAATATACTCCTAATTTCGCTGGAGAAAATGGGGGGGGGGGGGGGGGGGGCATTTTTCCCTACTTACCCGGCTATGACCTTTACGACAGTTTCACTTCGTGCCGCGGAGAGGGTTAGCGGAAAAACCATAGTGCTAAAGTGACTCGTGCGCCGCCATTTTGTTTACTTTTGACAAATAATTTTTTTTTACATACTTCAATATATACCTTATAAAACCTAAAAGCTCTTTTGACCATGTATTTTATTCCTTCCTTGAAAGAAATCCAAATAAAACGGTCGAAAATGGGCAGTTACAGTGGTGCCCCCCCTCTTAAAGAAACATTTTACATAAAAATATCAAGTACCTGGGGTGCTATTATAGGCACTTAATGAGTCGTTGAATTGTCATTGAGATCAAAGTCAACTTGAGCAACATTACAATCAACTTTGGCAACAATATGACAAACTTGAACAACAAATTGTTGTTCAAATTTATTCCCCGCACCCGCCGCCCACCAGGTCAAGCGGGCTCGCAGCGCACACATTTAAAACGTATTTTGGCGCTCTGTCAAAATAGCTCCGAAAACTGTCAAAGTTACCCTGAGTCACAAAGTACGTCGTACTGTCCCAAAAAACAAGGATCGAAAAATTTAAGATCGGTCCGCAACACGGATATGCTGATGGCTAACAGTGAATATAAATATAATGAGCAGGAACGAATTTAAAGGTGTGGAGACCCTGAGGCAACGAAGAAGTGGCAGGACAAGATTACTTTTTTTTTAAAATAGCTTTTGAATAATTTGTTGCGAAGAAACAGGATCCTTTTAAATAACGTACATTGTTTGAAGTTACGGTGGGATACCACTGTGACGGGTCGAATTTTTTTTTTTGCGCTTTCTCAAAGTATACATGATGAAGAATATCTGAAAAAATGGTCAAGTTGAAGTATTGAAAGTTGAGCAGGTTACAGACGATTTAGTGAAAGCAGGTAGCGCAAGGATTTACGTATACTCAAATTTTCAATCGTGTTTTTATGGAAACGATTTTTCTGGACCTGGCCGGAATCGTGATAATGAAGTTTGCATCGTTGGGATGCAACGAACATTTTTGTTTTTCGCTCATTGAGGCTACAAAAAGCACTGAAGCATTTTTGAAGATCCTTGTAAGAGTTTCATAACCTACACTTGGGAAAAGGATTAAGATAGTAGTAAACAAAAGTAATTTAAAAAATTAAGACGAATTTTCGTTGCATTCCAACGATGCAAACTTCACCACGATCCGGAATCATTACTCTACCTATAATTGTCCGACCTTCAATTAAAAAAAAAAAAAAAAAAAAAAAAAACGAAAAAAAAAAACGAAATTTTTTTTCAAAATAAAAATGTACACGAAATAAATTCAAGGTATGCTTAATAACATAACTTTTTCCAAAATCCCAAATAAATAATCTAAAAATAGGAAAAACAACCTTTCTTCGGCCCGTCACAGTGGTGTCCTCCTTTAAGGGAGGAGGCGTTTCCTGACATCAGCTAAATTCGAATACGATTAGAATGTTTTCCATTTTTTTTTTATGTATAAATTAATTTTTGTAGTGTGCAATTATATAATTTATAGTGTAATATAGTGTACCTATATATTATACGCTTACCACGAATTGAATTTACCAATTACAAAAAGTTTTTTTTCTCTATCCATTTATACAATTTGGAAGTAAACTATTTTCAAATAAATAGCGTATACTGGCCGGTGTAAGCGTCTGGCGCCAAGTACTAAAACTTTCATAGACGTTTTTTAGCAGTTGTAAAAAAACAATACGAATGAACAAATATTTTATTTTTCTGGATATACCGCCAAATATTGAGAATTGAATGATTGGCTCAATCCACGTGGCATTAAAAAAATGAGCATCCATGGAATATATTCTTTTATGGAGAATTCACCGTGTTTTTCATTATTTTTGACAGAAATCGTTTTGAAATGTCATTTAAAAAAGTGCTCCGTCATTTTTTTCTTTGCCAGATCTCTGGATGGATTTTTTTTCACTAACTGTTGCGCACCATTCGTCAGCAAATTTTACCTAAAAATTTGAATTGACAAGGCCTCGGGGCTACAGCCCCCTGCCCCCCACCCCCCGTCCTGGCCCAAATCCGGCTTGAATACCGAGTTCAAAATATCATTTTGCCACACACACACACACACACACACACACACACACACACACACACACACACACACACACACACACACACACACACACACACACACACACACACACACACACACACACATCATAATGGGAAAAATAAAAATAAAATAAATAAAATTAAAAAAATGAAAATAAAAAGAATTTTCGTTGCACACACACACACACACACACACACACACACACACACACACACACACACACACACACACACACATATATATATATATATATATATATATACACACACATATATATATATATGGGTGTAAATAGGATTGATCGAAATTACTCACCGGTTTCCAGGTCAACTGTGTACGATAGTCCGGCCCATGGATCTTTCTCCTTCGGTTTCTCGTTATCCTCGGCATCCTCCTGTAAATTTGTCGAACTTCTCGATAAAAAGAAAGCGCGCATATACCCCTGTTATATAAATATTGAAGACAATCGTTATACAAACAACATGACGTTGTACTAATGAGAAAAAGCCCACACTTGGTCGACTTGTTTCAATGAAATGAAATTCGTTGCGTTGGCGAATTTGGCGTGTGGTACTGAGAGCATTGTTGGGATGCCAGAAATCGTGTAATATTTTTTTTCTTCATTTTTCACGTTTCGATAACGCCGAAATTATAATTTGCCTGAATTGACAAGAAAGTATCCTCGCACGCTCGCAATGCGTTATAACGAACACTGTCAATTGTAAACAAAATTTGAAAAAGAATTTTGCTTTTAGCATTACTTACTCACATCTATTTTATTCAATTCTTCGAACCAAAGTTGCGGAATTCCGCAAGGATACATGTACATAGGCCTACTATCTTTGAAAACACCCTGAATTTCAAAAATTCGTTTTCTCTCACGAAAACTTCATGCGCACTAAAGAAAATATTATTTTCTGCGCGATCACTGTGCACTAAGGCAATTAACATTTGTTTGTCGCCGCAAAAAGCACGGTCTCGAAGTTCGTATCCTTGGAATGCAACGGAAATATATATTTTCTTTTCCGCGATGCCCATTTTTTTGCACATTTAGGCTACCAAAATCACTGAAACGGTTTTCCTTATATTAGCGCTCGTAGCCTAAATATGCAAGAAAAAAGACTTTAGATAACATGAATAAAGAAATTTAAAAAAAAAGCAAAGGAGACTTATCGTTGCATCCCAACGATGCAAGCGTCAACTCGATGGAAAAGGGAGAATTGTCGCAATTAGTGGAAACGATATTCGCGTATGAAGGGTATGCGTTGACGTCATGACGAATGAGGAGATTTTCATCCATACATGCAGAAGTCACACACACACACACACACACACACACACACACACACACACACACACACACACACACGCGCGCGCGCGCACGCACGCACGCACGCACACACACACACACACACACACACACACACACACACCTATATATATATTTATTCTTATATAAAGACGTCAGAATCAAGACGCGATCCTTTTCGAGACGAATGCATACAAAAAGGGCCTTAAGGGGAGGATGAATATGGCTCCGACGTTGGGGGGCATAGGTCGTCGTTCCGTTGTGGCGTATACAAAGATGTTTTTACCATATAACGTTATGCATATCGTATGGGTATAGCTCTTCTCGCATGGTTGCTCCTTCTCTCTCTGCTTCCTATCTTCCCTATATGTGCATTCACATATATATATATATATATATATATATATATATATATATATATATATATATGCATGTATGTATATATATGTATATGTGTGTGTGTGTGTGTATAAGAATGCGCGCGCGCACGCACACACACACACACACACACACACACTCACACACACACACACACACACACACACACACACACACACACACACACACACACACACACACACACACCGATACACACACCCACACATGGTACAGTGAAATGAGTTTAATGAAAACAGCATTGTACCTCGTCCATTAATCATATAGCCGAAGGTTCGCTGATAACGCCTGTGGCCAACCACGGAGCTTCTTTTCACTCCCCGATCTACCCAGTGTGTATATATATCTATATATTTATATAAAAGTATATTGGTGCGTTACTTCCCCTGCCCCGCCCTCGTACTCAATATTTTTTGTTCTTTTTTTTCGAACCGCTACGCGATATACGAGCAACGAAACAACTTGATGTATCGCCTATTGAATGGAGCTCGAGTTTTGCTTTCTGATCGATTTACCAACGGGGCACTTGTATGCATACGAAGTATTTGAGCCAGCAATGCTGCTATACGTACGTGATTTATGATCAAAGCGAAATGAAAATAAAGCCGAAAGAGTTTGGGAACGTAGGAGGGATTATTTTTCAGAAAATTTTTAACGCATGTGTAGATCAGGTGTGTGTGTGTGTGTGTGTGCGCGCGCGCGTGTGTATGTGTGAGTAAAGCAGGCAATGGCGGCTTCTCAGAGGCATTTTTTCTCCATTTTTTTCCCTCGTCCCAGTGCGACAATGGACGTCCTGTCATCGCATTCTCCGCATTGCGTACCTGCATCACTGCTGGCACAGCTCTCAATTAAGGCCCATGGCCGGGGCTCGAGGGCGATCCTCACGAAGGCGCACGAGAGCACGGACAGATCGTTCGACCACACGTTCGCGGGGATGCCTCATTTTCATAAGTATACACGAGCATGGTGGATATTTCGAATGAATGACCCCTTGTCGCCATTTTGAATAGGCAATGTCAATGGCGAAGTAACTCGGTTTATTTGTCGTTACTGATACACAATTAGTTGGGCAAAGGTAACTAAGTAAAGAAGGTTCAAGGTTTGAAAAGTTTTGTTTTGTTTGCCGTACAGGTTGTTTATTTATTTTGGCAGCTGTAACTAATATAAATGACGTACAGTAATTGACGGACATTACGATGGAGAGGAGGGAGACGAGTGGAGGGTCAGTGGAAAGTCTACACTTATGTGGAGCATCGTATGGAGATAGTTAATTATTTTTTGTTTAATTTGCATTTTGTTATTATCCAAAACTTTTTTTATGGTTTCAATGTGTGGATCTCCAGCAAGGACCCGAAAAAAGTTTTACAGCGATTTTCTTAACAGGAAAAAATGGAGCGCGAATAAAAAAAAATCTTCATCTTTGGGAAAATCAGGAATGGGTCGGAATATTACGAAAGATACATCGCATCGACGATGTTGAAGTTTGCATCGTTGGAACGCAACGGAAATAATTATTTTCCAAATGCCAATTTTTTTTTTGCCAAATCAAAGCTGGTTCGAACTTTTTTACGATCGTCAATAGCGACTTACAACTTAAGTCGATCAAAAATGATTTTAAAAAACAATGATAATGGAAAAAAAAACGAAAATAAAAAGGAATTTTCGTTTCATTGCAATGATGCGCACTTCAACAACATTCGCATCGATGACCCCAGTGGAACCCTTCTCCATGGTCTCCACCGCGATGGATCAACCATCTTTTAAGGGGTCTTATCACTTTAGACGCTAAAAAGGCTATTTTCATAATTTTTTTCGATAGGTGTATATTATATTAATATAAAAGTTGTTACACTTAATAAGTACACTTTCGAAGTACATTTAATTTTTTTTTAAATGTATTTATGTAACCCAAACAAACTTTAAACGCGTTTTTCTCGACACAACGTTTTTCAACGGCTTGTTGATAAAATCTTCGACACTACTCAACCGATCTTTACGGAATTTTAACTACATATTCTTTTTAACTGTAGATATAGCGCACACTAAGGATTTTTTTTAAATTTCGATATTTACTATTTTTTTTTGGCAAAAACCGTGAAAAAAAACGTTTTTTTTTTGTTTTTTCGATAAATGTCCGCCATTTTGTTATTTTTGCCTATATAAAAAAGTTATTTATGCCTACATAAATGATATGCGCTACAGCGCATTAATATACTGAATCTAAAACCGTTTGGTTTTTTGTTTCGGATGATCCATCTCCGAGATTTCATCAACAGCGCAGACCTACAATTTTTTTAACTACCATTGTCGTCTATAAATAGTGGCTTTAATAAATAAAAAATTTTTAATGTATTTCGAAAGTGTTTTTATTAAGTGCAACAACTTTTATATAAATATCTATAATATAAATCTATCAAAAAAAATCATGAAAATAGCCTTTTTTAGTATCTAAAATGAGAAGACCCTTTGAAAGCAACGAATTTTTTTTTCCCCCTTTCATGCCTTCATTTTTCTTATTATATGAAATCTTTCGTTCCACATGTAACTTACAGATCTCTCGTAAGGTTCCACAAAAAAGTTCGAGTTATTTTCGTGGCCCAATTGCGCCAAAACAAATTGGGCGAAACGAAAAAGAAATCTTTTCGTTGCATCCCAATGATGTCAATTTCAATAGCATATGATGAGAAATTTGAAAAAAAAAAAAACGTTCTCTTGGATTCCAACGATCGAAACTTCAACATAGTATGGTCTCTTTGCTGCGATGCTCTCGGGACATCGGCGCATTCAGCTACATGGAGTCTCAAGCCGGTTAACCGCTGCCTCGTCACGTTCAGCGTGAATCATCGAAAATCTGTCTCAAAGATCGCATTTGTTTTCGGTCTCACGGCAAATAGTGGAGTTTATGAAATTGTTCGGCTACTATTGTTTCTCGTTAGGCAGAGCGAGAGTTGATACAAAGTTTCGCGATGTCGGATGGATGGACCACTCACTTATCGGATCGATGACGCAGAGCTACAAACGCAAAAATAATATCGTACGACTTCGTAATTTGCAGCAAAACTATCGAAAAAGCGACGAAAAAGTGATGAAATTGTCGTAGGGATCCAATTTCCATGATGTTGTAGTTTGCATCATTGGAATGCAATGATAATGCTTATTTTTTTTTTCATTTTTTTTTTTTTATTACGATCTAAACCCTTTTTTACGAGATTAGGTTATGGAATCCTAATAAGGATCTTCAAAAATGGTTTAGTGATTTTTATAGCTTAAATGGGTGAAAAGATTGGGTAATACGAAAAAAAAAAAAATTCGTTGCGTCCCAACGATGCAAATAGTGCCAATTTCCTATACTTGTCCGTATACTAAAACATCACGCTCGTACATTGGATTGTCATCGGGATTCCCCATCAGAATCCAATGTACGAATACAATGCGAATCCTAAAGGATTCCCACATTATCGAACACGATCCGATACGGTTCTTGGTGAATTCCACGCATCCTGTACGTGGAATTTTCTAAACAAAATGTATAGATATAGAAAATAAATTACCTTAAAAAAGTATAAATCGCTTAAAAAGGGTGGCACAAATTTCAGCTGTATTTTATATTTCTCGCCATCTAATTATCTCGGTTAAGGGGTTAGGCTACAGCAACCGGTATAAAATCATGTGCAAATTTAACAATTTTTTTTTCGTATGAAAAAGTGATTCATTCATAAAATTAATTACACATCTATTTTATTTGAATATCAAGCTGTTAGAAAATATGTATATTTTTTTTCGATGTACAAAATGGCCGACTACTAATATTTTATTTTGTTATCTTTTTTGTTAGGCGCTCTCGGCGTTACATTTAGCATCCACAAAAAAACAATTTTTTGAAAATTCTACTGTGGCCTTACCCCTTAAAGAATAAAAAAATTGTCACGAAAGCTACAAGTGGTCAAAAAATATTTAGAGGTCACTCAAGCCTCCCCAAAATTCGAATTTTCATTAAAAAATCGATTTTATTTTTCGCTCACTTCTCACCCATGAATGTTACGCTTTATAATTTAAAAATTAACCTCGCGAAAACTCTAGCCGTTCAATAAATATTTGGTTGTCGCTCAAGAGCTTCAAAATTTCAAATTTTCGCCAATTTTTTTTTTTCACTTTTCTCACTCACAAATTGGACGCATTGTAAAATTTTCAAAATACTTAATCGTTTTTCTTTAGAAACAGATTTTTCAAATTTACCTCATATATTTTGTTTTTGTTTAGGAGAGCCAACAAATTCCGGTCGACAATTTAAAATAAAAGATTCTGAAACGACGTCAATGAGAAAAAAAGTGCGGCATCCACTTGGATTCCAATGTGAACTCCCTACGTGAGGCGTCTCTATCGAATCCCTATAGGGATGTGATAGGATGTAGGAACTCCCCAAAAAATCTCTGCACAGGAGAGTCAATTGTAAAATGCACATTCTTATACGTTCGCTATAGAATGTTTTCCTCAGGAGGGTGGACGTATAGGTGCGCAACTAAGTTCCCGGGTTTCACACATGGATGGCGCTAGCGACACATGTAGTCGGCATACAGGTCTGAAATTGGGTGCCTTTATAGCTTGGACATCTGTCAAGAATACCCAGTCGTAATATAAACAAATATCGCAACACAACGACCTTTTTTCTAACCTCGAAAATGTCAAAGTTTTTGCCAAATAAACAGCATTTGCGGGAAGCATTGCTTTACTGCTTCAACCTAAAAAAAAACAGCAGCTGAAGCACGTCGGTTAGTTGAGGAGGCCTACGGCGAACATATACCATCAAAAACAACGTGTGAAGATTGGTTCAAGCGGTTCAGAAGTGGCGATTTTGAGACTGGGGCCAAGGAGCGCTCGGGAAGACCGCAAACATTTGCGAACACCGATCTACAAGCGTTATTGGATGAAGATGACACTCAAACAGAAGATCAACTTGCCGAGGCATTAAATGTGACTCGGCAATGTATTTCGGAACGTATGCACGCCATGGGAAAAATTCATAAGGAAGGAAAGTGGGTGCCGCATGAGTTGACTGAGAGACAAATGGAAAATCGAAGAGCCACTTCCGAAATTTCCCTTTTTCGGCAGAACAGAAAGAGTTTCCTGCATCGAATTGTTACTGGCGATGAAAAATGGATGTATTTCGAGAATCCCAAACGCAAAAAATCGTGGCTTTCACTTGGCGAAGCGTCAACATCGATGGCACGGCCAAATCGCTTCGGAAAAAAGACAATGCTCTGCGTTTGGTGGGACCAGAAAGGAATCGTGTACTATGAGCTGCTGAAACCGGGCGAAACTGTCAATGGGCATCGCTACCGACAACAACTAATCAATTTGAACCACTCATTGCTCGAAAAACGGCCAGAATGGGACACGAGACACGAACGTGTGATATTGCAGCACGACAACATTCAGTGCCATCGCAATTCCATCGTCCAGGACACCATAAAAACACTGAAATGGGATCTGCTACCGCACCCGCCGTATTCGCCAGACCTGGCCCCTTCACACTATCACTTGTTCCGGCTACACTTGGCCAATTACGATGCAGTACAAAATTGCTTGGACGAATGGTTTCAGTCCAAACACGCGTCTTTTTATCCCCGTGGTGATTTATGTATTGCCAGAGAGATGGCAAAAATGTGTAAACAGCGAGGGGCAATACTTCGAACGAACCATTTTTTGTATTTGCCTTGAAATTTTCCATTTTTTATTGGTCAAAAAAACCCGGAAACTTAGTTGTGCATCTAGTTATATCAAAGGGCACCGACGAATTTACCAAAATAATAAGGCTAAAAGGATCGAGAATCATCCACGCGACATTTTACGTATACATGGGACTCGATATCTGATCTCGTGCGTGAATACATCGAACAAATACCAACAGTGAAGGAACAAAAAATACATTCAAACAAGCTCCCACGAGAGGACAAGTGTTACGACAATACGATAAATAATTAATTGTACGAAGGGTGAAGCTGCCAAGGTGAGAGAAATAGAGGGGGGGGGGGGGTATGGAGATGGAGAGAACAAACAAATTGAAAAATAAGTGTTTCACCCAACGGCGCCATCTTGCCTATCATGCCCGGAGATCTGAAGCACGCGAGACGATATGAGAATCGAAAAAAGGCCGATAAAATTATTCGTATTCTTCGAGAGAAGTGGGAAGAAATGGGGGTGGATGAGAGAGAGAGAGAGAGCGAGAGAGAGAGAGAGAACGTTTTCAATTTCCACAGAACCATTAATACGTTCCTTTTACCACATATGGATGATCTTATGTACACATATATCTATATACACACACCCAGACACACACGATATACACGTGGCGTAGCTCCAATCTCATTCGGGCCGTCTCTTTGCCCGGCGCTATCTCTCTTTGGCCAACCAGAGCGTTTCCCGCTGCTGATCCTCTCCCATGGTCCATATATATTACCCAGCATCCGTAGGATCGAGAGGCCAGCACGTTTCCCGTGCGGCCCTTTTGCCGACGGTTTCGCCCCTCGATCTTTCGTTTTCTCCCCCTCCGACTCTCCCCCGCCGCTCGCCTTCGTACCGCTGTTTCACCCTCGTGCACGGCAAAACTGGTCCACCCCATAGTGGAGAAGGGATTCCAGAAGCACGGGACATTCATCATCTTGTCTCTTTTTCCTCCCCACTATATTTTTCTCTTTATTTCCTCCCTTACTCCCTCTCTGTCTATCTCTCGTTTTTTTCCCTCGCAGTTGTTGTTCCTGTCCCCCATTTTGGGCACTTCGTTCTCGCATTGGACGACACGCGAGCGTGGACTCGGGATGAGTGAACGTCTATTCGCGTTTTTGGGGTGCGGAGGCCATGTTCCGAGCTTTTATTTTTCGACCATTTTGTATATGTGTATCTGATGAGGGAAGTGGAGATATTCGTCCGTCACGAGAGGATTCGTCGTTTTGGATCTTTGCAATGTTGGTTATATTTTTTTTTGTATATACTTATACAAAAATTGGTTATATGTATATATATATATATATTTTATATCATGTTTAATTTCGAGTTAAGGAGCATTGTGAATGGCCGATACTCGGAGCGGTGACCGCTTAGCCGTGCACCGGCTGGCGCATCAACCGTTCAGCGGACGGCTGACTTCTTAGACTTTGGTGTAGATGAGTTCAACGTCTATGCACAAGAGAATCAGAAGAATACGGGGCCGTCTATGCTGGTACGGGTTTTCCACAGTTTCCCGTACCCACGGCAAATGCGGTATATTGTAGCTTAAAGCCTTAGGCCACTCCAGAGGCCGAAAAAAGCTTTTTGGGTTTTTTTTGTTTCACAAAAACTACGAAATAAATCGAGATTACAAAAATGGTGTTTATCATACATATCAGTGACTGTATACAATAATTTTTTTGAAGCGATTAATTTCAAAATGGCGGCTGTGCAGCGTCTATCTCAAGACTGCATTTTTTGAGTTGGCCGGAAACATAACTCAGACAATTTTCAACCGATTCACTTGAAATGTTGAATATATCTTGAAAAATACACTGTCTATGGAAGTACGTAGGATTGTTTTTTTTCGTTGTATTGTATAGTGCATTCGTTATTATAAGTATATATAAAGGTATATAAATATTTATAAACGTATCTATGTATGTTTACATACACCACCTCTACATCGAGAATGGATTGACATTTAGTGGTGATCGACGAACCACGAAGAATGTACGTGAATGAAGGGATTGAAGTCAGCATAGTTGCAATGCAATGTAACGAGATTGAAATTATTTGCATCGTTGCAATGCAATGAAAAGCGATTGAAGTTTGCATAGTTGCAATACAATGGAACGAGATTAAAGCTTGTATCGTTGCAAAGCAATGAAACGAGATTGAAGTTTGCATAGTTGCGATACAATCAAACGAAATTGAAGTTTGCATAGTTGCAATACAATGAAACGAGATTGAAGTTTTCGTAGTTGCAATGCAATCAAACGCGTTTGAAGTTTGCATAGTTGCAATGCAATGAAACGGGATTGAAGTTTGCAACGCTGAAATGCAATGAAACGAGACTGAAGTTTGCATCGTCGGAATACAATGGAACGAGATGGAAGTTTGCATCGTTAAAGTGCGACGAAAATTAATAATTTGGCATTGCTTCAATTTGTTTTGGTGAATTTCCCCTACGAACATCCCCAAACCATTTTTTCAGATATTTAGTTGATTTTATTTATGGCACAATATGAACTTGCAAAAAGAGTTTTTGTATAATAATCACAGTCAAGGAATGAAAATATAAGAATAAAAAAGAATTTTCATTCTTATATTATATTATATATAGAACACCGTGCAATGAAAATGAATATTACTTCGTTACTTTAATTTCTTATGGCAGATTATGTATGACGTTGAAGTTTGCAACGTTGGAATGCAACAAAAATGAATTCTTATTAATTACTCAATTTTTTTTTTGTTGTTGACACATTGTATACATGATTGTTGACCCACAGCCTATGTGACAATCACTCAAACGTTTTCGAGTATCCTTATTGGAGATTAATTACTTTAATTTACAAAAAGACTTTAGATAATGATAGACATAAAGGAGCGACAAAAAAAATCACTACTCACGAACGATACATATATCAACCTCATGACTATGTCTACGAAGTCTACGACACTCATTTTAAAAACAATACAAATCGGCAAAAAAAAGATTTGCGTAATAATAAAAATGAGGATATAAAAATATAAAGCGAACTTTCATTGCGTTCCAACGACTTCGACACCACCATAAATAGACGTATACCCGCATGCGTATATGCACATACGTATATTGATGTATTAAACTCTGACTGTCGGAATTGGTGCCCGGCGTCTTGTTCAATCCTTAAAGAGCGAATATGTCAATATCGCGTCTACGAAATAAAGTAAAAAAGAGGGAGAGGGGGGAGGTAAAACGAAAATAATAGAAAGAATTGACGACAGACATGTGAAAAATACGACAAGAGAGTATAGAATTAAGAGAGAGAGAGAGAGAGAGAGAGAGAGAGAGAGAGAGAGAGAGAGGGACGGGGAGAGAGAGAGACGGAGATCGGCAGCTTAGACGTGGGAAGGATGTCGACGGACTAAACTATTCGAGAGGGTAGTTATTTCTCTCCTTCTCTCTCTGTGTGTCTCTCTCTAACTCTCGCCCCTCGCTCTTTCGCTTTTTCTCCTCACGACTGAATAAAGAGGCGAAACTCGCGATGCGCGAGGGAACCAAAGAAGATGAGAGAAAAATGAAAATGAGAAAAGGAGATGAACGCCTTGTCGGGAAAGGACGATGCAACGTCATCGTCGGATAGCTTGAACGATACGAGATCGGTGCCCAACGCGCGCACCAACTCGGATATCCCGCATGTTGCCTTGAGTCTTATAGTTCTTGCGCGTGTATCCATAGGTGTGTGTGCGCGCGTATATAATATATATATATATATATATATATATATATATATATGGGGTAAGGCAACAACTATTAGCAGTAGAAACATTTTCTAACCCATTAGACTTAGGAGAAAACTTTTCGTACAAAAGTTGCATAATTCAAAGGGGTTCATCTAGAGGTGGCTACGAGGTACATCCAGGTGGAGACGGTTCGGATATTTAAGGTCACTTCCATTTTTGGAAATAAAATCACGGTGTTGTTTGCCCAGAATTTTATCCAGAAACTAAACATAAGTTTGCACCCCAACTTTCAGTATGATTGATCAAGATTATGTATACAAAATCGGTAAAATGAAATGTCAATGTTTTTAGCCTAGAATCAAGTTAAAAAAACCGTGCAAGCACTTACTCCGATAAAAGGTGCTTGAAGTGATGGCCACCAGTTTCAAGGTACGCTTGCAATCTGATTCGCATGAATTACATTGTCTTATTAATCCCGCGAGTCTAGATTGACGAATATGCTCTAATTGATTAATAAGACTCTATCAATTAATGAGACAATACGAACAATGCGAGTCAGATTGCAAGCGTCCATTGTAAGTGGTGACTATCACTTTGAGTACCTTTTATAGGAGTTAGTGTTTGCACCGTTTTTTCAATCGATGCCAGGGTAAAAACATTGGAAGATTTTTTGAATCGATTTTTTATACTAAATCTCGATCGATCGTCTTGAAATTGTGTGTGGACTTATTTTCAGTTCCTTGATAAAATTCGGAAAGAAAGATGGTGGTGCTATTTAAATGATGGAGGTGACCTTGAAATCTGTTAAGTGTTTCCACCGGATGAACCTCGTAGCCGGATGAACTCGATGAGCACCTTCGACCTATGAAACTTTTGTAGGAAAAGGTTTCTCCTAAGTCTGATAGGTTAGAAAACATTTTTACTGCTGATAGTTGTTGTTTCACCCGTCATATATATATATATATATATATATATATATATATATATATATATATATATATATAGGGTGATTTTGAAGATATTGAACTTTGAGGACCATTCTCATATGGTCGTCTACTGTTCCCATATCCACTATTATGTAAACTATAGTGTTGAAGTTTGCATCGTTGGAATGCAACGAAAATACTTCTATATATTTTTTTTTCATTCCTTCATTTCTATTACTATTTGAAGCCTATTTTTCCAGGTTTAGGTTATGGAACCCTAATAACGATCTTCAAAAATGTTTCAGTTATTATTGTAGCCCAAATGGGCCAAAAAAATTGAACAAATAAATAAAAAAATTCGTTGCACCCCAACGATGCAAACTTCAGTACCATATGTGAACGTCAATATCTTCAAAATCATTTTCAGATAAGAACTGGGAGGTTTAAATGAAGGTTCAAAAAAATCTGATTTGAGGCTGAGGGCAAGGACATGCTCCCTCGACATCTTGGAGGATCTGCAGGAAGGACGACAAAAGAGGAGAAATAGAGGGAAAGGAGACAGGACGAAAAGATAAGTAAACAGATCGCGGGATCTTTTTGTGATCTTCCTTTGACGCCGCGAGACACTCGAGAGATCGTATCCGCGCCCGTAAAGGGGGCGTGCGCGTGTGCTTTCTTGGCGTCAACCACGCTCAGGCGCACTCCGTGGCTAATCTCCTTTTGGCAGCATACTCATCCCGGGCACACGGCTTCCAGAAGGTTTCCCCGCTTAAAAGTGCGTACCCTTTACCGCCGGAACACTCCGACCTTAAGATTTTGGCCGGTCGCTTAAGGGGTTACGTGGGTTTGAAAATTTCAATTTTTTTTGTCTAGAGTATTCTCCCAAAGTTTTAAGGGGCTATACCAGTGTGACACTTAAAAAAAAATCGATTTTTTTGCTATTTCGACAGTTTATACTTTCAAGAATATCCTGTAATCAACGGTTTTTATGGTAAATACCATTATATCTTGCAAAAATCGATAGTTAAATCTGTAAACGCGTTGTTCTCGAAATGAGATTTTTCAAATTTGCTGACATTGTAACTCAAAGAGCAATCATCCGATTGACTTAAAATTTGAACTGAGTACTCTTGAATATATTCACTCTACAATGACGTAGGATATTTTTCATTGGATGAAAATTGACGATTTGGCATCGAAAAAGACGACCATTTTATAGGCAAGAAAACAGACTTTTTTCATAACTACGCCATTTTGTTAAATTTTTATATTTTTCGAAAATCCTACGTCATTGTACAAGAAATACTTTCCAGTTTAACGACATTTTTTCCTTTTTCGGTTTCAGTTACTCAGTCGGCCGGAATCATGTCAGCAGTGGGGGAACTTTTTTTGGCGCCTCCGAAGGCAGCGCATAAGTCGTTTAGATGTCAATATTTTTCTATGAAAAAATTATGTTGTATAGTTCAAATATAGAAAAATATATTCTTAATTTTCCGAAACATTTAATTGAGTACTTTTCTTCCAAAAAAATCTCGAAAATGACCTGAATTTTCAGCGTTCACACTGGTATAGTCAAGGTATAGTCACTGGTATAGTCACCCCTTAAGTCAAGCGGAGTAAAAGTCTAGGAGCCTTTGGGAATTCCCCCCGTTGAGAAAGATCGGTTAGGAGCGACGCAGGTATATCGCATTTTTCTCACAACACTATTTTTGAAGTCGGTGAACACGATTACCTAAAAACGAATGCACCGATCTTATTGAAATTTTACCCACTTCTTCAAAATAGCATTGACTAGCCATAGAACGAAGGTTTTTTTTTTATTACAACTAATTTTACAAGGCTATACGTACTGTAAATTGTACCAAAACATGAAGTATTTTGTATAAGTACAACTCTGCCAAATATTCAATTTTTTTTGAAATCCTTCGTTCAATCACGAGCTATACTTATCTAATAACAGAAAAAAAAATGGTTTGTTAATTTTAGACAAAGCTATCATGAGTTATCCTGACCACAACGAGGATACTTTTTTTAGGGGTCTCCGGAAATCAGTCACCGGCTGCATTTCCCAAATTTTTGGGTGAATTTTTTTTTCAATATTGCTCTTGTATGTGCTCAACATTGTGAACAAGATAATTCATATATTATATTTTTTAAATAGAGAAAATATGCTTTTTTGGCTTCGAAACCCACGTAACCCCTTAAGAAAAATACATGAGAAAGAGAATTCGAACGTGTAACTCACGGGTATTCGTAATTGGAGAACAACGGCCCGGATAAGCGTCACAAAAAACCCGAGACTCATGAGAAGCAGGTCGGTGAAGATTTTAGGGCTCCCCGAAGAATTGGAGTGATTTGGTTCGTGGCTTTTTTTTAGTTCGAATTAGGAACCGGAAAACACTGATGACGCGAGAGCATCTCTCTCTCTCTCTCTCTCTCTCTCTCTCTCGCTCTCTCTCTATGCGGTTGGAAATTGATTGACATCAATTTTATTTATGTTGATTCTCAAAGAAATGACAAGTGACTTAAAGGCGTCCGCAATTTTCCAGTTGGAAAAGTGGGCAATCGTGTTGGTCACATCTCAAATCTATTAGTCGAATTCACTTCAAATTTGGATGGAGCATAATTTATAACTTTTTCATAACTGACACAAATAATTACAGTCGTTGTTTCCGGCGAAAGTCAAACTTTTTTCCGCAGATTAGCATTTTCGTAATTTTTAACATTTCAAAAAATATCCGGTCATACGAAAGTTTTATTGTTATACCAGAAGATCGATTTTTTATTTTTCATTTTACACCACCCCCATTGTCGGAACCATCCACACGATTGGCCATGCATCAACGGCGGTAATTTGTGTAAATAACAATTGCTTGATTGTTTATCAATATTTTTCAATGAAAAAAAGTCAATCTTGTCAAAAGTACGTATTAACAGTGTGTAAAGTCCCAACCTCATCATCCAAATGCACCCATTAGAAAAAAGTAATCAAAAGCGTACTGTTTTCATAGCTCCAAGCTTATGCAGGCCCCTCAAGTGACACTAATCAGCTTATTTACAAAGTAATCTGTTGCAACGAACAGCAAAAGTCCTCGGAGGTTAAGACTTGGGCGTAAGTGAAACTTGCGGTAACATCGAAATTCAACTTTCATTGGACATATCTGCGTAAAAATGACAAACCTCGATAACCTTTAGCATTGATCGATAAAACGCTCACTTCACCTTAAAGGGTCATACCAGTGTGACACTTTCAAAAAATCAATTTTTTTTGCCTTTTTCGACAATTTATACTTTCAAGAATATCCTGTAATTAGCAGTTTTTATGGTAAATATCATTTTATTTTTCAAAAATCGATACTTAAATCTTTAAATGCGTTTTTCTCGAAATGAGATTTTTCAAATTTGCTGACATTGTAACTCAAAGAGCAATTATCCGATTTACTCGAAATTTGAACTGAGTACTCTTGAATATATTTACTCTACAATGACGTAGGATATTTTGGATTGGATAAAAATTAACGATTTGGCATTTAAAAAAAGGACCATTTTATAGGCAAGAAAACAGACTTTTTTTTTCATAACTACGCCATTTTGTTAGATTTTGATATTTTTCGAAAATCCTACGTCATTGTACCGGAAATACCTTCCAGTTTAACGACATTTTTTCCTTTTTCGGTTTCAGCTACTCAATCGGCCGGAATCATGTCAGCAGTGAAGGAACTTTTTTTTGGCGCCTCCGAAGGCAGCGCATAAGTCGCTTGGATCTCAATATTTTTCTATGAAAAAATTATGTAATATAGGTCAAATATAGCCAAATATATTCTTAATTTTCCGGAACATTTGACTGAGTACTCTTCTTCCAAAAAAATTCGGAAAATCACCCAAATTTTCAGCGTTCACACTGGTATAACCCCTTAACTCAAGCTGAGTCGACATAAACTGGGTCGGACGACCGGAGAGGTCGCGCGTTTGACAGTCCATAGGTTGCGTCCAGATACGAAATGATCCTCGAAATATATTGACTGATCCCGGGTTAGATAGGCTTTTGCCGCACGTGGCGGATGTGTACACGGCAAGAATGATGGGCGCATATTCATGCCAGCGGACTTCACGATTGACAGAGAAAGAGAGAGAGAGAGAGAGAGAGAGAGAGAGAGAGAGAGAGAGAGAGAGAGCTACATACGTATACTTCGTGATGAGATAGCCACCCCAAAGAGGAGGGTCGAATTCCGGTTTGACCGCGATCAGACGTTATTTTAGGCACTGTAACCCCCCCGTGATGTTCGCGGGCTCACGAACGCGTCTCAACGAACCGACCACACCTACGAGGACTTCCCGTCGATATCGACTGATATCGAAGACCGACACAAATCGTCCGCTCGATCTCTCGAACGATCCGAGTGTTGGCCCAGCTCAACACTGCTTCAGATGGCTGATAACCAAAGCTGCAGGCCGATCGCGTGTCCGCGACTGTTGCATTATCTTTACGTTGTTTGAATGCCTTCCACATGTACAGGACCCTTTGACTTTAGAAATCGTTTTCCTCATTCCAACTTTGGCCAGACCGTGCAGGGATATATATCCGTTTCCATCGACATAAAAAACGAATACGACATACCGAGACGAGTCTGCTACTGTCACTAATCATCTTCTATGCCGGTACGTTCATCCGTTTGAAGAATGTTCAGTGACACACAAGCACCACCAACGGAATTTCATTTCAGAGAATCAATGTGCTTGTTGCAGAGTCAAAGGATGCACCTTCGATCCATTTATGATTCGCGTGAAGACAAGCATCGAGATCAAGGCCCAGCGAATGCACAAGTAGGCTAGCATCCTATGGGTAGCAAGACCCAGCAGTGTTTTGGTAACTTACTACCATTGGTTTGATGATGTTTTTACGATAACAGGAATTGGCAATTTACTTGTACACTGCGGATCTTGACTGCTCATAAGATGTCACCCCTGCGCTTGGTTTATGAATGAAAGACAGTATAGTAGGGTAAACTGGTATAGGAGTACGCAGGCGATAAGAGTACGCAGTTAAGCTAATGAGGAAACGGTTTGCTAATTGAAGCTAACTTCTGTTGTGTTTAAATCGCCTCACAGGGTAAGGGTTTCCGACCAAAAAAAAAATCGGAAAACTTTTCGGTTTTTATCTCTTCACTTTTAGGAGTTATAATTTTCCAAAAAATATCGTTTTTTTGCATTTTTTTCAGAAGGCATTTTAATCTCTAATAATGCTATCAATGATTTTGTGATTTCTAATTCGGCTTTGTCAGACCTGAAACGGTTTATTTTTAGTTTGTGCGGAATTTAACGAAAAAACATTATTTTGAATAACGAAAAACATTTTTTCCATTAATTTCAGCACAAATTAAAAATAAACCGTTTCAGGCCAGACAAAGCCGAATTGGAAATCACAAAGTCATTAATAGCATTATTGGAGATTAAAGTGATAGTCTTCCGAAAAGATGATAAATTCGAAAAAAATAGAAGGTAAAATAGACTCACGATGAGACTAGTCTTAACAATCACAGAATGGGTCACTCTATTTTAGAGAATTAAAAAAAGAGGCGATCGTTTAAAAAAAAAAATAGTTTTCACTTCAGAAGCAAAAAAAAACGTTGACATTCATAATTGATCATTTTTTCATATTTTCTAATGAAAGTATGCTTCAAAATAAATAAAAAAATGACATAGTGACATTTGTCGATATCTCGATTAGTTGAGGAGTTATCAGCGTTTAAACGTTTTCAAAACTTCAGAAACCGTCATTTTTTGGAAAATTATAACTCCTAAAAGAGGAGAGATAACAATCTAAAAATTGGTTTGGATATTCCTTTCATGAGGTACAATTTTACAAAAAAAATCAGTAAAACCAAAAATGGTTAGGGTCGCGGGCTAGGTGAAATGCCGTGGAATGCCCCATATACATACATACATACATACATACATACATACATACATATATATATATATATATATAATATTTTCTATACATGGTACATATTTTTTTACAAGTATACAAAGTATACAAAAAAATATACGAAGAACCAATATGTGAGGAATGGGTTGAGTGTTTGAAGTGTAAAGCTTGGTGGCATGAGAAATGCACCGCTCATACAAATGTGGACAACTTTAATTGCGATTTATGTGTCGATTGATGCTTGAGTATTTTTATCGACCCTCGTGCGTACTCTTGAACGCCCGTATGCCGAAGAGTTTGCAAATCCCGTTTCGTAGTTTTTAGTTTGTTACTTTAAGAAAAATTAAGATTCCCAATTGTCGCTCACAATTTAAATAGAATACTAGATATTCTTTCAATTAAAACAAAAACTGATTCGTAAAATGTATTTGTTCGTTTTTTCACCGCTTTGAAGCTGAGGTGTGTACTCCTATACCAGTTTACCCTAAAACTAACAGTAGTTTGTGCGAAGCGTCATATAAGTATATGGCTGACACGCTGGTAATACGATTGCCTTCTCAAGTATCTACAAGTTATTTGTACTATGCTGTCATGCAACATCGTTTGTTGCAAGTACCAGAGTTTGCTCTCAATGTGTATAAACTCATGTTCCCCCATCATATGGCGGATATATCAAGTCATAGTCTTGCTTCCAAGTAAAGAGAAGAGTTATGGCAACGTTTAGACATATGTGGAGAAACCTTACCTCATTTTTGGTAGCGTTGATGGCTTTCAGGGCTTTGAGTTTCTCGAGATCATCGGCCGATTCTTTTTCCGAAGTTGAAGCCGACGCGGGCTTCGTTGGTGTCTGCTCAACCAGGGTGAAACCGAGATCCACGTCTTGTTTCCACAGTACCTCGATGAGGTCCATGTCCTACGACATAAATGTTGGCGATTCCCGTTAAGAGTGAAAATGGACAAAAGCTTGATAAAAAGTACGTCGGATGGAGGAAATTTGAGGAGGAAGGCATGGCTTTGGTCGTGGAAGCCAAGCGCTTCATGGTTGTCCTGGGGCCGTTGAGGCAGGCTAGATAGCTCGACGGGGAGGAAGGCGGATGGGTTTTCATCGTCGGTGTGGGACACACAAGAGTGCATGATTAACGACAGACGGATATCGATGTGCATCTTGATATATAGGCATTATTACATGTCCGTGTGGATGAGTCTGTGCCCACACACGAGCTTACCGATGTATTGCCCAGAGAGGATTCGATCGACGAAACGTTTCACAGAGGGATGAAGAGAAAGAAGAAAGGCCCGCGATATAGCGGTGACGTGGCACAAAATGGCGCGCAGCTGTGGCTACATTCTCGTTCTCTGTACTCGAACGCGGACCATTAATTGAGTCAATTTCTCGAGTTCTCGTGGATTCAGGCTTGTTAACCAATCTACGAATTTTCATCGCCAATTTAATCGTCGTGAGGAGCCGGTATCACGCCCGAATGTTCAGGAGAGTGCCTCTCGGGTGTACAATTGACGACGATTGGCATGACGAAAAGTTCTCGTCAGCAGCGTTTGCCGCACGTGAGCATCGACGCTGCCTAGAATTTCGCTCAACTAACTGGTCAGCGAAGCTTTACCGTGTACTGCTTTGGGAACCAAGTACCGAGTGGGAAGCTGTTTTGCTGTACCGTCGATGGAAATTCTGCAACTCGGCACAGGTTTATCGCAGTTACCCTGTGCCATGGTGGAAATACGATACAATAATGGAGAGATACAGCGTTAGGGAAAAGTGGCTGTGTATGTCGTCGAGGAACTAGAAATAGTGCAGTGATGAGTGTAGGCTAAAAAGTGGAGGCATGGGATCGTACAAGCCTTCAAAAACCATACAAACAGTCATTGTTGGAGTACAAAAAAAAATGATAATATTTATGCAATTCATTAATTATGGAATTGTGCGCAGAAATTCGTTGCAACTAGACATCTGTCAGGTAGCGACCAAATGCGCACAATGTATTTCTTTTTCTCGCTGTCTCTTCTCTTGTTAAGGTGGCTTAATGAACATTGCTTTCTGCAAACGGGAAACAGGCGGGTAAGCTTCTGTTTGATTTCTGGGCGCTATAAATGGATAGAGGTCGGTCTCGATTTGAAAAAAAAAACTGATTAAGGGGTTAGGCCACTCTAGAGGCCGAAAAGATAGGATTTTGGGGATTTTTTGTTCAGAAAAACTACATAATAAATCGAGATTACCAAAAGGGTGTTTATCATACATATCAGCGACTGTATACGATAATTTTTTTGAAGCGATCAATTTCAAAATGGCGGCTGTGCAGCGTTTATTTCAAAACTGCATTTTTTAAGTTGGCCGGAAACATAAATCAGACAATTTTCAACCGATTCACTTGAAATGTTGAATATGTCTTGAAAAATACATTGCTATGGAAGTACGTAGGATTTTTTTTATATTGCACAGTTCATTTGTTATTAACAATTATCTGACGAAATTTTTCACTTTCCAAAAATTTGCCTACAAAATCGTCAGATAATTGTTAATAACAAATCAACTATGCAATATAAAAAAAATTCTATGTACTTCCGTAGTCAATGTATTTTTCAAGATATATTCAACATTTCAAGTGAATCGGTTGAAAATTGTGTGAGTTATGTTCCCGCCAACTTAAAAAATGCACTTTTGAGATAAGCGCTGCACAGCCGCCATTTTGAAATTAATCGCTTTAAAAAAAATTGTATACAGTCACTGATATGTATGATAAACACCTTTTTTGTAATCTCGATTTATTTTGTAGTTTTTCTGAAAAAAATCCCCAAAAAGCTTACTTTTTCGGCCTTTAGAGTGACCTAAGGCCTTAAGGGGTTTAGGTATCCAAAATTATTTCTACGAACTGAATACGGCTCGAAGTATTTTGACAAAATGGATTGGTGTGCCATTTTCGGATACGATAAAGTCTGTTAGGTCGATCTCTTGGTGAAAACAAATTAAGAGGGTTAAATTAACAGATTATTCAGATACCGCGTCAATTGTCTCGATGCGAGCATGTAACGGTTTCGGATGGAAAAGACGATTTATATAGGGCTTGATTTCGGGGAAACTTTTTAACGAAGTTAAATAACCAAATTTAAATAGCGAAATTATTATTTTCAGGTGTGGGGGTGTGAAGTGTGAAAGCGATGTGGGGGTGTAGTTCCGAAAAGCGGAAACCGAATTTCGATCTGAAATTTGGCATACATCTTCATTTTAATGCTATAAGACTTCTCGGAAAAGGATTTTGGCCACGCGCCATCATTTTCGAGATATCGATTTTTGAAAGTTATTTTTTACCGTACTCTTACTATATCTATAGCGGACCGACACAGCTCTGGCTATACCTGTATATGTTATCGCGCTTTCCGCTGTGCGTGGATTTTCGTCAAATTTCGGTGGTAGAAATCCCCTCTCTATCGCTACCGCGGCCGGTAACTGAGCATTATAAAGAGGTACCGTGCAAAATTCAAAAAATGCAAAACCGTACAAAATCCCAAAAATTAAAAACTGGCAAAAAAATCAGAAACTAGAGAAACAAAAATATACATAAAAAATCCAAAAAAGGTTCACAACTATTAAATGAACCCTAGAAATCTATTACATCTCCAAAGAAAAATTTCATCGACAATGCTCTTTGTCTATGTCAATATTCCAGGCACATCCGACGTGACCCCGCGCCCACGCTAGTGTTTCACGCACCCTACCATTCCGCACGCACATCCGAGGTGCCCTGCGCCCACGCCATGGCGCCAGTGTTCTATGCACCCCACCATTCGCACGAAACGGAGAGCGCGATAACATATATAGGTATGGCCGGAGCTGAGCTCGCCAGCTATAGATATTGTAGGATGACGGTCAAAAAATAACTTTCAAAAATCGATTTCTCGAAAATTATGGCGCGTCGCCAAAAATCCTTCTAGAGGATCTCTTAACATATTAAAAGGAAGGTGTATGCCCAATTTCGGATGGAAACTTAGTTTCCGCTTTCCGGAACTTTATCCCGGTATAGCTATCGGGATAAATTTTAGCCTGCGCTAAAATTGATTAAAGAAAAATAATTAACGATTTTAAACAAATGGGGTTATCTACCGTTTTTTGGGTGTAAGGAGATAGCTATTGCGAGTATATCGCAACTTGGGAGAATTTATTAGAGGCACTCCATGAACAAACTGATTTTCGCGAATCGAAGATGCACGCAAGAAGTTTGATAAAAAGGCATGATGGATAATTTTCAGGTGTGGGGAAGCTATGATCGCAACTTTGGAGAATTGATGGATAAAGATTCGTAACGCTTGAACTGCTGATTGACTTGAAATTTCGCACAGACCTTCCTTTAAACATTTTTATAGATTCCCTAACAGGATTTTTGGCGACTCGCAATATTTTTCGAGAAATCAAATTTTGAAAGTTATTTATTTTTCCGCGCGCCTAGGCTCATTTCTAACTAAACCTATATGTATATGTGATCGCGTTTTCCGCTTTGTGCGGCCTTTCGTCTAGTCTATGTTTTCGCAACCGGTGTACGCAGACTTTTTATTTTTATGTTGGACATACGTATTACTTGTGTTTGGAGTGTGTGTCCATGTAATAGAACCGGGTGGTGCGGGGAATATCGAGGTAGCCACAGAATATTGTGAGTTCGTTTTTTAGTTTTTTCATAGTTCATTTTTTAGTTTAACATTTTTTATAGTTTTTTATGCATAATTTAAAAAAATTTAATGATTATTTCGGGCTTATGTTTTTTAGGTTGTAATTTTTTGCATTTTTCCAATGTTCATTACAAGCTATTAAAAAACTATGAGAATCTGAAAACAATCATAATAAAAAATGAACTATAAATAACTACAATACCCCAAAAAATTGAAAACAATAAAATGGGCTATGAAAAAACGAACCCGCGGTGGTCTGGGTCGATCTCAATATTTCACGCACAGTAAAAAAAAACTGGCAATGTCCATACCGTGAGAGATACGATTATTTTCGACTTTCACCCTCCGATAAGGGTGGGTTCCGGGTGTATGGTAAATGAAAGTCATCCAAATTTGTTTTAGGGTCAAAATACCCATAACGCTAATAGAAAATTGGCAACCTCCATACCGTGGGAGATGTGTTTTTTTAACTTTCACTTCCCGATAAGGGTGGATTCCGGCAAATGAAAATCGTTAACATTTTTTGGGGATTTTCATTTTGGGTTAGTCTTCCTATAACGCCAATAAAAAAGTTGGCAATCTCCATACCGTGGGAGATGCGATTTTTTTCATCAACTTTCATCTTCCATTAACGGTAGGTTCAGCTCGTCCAAATGCCTTAAAATGTTTGGTACGGCTATTTATAGGCACCTAGAATCGTTATGTGAAATAAATCAATTGAAATTGAAAATTCGAAGAAACAAATTTCAATGCAGACTTCAGACTCATCAGCAACGACCAAATTTAAAATTGCTAATTTCATAGACACTGAAGAATTATTCCATTTTGGTAACGACAACTTAGCCTATTTCGTTGTTTCGCAAGGTAAACCGTGTGAAACAAATTACCGCCTTGGAAAAATTTATCGGTAGGTCAAGGTCAAGGTACAAAGATCGGGAAAAAATATCACATTGCTCTAGTTATCCGTGGCGACCATCATTTTGTCATTGAGCGTAAAGGAATTAAAGGAAATATGCGGTACACTCAAGCTCGAATCAATAAGTTTTTATCATTGCCAGCATATCGAACATTTAACGCTGGTAGACGTGATGAATGTCCTGAAAGAAGCATTGAAAAACAGACAAACCAAAATATTGATTTGCTTGGGACCCTCACGGTACGTACAGATTAAAAAACGCGACTCTATCTTCTATGAAATGCACAAATCCCCAATAGGACACAAGGGTGTCTCAAAAACCTTCAATAGAATCAATCGCAAATATTTTTAGGAGAATCTAAAATAGTACATTCAAAGGAGAGTGCAACAATGCCTGGAGTGCCAAATAAAAAAACTGGTCAGAGTCAAAACTAAGCAACCAATGATAATAACCGACCCTCCGGATACAGTTTTTGAGAAAATATCAATGGATATAGTAGGCCCTATGCACCGCATCTCCAACCAAAACGAATATGTCCTCATGATTCAATATCTATCAAAATATTGTGTTGCCATCCCACTCCAAAATGCACTGGCGACGACGGCCACTGACGCGTTCATAAAGAGATTCATATGTGTTTTTCGCGTACCCAGAGCATTATTGGCGGATCACGGAAGTAATTTCCTGGGCGGGTTAATGAGAAGAATTGTGAAACACTTCTGCATAAAACGGTACCGAACAACGGTTTTCCACCCCCAGTCCAATGGATCCCTCGAACGGTCCCACTACGTACTAGCAGAATTCTTAAAACAGTATACAGATAAAGCTAATAAATGGGATCAATGTTTGGAATTAGCTATGCTCTCATACGACACCAGTGTCCATGAAAGCACAAGACATACTCTTTACGAGGTAGTCTTTGGGAAATTAGCAAAACTACCGTCGAGTGAAGCCCTCTGCGAATCCGATTAGTTACCCACCTATCGCGGCTACCTGACCGAAATGATAACCCGAATAAATGGAATCAGAAACCTCGCCCACGAGAACTTACTTTCATATAAACAGCGCTCAAAAAATATCACGACAAAAATGCCAATCCCAAAAATTTTAAGGTAGGAGATTACATCTACCTTCAAAAGGGTCCAAGACCAAGTCAACTCGGAGACTAATATCGAAGGATAATATTGTTAGTCAATTCTGCCACTGCCGTGGTTGGATACGACTGCGGATAGAGCGCATCGAACATAACAACGCTATCCCTACTGGATGTCGCATCGCGTGACATTCCTGTCCCTAAAACGGAAGTCGTAAATCAATACATACAGTTACTGCAACTCAACGACTATTCAGAAACATTGCTCCTCCAAGGTGAAATCGATTTATTTTAGTGTGTTTATTTGTAACTACAATCTGTTCCGTATGGGGACATACAATAGTTCGGTTGTCACTTATCAGGTGGATTTGCAGATTATAGATAGAGTGTCCAGTGACATTCTACCTAGCGTTTGTTAGGGACTTTCACATTTCGTCAGGTCGAGAGGCTTAACGCGTTTAAGTATTTTTATTTCGCCATGACGATTTAGTGGTCCACGAGCTAGTGTATTGGGATGGTTCTGGAGCTTCTCCACCTACCGTTTTCTAAATGTTTGGATGTTTTTTTTTTATAACTTTCACTCGTAGATCGTTGTATATTGTTTTATTTTTGACATATCAAGGAGCATTAGCAATTGTTCTCAACGCTTTGGATTGGAATCTCTGAAGTATATCGACATTGAGTTTGCTGGCCGTTCCCTAAAGTTGGATACCATAACTCCACACTGGTTTGAGTACCACGTTGTATAGGAGTATTTTGTTTTCCATAGATAATCGAGATTTTTTTCCAATCAGTTAACATCATTTTTTGAGTTCTAGATCAAGCTCTTTTCTTTTCGTTTTTATTTGTTTGTTCCAGGTTAGACGTCTATCTAGGTACATCCATAGATATTTGACTGCATTCGATATAGGTAAGGGTTGGTCATTTAAAACAACTGTTGGGTATTCTTCTCTACGCAGCGCGAATGTGATATGTACTGATTTGCTTTTGCTCGATTTTATCCTCCACTTTTTCAACCACTTTTCGACTTGTGTACTCCTAGAGAACTCCTTGGAGTAGATGAGACGCCAAAGTAGGGTTTGATCGAAAAATTAAGAACAATTTATTATTGCGGTATGTCGTCACATGTGTCCATTGTTAGCAACGGTCAAGCAGAGTAATTCGAGACTACCGGCCGGGACGCATGTGGAGATATGCACAAATACAGAACGACACGGGTCTCCCATACAATCATAACGGGATTAAAAGATAATCACACTACCACATGCAGCATTACCCTCGTCGGATACGTCAAAGACAATGACGGGTGTAATAGCGCGCCTCTTATTCATACCCGTATGGCACCTGGGACAACGTCGTCGTCCAAGCAACAGTAAAAATTACATTGATAAGCTATATGGCCCTAATCATGTTAGACTCAAACCAAATCCACCTGCGTTCGGGTACTGTTTCTAGTGACCCCGTGCGTTGACCCCGATGAGGGCTACACTATCTGGGGCCCGAAGCCGCGCAAAAACTGCGGATTTGTTAAGTATGGCATCATCTATGCAGGAATCCACTAAAATCACCGAAATTGAGTACAAAACCCGGAATACGATCTACTCTGTAACGTCTAACGATGTCACATTCGCACTTACATTTAAGGAAATCGATCAAAGTTGAGGCTATAGCATCTTCAGTACGAAACATCCGAAATTGTTTATATTCGAAACCAGTCGAACCAGATCATTCATTATCCGCGGAAGATTTCCAGTCGCCAATCTAGATATGTCGCGGACGTCAACTCAAAATTCATATACGGAGAACGACACATTCGTCAACAAATCCAATCATTGTACTACGACATGCTTACAAGGTAACAAGGTAAATTTGTAACCAAATGCTCCAAAACAGTATGTCTTTGGCGATTCAAGCTCCGGATGAATTTGCGTATACTTTAATGAAAGGACCAGGTTATATGGCGGTGCTAGCTGGCGAAGTAGTACATGATATCAAATGCATACCGATAGAAGTAAATTTTATCAGGTTGAAATAATGTTGCAATCAATTGCCTGTCACTCATGGGAACGAAACATACTTATCAAACGCATATTTTGTCACGAAGAGAAACGAAAACGACCTGCAACTCCCTACTTTCCCCATGCTAGCTTTTTTGAAACACCTGGTACAAGTTCATGCCGGTAGAAACCATACCACCCACTGGCATAAAACCAAAGACGAAACCCACTTAGTGCTATACTAACCCTGCATCACTGGCATCCAGCGAAATCTATTCGAAGGAAGACATTAACAACCTACGGGAACGTATAATGTTCTCAGTAGAAAAACCCGTCTTCCTGAATAATATGGCGCGGGGAATCAGGGGTCAAAACACCGATAATCAGGGCAAAAAATTGCAGAATCTCCTGGAATTCCCTGGATAGTCTGCAACATCTTGCTGAGTCCATCTGGAATCGCACCTGGGGGAAATTCATTCAATTTGGAAAGGCGGGTGCCGGTGTCATCGGGATACTACTCATCATAAGAGCGATCAAGCTTCTCGTGGACACGGTGATCCACGCATACAGCCTACACACGATACGACTGGCACATACCTCGATGGTGCTATATGGAACTAGGTTACACATCTCCTGATGCACCTGGCTGAAAGACCTAAGAAGAAAACATCAACGGATGTGAAGACTGGTCAAGAGCTCCACGAACTCGTACCGGCCACGCCAGCTGAACCAGAGGGTCATGCCAAAATCAGCGCTACAACACATGACGTGTACCCTAACCACGTTCCTTTTCTTAAGTTCATACGAGACGCATCCAGTTAGCAAAACGACAACTTTAATCGTGTTTAAAAATATTTTCCTCTACCCTCCTTATTATCGTTCATTCAACCCTGTCAACCAAATAAGGTTCTCTCTTATCATACTTTTCGTGCGAGACTTAAAAAAAAAAATGTAAACAAACATATGTACATATTAAGTAAAAAACGAATAAATAAATAATATTGCGCAATATACATACATATATTAAAATAAATAATGAGTAACCAAATCAAACTAATACTTTCGAACCCAACGCCCAAGGGATACGGACGCAGGGAAATCGTAAATAATAGAAAGCCACCCAAGACTCAAATACGCGTTGCGAAGCTGCGTGAGCAAAGCGATTTCACTCCGTAAAAAAAAAAAACACCACACGCGCATAGTAAAACTCCGCGTCAGGAAAACTAAGAGTAACGAGTTAAACCCTGTAAGGAAACAGGGACCCAAACGGCGACAAGTGGAATGATATTGAAGTTCGCATCGTTGGAACGCAACGAAAGTTTCGTAGCGCAATTGTTCAGGCACAATTAGCCCTCCAAGATCACTTAAACGTTTTTCGGAATCCTTATTAGAGATCTTCAGCCTATATATGTAAGCAAAGATTGGGGATGACAATGAGAATGAGGAAGTAGAGAATTTTTGCTGCATTGAAACGATGCAAACTTCAACATCATCAAGTGGAACAAGTCCCAGCGACGGAAGGCATAGTGACGAGCAGAGGTAAACCAATAGAAACATTAAAAAAACCCTCTAGCTCCTGGAATTCCATCGTCGAAAATGTGAAGAGCCGGAAGGATGAACGCACATATGACGTCCACCACTGACTGCCATCAGAGCATCGCAAGAAATAACCGCAGAATAAAGAGCGACACGGATTTGTAAAAAATCATACGTATATTGACAGGTACATAGAGACAACAACAAAAAGAGAGCAACATATGGACGCGGGCTTCTGCAACAGGAGGTCAGCTGTATACAGGAGCTGGTCTCGAGTGCCTGGGTTAATCGTCGTCGGTTAGGTATTGTTTTTGCAGCTTGCATGAAGTTTCCTCGAATGCATGAGATGTTTACGAAAATATTAAAGAAACTCCTAAGAAAAAGACGACAGGAGTATACCTATAGACAATTAGACTACCGTTTCCGTTAGCTCTGAATCTTCATACAACGCAAAAGTTGCTTATCATTTAAGTAGCAAGATTTCTACACATCTGGACCGCGCATCTGCCGAGATTACGAGAGCCACGGATCTTTCTCATCTCCCATCTTGGATTCAAATCGCAACGACGGACGGACGGCGATTTCACTTCGAGAGAAATTTCGCTGTACCGTTCCAACAGGATTTCTCGATCAGCCCGGTAACGGACTCGATCTGTCGCTAGTTAATGAGAACCGGAAGCAGCCACCTAAGTCTCACTGCCGTAGCCATACTTCAGAAACGATGCTCATGCTTTTCTAACGAGCTTTCTTGTGCAACATCCTTCATCTCCGATTGACAAATTTCTTTCTATCGGCAAAAGATGAGATTTGCATCAAGTAAAGTTGTAAAACGATTATGCAATCACGGATATATCTTCCACGTGTAGAATTTCCGTATGATCGAATGAAAATATAATTCTAATTAAATGAAACTGCCATATTGGGAATAATAATGTAAAGTCGCGAGCAAAGCGCATAAAAATATTGCGTTTTCTCTCTCCTACTTTGTTGAAGTCCGACGAGAACGCTGGCCTGAGGGATTTCCCATGGAAATCGTGAATAACCATTAAACGAATATGGCATTCACATTTTTCGACACATTCCTGTATCTTCTTAAGCTTAGACATACCACAGCTGCAATGTAACCTATTGATAATACGCAAGCGTCGAGCGTACTTTCGTACGACTCTCCTTACCCACTCGAATTCAACGAGAACATAGTTTAGGCACGCTTTCTCGGGAAAGTCGGAAAACAAAAAAAATCATACTGCAAGCCAGATGACCCAGAGTTCACCCGCCGTCGAAGCATAGCGGAGCTCCGATTTTTAATCCGTGTGGGAACCAAGGATAGACCAAGACCGCCGGAAAAGTCAACGCGACTCGGTCATAAAACCGTGCCGCGACCTAAATAAAATGCACATGAAAGGGCTACGAGGTGCATAGCAGCTGCACTATCGCGGGGCGACTCGGCGCCGGGCCCTGGACTTTAGATAAACAAACACGATCCTATGCGCTTTTCCCATGAAAACTCGCTCGGAATAGATTCATTCCGATTGGTCTGTTTGTAATTAATTTCATGCGCCCAGACTCCAAGATATAAAGAACTGTCTCCTACGTTGACCGCTCCGATTGGTTAAAAGAGAGTCAAAAACGAAAACCCCCTTTTTCTCCTACTCCACCTAAGAAGGGAAATCTGGAGCAGGAAGGTCCAGAGGATTAAAGAAAAATCTGTTCAGCATCATCATCCGAACCAGAAAGATCTCTTCTATCGACTCAAACCTTGTATCGCGATCCGTACCTCTGTTCCGCGTTTAATAATCCAACTCTGCTCTTCGATCATCCATTTGCATATCTATTTACTTCGAAAAGTATTGTGAATCTTCTCCGCGCTCTTCACGCTCGCGAAGTGCGTGCGGCCCATCGACTGACATCGTAACAGGCCGAGAGCGAAAGCCCTTTCACCCACGTCCGAAGGATCGTCATTCAGCAAACGTAAGCTAACTGCATAATTTTTTGTATCATTTTCTCAATGCGCCGAACTGTATTCTTCCCATGTTTCCGACCGGCCAAGTGGACGGTACTCGGTAATAAACGAAAATTTGTAAATGGTAACTACATCTGTTGCAATCACTTACATAACTCTTGGCCATCTAGGCACTCGAGACCTAGAACACCCGTTTCACACATTCTCCTTTTACCCTCATCCTGTGCTATTGCGCTTGCGTAGGCAAGAAAGAGGGAAACGAAAGTTTTATGCTCGCATCCCTTCCGGATGTGACATACTAATTTTTGGGGGCTCGTCCGGGATTATAAAAAGGAAATGTGTTAATTAACCCAATGTCTGACGACCAATCAACTAGCTCATTGAATCTAAACATTACTGAAGACCCAGCTGAACAATCAGGATATTCACTGAGAAGTTCCAACGTGGAATTATTGCCTGGTCTCGAATCTATTCCAAAAAGATCAATAAAAACATTAAACTTACCTCGTAAAACGGAAATAAAAAACACAGTAACGATGACGACGTTAGGAACAAATCAGTTAATCTCCCTTAAAGATGCAATAAGTTGCGTTCCCGAATTCGATGGAAAAAATATCCCTTTGTCAGAATGTATCACTGGGTGCGAAGAAGCAAAAGATATGCTTCCTCCCGAAGCTAAAAAATATTTAGCCAAATTAGCTAGAAACAAATTAAAAGATCAAGCTAGAAAAGTGATACATGGGACAACATTCGAAACGATAGAAGAACTCACAAAATTTCTTAAAAAAAAATATATACATCAAACAAATCTGAAATGCAATTGTTAGGAGAACTCGGTACAATTTTCCAGACGAACAACGAAAATGTCGTACATTTCATTTAAAAAATTAAGAAAAAGGCAAGAGAGATACTTGAGGCGCGAAAATTAGTTAACAATGGCACAGACGATCCCACTTTCAAGATCATGGTGAGCGCTTATTGCCTAACGTGGTTTAAACGGGGTTTAAAAGGGGAAATTGAACAACGACTCCCCCAGTGCGACCTAATTGAAGACGCGATCGAACACGCAATAAAAATCGAACGCGAGGTTAATGCGCGGAAAGAATTGCAAACAAACACCGCTCAGCTCGAAAAACCCGTTCCAACACAAGCAGTTAAAATATGCAATATTTGCAAAAAGGACAATCATTCAACCGAAGCTTGTCGATTCGGCCCCCTCACTTGCCAGATCTGCAAAAATCAAGGCCATAGTGCCAATGAATGCCGAAAAGTATCAAACGAGCAAAGCTCTGTCTCTTGTCAAATCTGTAAAAAAAAATCCGGTCACACCGCAGATCGGTGTTATGCCATTCAGAATTCCTGCCCCATAAATTGCCAATTGTGCAAAAATGCAATTCGCAAGGCAGGTTCACAAAATTCGCAACAGACTGGCGACATCAGTCGGCCGGTCCTCAATGCCAAATTTGCAAAAAAATAGGGCATACCGCTGATAAATGTTTCCAATGAAAAACCGAGCCGCCTAACCCCAACTCGAACGTTTGTCGGTACTGCAAAGGGGTAGGGCACATTATCGAAAATTTTCGTACCCGCGAATTTAATAACTCGCGAAATCAACCGGGAAACGGCTTGAACACCCCTCGGGCGGACGTGCCGAGAGGTTCTCCAATCCCAAAGCATCCGGTGACCGCGATCGTAACGATCCCATCGAACGAACCCATCCTACCTACACAATAAATGCAGAAATTTTCGACAAATTACCCTCGGTGTGTATCAGAACGCATCCGGCAATAGGAAAAATAGTAATGTTGCTGGACAGTGGCGCTATTCCAAACCTAATTAGAAAAGAATGTACAGAAAATTTCTCAGGTATTAACGAGGAGGATATCATAAAATTAAAAGGAATAGCCGAACCACCGATCCTCACGTTGAGTAGTGTAATGATACGAATATTGAATTTCGAAACTCTATTCCACATCATACCTGACGAGATGCAACTTCCCTACCCCGGTTTATTGGGGTCCCGATTCTTTTTCGCTTCAAAATCAAATATCAATTTCAAGGCCCATTTGAAGGTTTTTAATACCACAAATGATGCCGTAAGACTGCGCGTGCCGGTCATACAACTACAGGAATTTGACATTGTTGAAGACCTGACGAAAATCGAATCAAATCCAGATTGCATGACAATCTCCACTTCCAATCCTATTTCTCGCGATGCTATTTCAATTTTTCGCGATTCTAATCCTAATTCGGACGTAGATTGCATGACAACTACGCCGGTCCGGAGTCCAGTAGTGGCCAATCCAAAAACATCGACAAAAAACGTCGAAATAGAACTTTGTCAACGCTCCAGCGAGAGCGAAGACGAAGAAAAACCAAATAAAAACCAAAAACAAACCAATACAAAAACAAAGCAAAATCCGGTTGCTCGACAACCTCCAGTTCTAGTTCCATCCCTCGTGATCCTTCTATTCCAGGTGTAGATTGCAAGACAATCACGTCAAGCCAGAGCCCAATAGACGCCAATCCAAAAATTTCGGCGAAAAACCTCGTAATAAAACCTTGTCTTCGCTCTAATGAAAGCGATGACCAAGGAAAATCAAATAAAAACTTCTGTAGCGAGGAAAGAACAAGAACAAAATCCAATAAAAAATCAAAAAACGATCAAAATAAAAAACGAAAATCAAACGAAGACGAAAACACGAAAAGCGAAAAACCAACATCAATCGAAAAATTAAACAATGAGAAAAACGAAAAATTGACAACGAATCAAAATAAAAATCAAAACCAAAATAAAAAACTAAATGTAAAAACAATTTCAGAAACAAACGTAAATTGCGTCTCCATCTCTGAGTCAATATCGCGTATAATCTAAAAAAATCCAGAGCGTCCAGAAATAATCAAGAATCTCTTACGTCTAGATCACTTGGGAGACGAAGAATTAAAACATGTCGAAGAAATTATCGAAACGTATTCAGATCGGTTCCATATAAAAACGAAGTACTGGGAGTACTTCGTTCTCAAGTACTCAAACATAAAATTCACGTACTCAAACATAAAATGCCTACAGTCGACGACCTCCCAATCAACACCAAACAGTATAGGTTCCCACAAGCCCTTAAAGGCGAAGTCCAGCGTCAGGTAGATGAGCTGCTAGAATCAAATATCATAAACCACTCGGAATCCCCAAATAACAGTCCTGTGTGGAGAGTACCGAAAAAACCGGACTCCAACGGCAATAAACGTTGGCGGATGGTAATAGACTTCCGAGCCCTTAACGAGAAAACAATCGGCGATTCTTACCCTTTACCGAATATCACTGACATTCTGGACCAATTAGAACACGCAACGTATTTCTCCGTATTCGATTTAGCATCCGGTTTTCATCAAATCGAGATGAACCTCGAAGATAAACCAAAGACAACCTTCTCCACGCCATACGGGCACTGAATTCACCCGAATGCCTTTCGGGCTCAAAAATGCTCCGGCGATCTTCCAACGCTTAATGGATATTGTGCTCAGCGGACTCCAAGGAGTATCCCTCTTTGTTTATCTTGACGATATCGTAGTTTACGCAATAGACTTAGAAGAACACGGTGACAAAATTCACAAATTAATGGAACGATTGCGAAAGGCTAACCTCAAATTACAACTGGATAAATGCGAATTTCTCAGGCCAGAAGTAAATTAAGATGGATTAAATCATTATCATAACATTAAGATGGATTAAAACCAGACCCAAACAAATTGTCAGCAGTAAAGGAATTTACTATTCTAAAAAACGTTAAAAATATTCGCCAATTCTTGGGTTTAACAGGATATTATGGCAGGCTCATTAAGGACTTCTCAAAAATTGCAAAACTTCTAACCCATCTCTTAGGGGACAAAACCGACTTTGAATGGGCGAACGAAACGCAAACAGCATTCGAAATTTTTAAAAATAAATTACGCGAAGCCCCATCCTCCAGTACCCCGATTTCGATGAACCATTTATTATTACGACAGACGCTTCCGGGTACGCTCTGGGCGCAGTCCTGTCACAGGGACAAATAGGAAAAGACAAACCCATAGCGTACACATCGTGCGTATTACGCGGCGCAGCCCTTCGGTACGATACGTACGAGAAGGAAGCCATGGCAATCGTTCACGGCGTGAAGGCCTCAAAGGGATCATAATCCCTTGGTTTGGCTCAGAACCGCTAAAGGCGCTAACGCGCGTGTACTCAAATGGCGACTCAAGCTTTCCGAATACGACTACGAAGTCGTCTACAAACCCGGCCCACTTAACTCAAACGCTGACGCCTTATCCCGAAACCCGATAGGAAAATTGGAAGATGTCAAAACTATACCCAATTGTCAACAGGAACAAATCGAAAGTTCAAAAATCACATTACAAGATTTAGCACGCTAATTAGAAGAGACTAGTGATAGCGATGAGGAAAACGAAAATCCCACAACGTTCACGACTCAAGCTGAAGTCCATCCCATTCCCTGTGAAGAAAATATAAACGTTGTCACTCGTTCACGAGCAAAAAACGATGCATCCCCGGAATTAGGAAAACCGTCACAACGAGAAAACGAAATATCTGGCGACAACGCTATGACCAGGGTCGATGCACCTACCACCAAACGGGTAGACGTGCACCCCGAACCCCGACATCTTGCGCGCCGCACTTGTAAACCCATAAACTATAAGGAGACCCGAGCAGAAATCTAATCAGGCTGCCTGAGGATCCATCAGGCCCGGATCAGGGATCAATAAGGCGCCCTGACCAGGCACGCCTGATTTGCGCCAGACAGGGGCCTAAGCAGGGATCAATAAGGCGCCCTGTTCAGGCACGCCTGATTTGCGCCGGATAGGAGCCTGATCAGGCATTAATGAGGCGCCCTGATCAGGCACGCCTGAATTGCGCCGGATAGGAGCCCTATCAGGCATCAATAAGGCGCCCTGATCAGGCACGCATGATTTGCGCCGGATAGGAGCCTTATCAGGCATCGATAAGGCACCCTAGTCAGGCACGCCTGATTTGCGCCGGATAGAAGCCTTATCTCGCATGAAGCTCGTCACTCCGTAACCTCTCCTCTCTAGGACTAGACAGCGCCTCTGTCGGCGAAACCTCACGAAATATTTTGACAGCTGCACACGCAGGCACGCGAAATATATGAAAACAATGGTTATCAACCGAAAGTGCGTGTCGTCAAAATTTGTTTCAAAATTTTTTTATTACAAATAAATATTTATGTTAATTTTTTTGTATTATTGTTATATGGAATAAAAACTTTTGTATATAATACGGGCAGCCAGTCCCGTATTATATACGTAGAAGAAAGCGCAACAGCCACGCCGTAGCTACATCGACACATCTCGTTCGGTTCATCAATTTCTCCCGAAGAAAGGCAAGCCCTTCAATAAAGTGCAGTGCATACAAAGTCTTAGGTAAAGTATATTTGCGATTATACTGTGGATTATCTACACATGAACAGTGTTAATATATAAAATACGACTTGATGGGCGAAGACTATGCGGCGTAGCTTAACCTCACTTTGTCACTGACGCACCATTTGTATATATATAGTGTCATATATTTCGTATCAAGAAAAAATGTTCAACAGTACAAACATACGTATATGTACATAAATGTACTTATACATACGTGCAAGGACCAGATGACGAGAAATAATTGCGCAAATTGCATTTTGTACCGTCGAACATTTTTTTCACAATAACATATATACACTATATATATACAAATGATGCGAGAACATATATAACACTATATATATACAAATGATGCGAGAACGACGAAAAGAGATAGAGCTACGCCACTACGAGGTACACCATTTTTAAATAATTATTAATTATTTAATTATCTCAAGAGGATATATCAGTCAGAGCCTATATCGCTCACTTTTCCCTGGTCGAATATATCTATACTTATGATAAATATAGATATACCCGACGGGGGAGAGGTGACGCTCCCTAGGTCCGACTGATATATGCTCTTAATGTGAAGATGTGATTTTTCTATGTATATTTACTAATTTTTCTATGTATTCAAAATATTTCAGATGCAATCTTGACAAAGTATGATGGTACTCCCCACGCAGGTTCTATCAAAGAGAAGCAAATTTCGGATGGGCTAGCGGCGGTCATAAACAGTGCGAAAGATTGGAACGGTCATCGCCAAAATCGGAACAAAAACTAAACGATCAAGTCAAATAAAATAAAAACTTAAACTTAAAAAAAATGTTTTCATATATTTAATAACGTTAGTAAACTTGATAACGTGTAACTGCGATAATAATATAATAAATGTTGATCTATTTTTAAACAAAAAATTAATCAAATGATTGAGCCAGATGACACGCATGTCTCAGGCTGGATGAGGCACCTGATCCGAGCCAGATAAGTTGCTTGATCCGAGCCAGATATAGTGCCTAATCCGAGCCTGGTAAGGTGCCTGATCCGGGCCAGATAAAGTGCCTGATCCGAGCCGGATACAGAGCCCGACCCGGGTCTGATAAGATGCCTGATCCGGGCCAGATACGTTGCTTCATCCGGACCTGATAAAGCGCCTGATCAGAGCCTGATAAGGTGCCTGATTATGCAAAAGTGTTACATCCCTGATCAGGGCCGGACTAAATTTGCCTGACCCGGCCCGGATTTGCTATTGTGGCAGCCTGATCCGGTCCGGATTTCACCCTGAACAAATTTCTGCTCGGGTCGGTAATAAACGAAAATTTGTAAACGGTAACTACATCTGCCGCAATCACTCACATAACTCTTAACCATCTAGGCAGTCGACACCTAGAACACCCGTTCCACACATTCTCCTTTTACCCTCATCCCGTGCTATTGCGCTTGGCGTAGGCAAGAAAGAGGGAAACGAAAGTTTTATGCTCTCATCCTTTCCGGATGTGACAATAATTACATCGACATACTAATTATATAGGAAGAATAGTTATATCGATATCCTAATTATATCGAAGCGATATAATAACATTCCAAACTGTGATGATCTCCCGTGTTGAATAGTGTTGGCCAGGATCAATACTTGGATGGGTGGCCGGAAGAGCGAGAACAATTAACTTGCGCTTTAAAACGAATTCTCACGGAGTGTTCGATCACCCGATAGCCGCGCGATGCCTACATACGTATGAAATGTCATCTCGCGTGTGGGTGTATCACGAAAGAACCGTCGATGAACCGCCATGTTGTAGTCACAGCGGGATGCCCGCGCGCCGCGCCCACAAAACACCCGCGGGGCTCCCCGATTATTTCTCTACGATCGGAACTCTGAACTTCTCGCGATATATTGATCGATATGTTGACGAAAAGAAGAAAAAAAAGTTCAAGTTTTGCGATTGATAACTCGAAATGACGTCGTCTTTCATGAGGAAAATTCGCCGCGTTTTTTAAACATGTATCGGAAAATCCAACATTGTTTTGATCTACTGTTCTGTTATTAGAGATCCGTTTCGATGTATCCTGTGGAGAGGATTTCCCAATGGAGAGGATTTCGGGAACCTGTTTGTGAAGCGGCTGTAACCCGTTGTTGCTTTCGTGTAGGGAGAGAAGGGGGAGGGGAAGGGGGCAAGTTGATCCCTACAAATTGCTCTCGCGGTAATCTCGTTAAGGTGTTGTACCGTGGCGTTTGCTCCTACCTCTTCTTTTTCTCCTCGGTTGTTAGGGACGAGACGAAAGGCTTTCACGGAAAATAAAGAATTTGTGGGAGTTTGGCGGGAACATATAGATGCGGGGAACATTGGTAGTTGTGGGTACAGTGTATTCGCGAAACCCGCAAGTGTTGAAACTACTGCGGTTGCTCTCCCGCTGTTGATGGGGTTCAAGTTTCAACATATACCTAAAGTCTGCGAGAGAGAGAGGGGAATGGAACAGACAGGCAATCCGCAAAAATCGGTACCTGACTTTGTTACAACGAAAACGAGCCAATAAACGCCCTTCTTCCTACTAATGGTCGAGCCACCGTTGGGGCAAGTTGGTCAGACCATTATCTGTGATTTTCACGCTGCACCACCCTTTTCCCTCCAGCGGCTCTGGCTTGCACGGCGACTGCCTGTCAGGATAAATGGCAACATTTGGGATGGATTGGTAGAGTCGGGAGAATCAATTTGTCAGGATGAACTTGACTTGAAATACAGGTCAGTTCCAATTTAGATGCACTGCAATTGGTATGCAATTTCAAGTCGATCGAGTCATACTCGTCAGAAGTGGGAAGGAGGCAGAGGAGGTTTGAGGGTCTTTGAGTAGTGCTTCCATGTCTCGATTTGATGGTTTCTCGAACCCAAGCAAGATAGTCCTTTGCTTTACCAAATTTGACCGGGAGTACTGGTCAGATTGAGTTCAGATGCAATGAGAAAAAAATCATTGATCCAACATCATTGGCGTTATTGAATGAAATTTCGTTGATTCAATTGTAAAATTGTTGGTGTAAATAATCGAATTTATTAGTTCAAACAAACGCTATTGACTTTGATAATATGATAAAATTAAAAGTTTGTTTTTCATTCAAAAGATATATTGTTAGCCGAGAACAATATATTATTGAAATAATCTAAAAGAGTATCGCGAACAAATTATAGAGTTTTCAACGCATTTTCTGCGACAAACAAAAAATGCCTTTCAATTTATAACATGAATATTGTTGATTCGAGTACACAAGAAAATTGAATTTCGCTCGTTTGATTCAAATAAAAATTCTATTGAGTAAATATGTTATTATTTTTTTTCACCATATCCGATATTGATTTTCAAGTACATTATTCGTTGAAATATTAATATTTTATTTTTAATGAAAAATATTAAGCAATTGTCTGAATTTGTTATTGTGCGAAAATAAAATTTGTTTCTTGCGCATTTGGTTGGAAAAATTCAACCAAATCAAGGCCGAGTGCGACGGAAATTATAAGTGTGAGGAAACCCGTAGTTCTCGGAGTAACCGCTAGAAGCCGTACGCGCGCTCGTTTCTCGTAAGCGTAGCGCGAACCGAAAATCTACTTAAACGCCGGATCTACTTGGCCTGTGGCTAAGATCAAAGTGCAGTATCTGTTCTTATCAGTTGAATATCGGATATTTTCTCCATGGATATTCCATCGGATATATGATATTCTCTCGACTATTATCGTGGATGATCATTCTAATGCTCACTTTTTATTTAAGATTTAAAACAAATTGAAAAACTTACGTCTCATGGCATATTCGTTTCGATGTAGTAAATAAATAATTCATTCTATTGATTATATTTTTGTACGAAATAAAAAATGTTGTAGCAACCGCTTAATTATTTCATCTATACATCTACTATACATCTAGTATATAGAATGATTTCAATAGAATATAATTTTGTTTGAAGGATAATGTAGATCTTCAGAGAACAGAAGAGTTTTTCAAATAAAATAATATGTTATTTGGATCAATCACATTTTCCAATATTTTACAGTATTGTAACAATCTCATATAGCGGTGGCACTCCGCGATCAGACATTTATTTGAATCAACCAATATATTTTTTTGATTCAATTGGTTTTTTTTCTCAGTGTGCAATGCGATTGGGATGCAATTCCAAGTCGATCGAGTAATTCTCATCAATATGTGGGAATGAGGCAGAAGAAGTTTAAGGACCCTTGAGAAGTGCTTCCATATCTCCATTTTATGGTTGCTCGACTTCAAGCTGAAAGTTCTTTGCTTCATCACTTTTACTTTGGTATGGTTTTCGCCAATGACTCAATTAGCATTGCCAATTGATCGGGTCAGTATGCAAATAGGTCAATCGTCCCTTTCTCTTCTCTCGAATTGTCCTGGGTACCCATTCCACGTGTGTTCTCGACCCGTTGCCATATTCCAAATGACCCTATGCGTATCTGAGTTACGTTAGGCTTGCTTAGGCTACCAGTTACTTTAAGTTCGAGCAATTGAATCAAGTCTTGGAAACTGAGATGATGGAAAGGCCCATTTTGGTACCATTGTAAGACCAGGTCCATTCCTATGTTTCAAACACTCCAAGAATGTCCATTTTGCCAGCTTCACTCAAGTCTGCATAGCCTGATAACACGAATCACACAATCACTCGTTGCGGTCACATAATGGCAGATGGCCCCTATAAAAGGGCCATTGCAGGGATTGTCGTCTGTCCTGCCGGTACCATGCCGATCACACAGCGAGGACGATTAAAAGGCAAGGAGTCGAATGGTATGGGCGCCTTTGAGGGTAGTCCAAGGGAGTATTGATGGAGCCCGCATAGCTCGCAAAGTAATGAGACCCCGAGGACACGAAAAATGCAAGAACAAGCTGGGCCGTGCACACAGAGACGAGCGTGACGTTTGCCTGACGTTCCGCAAGAGTCTCTCGGCGTTACGACCATAAATTACTTAGCGTAATTCTTTCCTTTGTACGTGCGAGCCGTGAATGCGAGAGATCGCGCACGTCTCGAGACGAGCAAGCGTTTTTGCGGTGAACCACACCATCGAGAGTTGTAAAACAGCGTGCTCGACCGCTAATGGGTCCCCTGCGGGTCACGCCCAGATCGGCCCCCGGGTCTCTCTAAAGGTAAAAGGATCTTTTTCTCTCTCTCCTTGCTGGAGACGGAGAAAGAGACCTTTTACCGCGCTCCGAGGCACCCACCCGCCGATGTTTGGGGATTTTCTTATCTGAATTTCGAAAAGCGCATCGCGGTCTTGCCTTTTTTGAAGTCTGGTCACACCTGTGGTACGGGTCCTCACGCGTGTAATGGAGTAAAAAAATTCTGCTTTCGGGTCTTAATATTCTCGGCGAATGACGGTCGAGGAAACGGGAAAATTCGTAGTGGATTATTGCGCGATTGGCGGAAATGACGTCTGGTTACATTCGAGGTATGAAAAACGCAATTTTTTTTTTTTTTCATGTTGCTGATGTTTGCATTGTTGGATCACATTGAAAAGTATTTTTTCTCCATTTTTACTGTTCGATTTTTACGTTTTTTTTCGAGGTTTACGATTGTTTGAAATTTCTACTGTGGCCTTACCCCTTAAAAGAAAAATATTCCGTAGCTGGGATCTGCTAAATAAAATTGGCATTTGGAAAAACATTATTTTCGTTGCCTTCCAACGATGCAAACTACGATGACAGTTTTTCTTTGGGGCGTTGTGAAACGTAATCGATTTAGTTTTTGGAGGATTTTATTGGACCTCTCGAAAAATACGGGGTTGAAGCTTGCATAGTTGAAGTGCAACGAATATTCTTTTTAATTCCTTATTTTCATTATTATCCAGTCATGTTTTGCAAATTTAGGTTGTAGATTGATATATAAGATTTCGAAAAAATGTTTTCGTGATTTTTGTAGCCCAAATGTGACGAAGGAACTTTGGGAATAAAAATGATTTTCGTTGCATTCCAACGATGCAAACGTCAAGGTAATCGAAAAAGCTTATCATAAATGATTTTGAAATTTGTATCTACCTGTGCACGCTCTTCGTCGGATCGGTCGATAAATGTTTATAAAATTTGTAGCAATTCAGTGTAATGAATACCCAAAGGTTGTCATCAAAATCAATTTTATTCGATCGTAACACAATATCTGGGATACGTTTGACTGATGATGAAATATTCATTTTCTGTAGAACTTGGTACATGGAGTTTGTCTTATTTGCGTTCATTTGCATCAAAATAGTATAGAAAAAATAAAAAAGACTAACGATAATAATTGCTAGCAAAGGTCTACAGAAAATTTCGATTAAATGAGCAGGCAATTCTTTCAATTAAGAATGGCGGAATCAATATGAGTGTCAATGAGTAGTCTGACAAAATGGACCCAACGCCTATTGATATTATGAAGAAGTTTCCATTTTGAGAACCCAACGAAATTTTTTTAATCTGAGTCTGAAGTTTGCGTCATTGGATTTCAACGAAACTAACTTTATTTTGAAATTGTTGAATACATTTTTTCGCGCATAGTTGGTCTCTAGAATATCTGTGGAGACCCTACAAAACGTTCAAAAAATATGTGCGTCAGTATACACCCTTATTGAGGGGTTAACAGTTAAAAAAAAATATTTCGGTCAGAAATTCTGTTTTTTTTTCTTTGCGTTATAAATTCTGACTTCCTACGAAAAGCCACGAAAAAAATGGCACCGATTTTTAGCTTTCGGAAACCAATCTTATCGGGAGGTGAAAGATGGATAAATCGTCGGCGCTAAAGACATTCTCATATTTCTTTTCATTCACCTTATATATTCTTGGTGCCTAAGGAAGGCCACCAAAAAATTGGCAACGATTTTCAACTATCGGAACCCGCCCTTCTCGGGGGCTGAAAGTCGAATGAAAAACGTATTTTCGACGGTAAAGAAGTTTCCATCGTTGGAACGCAACGATATTTTTGTTCCTCCTTAATTTTTTTATTTGTATTATTATCCAGAACCTTTTTCTGCAAAGCGAGTTCGTAAATTTCAAACAACAGGTAAACACGTTAAGGCGATTTTCAAATGCTAAAACGACTAAATAAATTCGAGTAATTGAAAAAAAAATGTTTGTTGCATTCCAACGATGCAAACTTCAATCTCCAACAATTCGAAGCCAACATCTCCAAAGAATCACAAAGATTGATCAAATACCAAAAAAAAGTGCTCACCTTCCACACAGAAGCGTCTAAAAAATCTAAATAAATTTCAACTATCGCGCAGAAATTCCCTACGCTAAATACAAATTCCCCACGCAACTTGGTTTCCTACAACATGCGTCCCTTTTCTCTCCCTCCCGTTCACAAAAGGGAGGAAGAAATAAAAGAAGTTTGGATCATTAGAGCACGAGGCCAATGTTTAAAATGTTCCCATTGTTTCGCCCATGCAGGCTACAAAAACTACCTAAACATTTTTCATAAATCTCATCAGAGATCGGCAATCTAAATTCTACACCGCCAAAAAAAATAGTTATTTTAAATACGATCTATTTTAATTAAATAGGTTTTTTCCTTGTCGTACGGTCTACTACGATCTTATTGGTTTCAAGATATTTTTTAATGTGTTTCAGCTATTCCTTTTCAATATCAAATTTATTCAAATTGAATGAATAAAGATTCGATTCAAATAAATCTTTATTGGCTTACAACATACACTGTAAATCCAAGTGTACAATATGCATAAAATATTTCATAAAGCCAAAATGAAATGAAGCACTTAATTCAGAGTTTTACCACAATGATTTTATATCCTAATTCGTCATTCCCTGGCCTTCCGAAATGATTTTTTTCGAAGATAATATTTCGCCGATATGGAATCGAACCTCGACCCTACCTACCTATAGCTACGCATGCTGTCCCTATAATACCGAGTGCTTGTGACATACTGATCGCAGATATGGCATAAGAGACCAAATTAATTCCTATAATTATTTGTTGTATCACGTAAACTATATCAATTAATTAATAACATTGTAATAATGAGAGTTTTATCGAGTAATATATATATATATATATAATTCCTCTCTCCCCTTCCTCTCTATCCCCACCCCCCTTTGATGTGTGTATAGCAATAAAGACAGACCATTAGTTTGATCGAATAAAAAAATGGTTGACTCTTCGAAAATGCTATTTAAAATAAATTTAAAAAAATTGAATATCTACATTTCGTGGATTCAACTAAATTGTTTTTGAGCAGACGTAACCGAATCACAGATTTATTAGAATTGAATAAAATATTCAGTTATCAGACGACATTAAAACCCCTTCCTTGGTATTGACGCAATAGTGAGTCAAATAATTCCGTGCCCTGTGTAGCATTGACGCAATAGTGCGTCAACCTTTATTTCCCTATTTAACTTGCTCTGATTCGAAATCGGAGCCTCACTCGGGGGTTTTTAGGCTCGCTGAATCCGAATTTGAAGTACAAATTTGGAAATTCAAAATGGTGCCCCATTATGGCGGACAAAAATCAAAAACTTTACTCGATTTAGATGGAAATTAGTACTCCGGGATTTTTGAGGTCGCTTATTATGAATCTGAACTTCAAATTTGAAAATTCAAAATGTTCAGACTCATAATCAGTGACCAACACAACTTGCGAGTACCGAGTTCCATCTAAATCAATCTGTGTTATTTGTACTTTCATTTGCCATACTTGTTCGTCGTTGTGAATTCCTGAATTTTGATTTCAGATTCGTAATCAACACCCTCGCAAACCCCAAGGTACAAATTTTCAGGATAAATAAAATGTCCTGCCATTTTGGGCACTTCAATTCTTGTCGAATTCTGTCTGCAAACGAAGGGGTTAAAAAAATTTTGATTTGAATCAATAAATATATTAAAAATAAATAGTTCCAATAATGGAATGCAATGGGAACCGTTTGATTTCACGAAAAATCTTGTTAATACAAATTTTTGAAAATCCAATAGACGCGTTTAATTAAAATCAATAAAAATTTTTTGTCAGTGCATGAAAAAAGATTTTGAGTTCCTTCATCACCAATTTTCGTTGCAATCCACGCGTAATTCCGCATCACGAAGAAAGACTTTTTCACCAATGGCGCGAGCCTATTTTAGGCTGCTAAGATCGGTCCCCCAGCCCCCATAATGCCGCCGTGCCATCCCCTTGCTCCGCGCGTTGGTCGCGCTCTTGCGGGGCACAAAGCACATTAATTTCCTCGTTTTAATTAGTGCGAGAGGTACCGGTATGCACGGAGCAGCAATGGCGGTTGTCGGACCCCATCGACGTGTCGCTTGTTTCTCCCTGTATACACGCGCGCGGTTGAGGGAGGGAGGGGGGGGGTAGAGGGGAGGAAGAAGGCGGCAGCGTGGCGGCGAAGAGGCCAGAGGGGAATTTGATTAATGATGCTGTGCTGGATCGGGAATGAGAGAACGCGGCAAGAGAGAAACAGAGAGAGAGAGAGAGAGAGAGAGAGAGAGGGAGGAGCATATCTTAAGGGACAGCAAGTCTCTCGTTCTCTTTCTCTCTTTCGTTTTGCCCCACGGCCCTCGCTCTGTGTCAGCTCGCCGACAGAAAACCCATTTTCGAAACTACTCTACGAAAAACCTATACATTTTTTTTTACGGATGTACATGTATATAGCGAGGGAAAAGAACTCGTGTCGAGAAGAGCGAAACGAATGGCCCGCCGTGGTAAAACATTCAATGAACTTTTTGAATAAAATTTCGAAACTTTTGTAACCACGATGAGAGCTCTCGCGAGGGGTGAGTTGACGTTCGAGGATTTTGGATGGAGTTCCGCTCCAGCGAGGAAGTCCTCGATGAAACTTTTTTTTTTTACTGTTGTTTGCGCCGATTTACGCAGCCGAAGGGCTATTTCCCGTCGTGATGAAAAGTGCCACCCTCCCTGCCCTTATTCGCTTTCTCCGTCGCCCTTTTGCCTCGGGGTCGAATTGGTTGTCGAAGTTGATTGGTACCTGATGTTCGCGCGTAAAATACAATTCTATATGGGATATGAGATCGGGCGGAGAGATAACCTGCGAGAAAAATGGAAGGGCGGGTCGTGGGGAGGGCGAAAAAACGACGGGAAAAGCGAAGATACGTAGGGGAAGGGCGTAAAAAAGTAGAATGTGGGTGGATGAAGGATATTTCAAGCATACCCAAAATGAAGGAATCGTTTGCGAAAAATTAGGCACCTTCCCTTGAAGTTGAGACATTTAGGGAAAACTCGTATCGATCAATCGATAAAAATGGGCTCGAAATATGATCTTTGAATTGGCATAGTTGGGCACAACAAAATTTTTTTTTTTTTCATTAACGAACAGTTTTTTGTACCCTTTAGGCTATAAAGGAATACTTTTACGTATTCTGATTAGAGATTCACGAACGCCATTTGAAAAAAAAAGAGTTTTTGATAATGATAAAAATGATAAAATGTTGAAAAAACATTGCATTCCAAATATGCAAATTTCAACGTCATTTTAAAATATCCTTTCCGCACATATAAAATAGTGAATTTTTCTTTATTTTTAATGTTTTAATTTCATTACTATCTACTTTAGTATTACCCTACTATTATACTACTATGAGTGTACTATTACCCTTTGTCCAATATTGGTTATGGAAACCCAGTAAGGATCTTCCAAAACGTTTCAGTGATTTTTGTGATGAATGAATCAAAAAAGAAATTAGGCAATGCGAAAAAATAAACTACTTTCGTTGCATCCCAACGATGCAAGCTTCAATAGCATCAGATATCCTACATATACATATGTGTGTGTGCGTGAGATCTGCGGGTGAGTCTATAGTGTTGGAACTTAATAAAATCTCATTTTTAATAACCCTTTTCCTACGTTTTGTTTTTGCTCAAAAACTCTCTACGTAAATTCAAGTTCCAAGCCTCTATGCCTACAGGGCTCTATTTAAATTGGCACAATTGGGCAAGACGTAAATTAATTATTTTCATTTGACAAAACTTTTTTGTACGATTTAGGCTATAATGGAATACTTTTACGTATTCTGATTAGAGATTCACGAACGCCATTTGAAAAAGAAGAGTTTTTGATTATGATAAAAATGATAAAAAGTTGAAAAAAAAACGTTGCCTTCCAACTATGCAAATTTCAACGTCATTTAAAAATGTTTTTTCCGCACATATATTTATAATAGTGAATTTGTCTTTATTTTTAATTTTTCAATTTCATTACTATCTACTTTACTATTACCCTACTATTATATTACTATTAGTCTACTATTACCCTTTTACTCCAATATTGGTTATGGAACCCCAAACTTCCAAAATGTTTCAGTCATTTTTGTGACGAATGAGTCAGCAAAGAAATTAGGCAATACGAAAAAAAAAAAAGACTTTTGTAGCATCCCAACGATGCAACCTTCAATAGCATTAGATATCCTACATATACATATGTGTGTGTGCCTGACATCTGTTGATGAGTCTACAGTGTTGGAACTCAATAAAATCTCGTGTTTATTAACCCTATCCTACGTTTTGTTTTTACTCAAAAATTCTCTTTGCAAATTTAAGTTCCAAGCCACTATGCCACTAAAGTTTGCATCGTTGGAATGCAGCGAATTTTTTTTTTACCTTCCCAAACTTGTGCTCGTAGACCTAAGCTACGAAAATCAAGAAAAATATAAATATGCAAAATATGATTTTGGATAATAATAAAATTGAGAAGAGAAAAATAATTTTCGTTGCATTTCAACGATGCAAACTTCAACGCCATTAGCCTCTGGCAAGGGCCCTAAAAGTGTTGGATGAATTTCCTCAATTTAAATCGATCAAAGCAAGATCAAGCGATTGACAAATCATTATTTTTAATTAATTTTTAGTACACAAAATTCAGCATCAGAATTGAATATGTGCAAATCTTGTGCACATATGCAATTCAGCAGAAATGAATTGCCTTTCGTTTCCGCTTAGTCGTTTTACATCGTCGATTTGAATGAACCCAGCATAGTAGGTAGATAGGATCAGAATAGTAAAACTGTATTGTGGGGAAATGGATCTCCACAAATGAGAACTTTTCCACGGCGACGATTTCCGGCCGCCATTCGTTCGGGTGCTTAATGAGAACGTTCACAGTCCTGCTCCTAAATATATATATATACATATATGCATGTGTATACATATGTTCCCCAGGAAGCAGCAACAGCAGCAAGAGAGGACACATTACGCGTGGCTCAAGTGGTCCCCACATCCAATCGGAGTGCCGACACGTTTCGCCTTTCTCTCTGGCACACCCGTGATCTCTCGTTTGACAGTGGATAGTGGGTGACCGTGGTAGCACTCTCGTATGTGTCCTCCATGTTGACGGATCCCTTGTTTCACCTGTACACGGGCTCTTTCCGCAACATGGTCGCGGATTCAAGAGACCTACAAAGGTTGGGAGAAAAAGTAACGCGAATTGGCGTCACTGCATCTTGATGCAAATATATGACCTATGGTGGAGGACTGTCGGGGTTCAGCTCTGGTGGTACTTCCAGTTAAGGGGGTATCCCTCGCTGGAAACTTCAAAAAATCGTTTTTTTTTTGCATTTTGTAATAGTGTGAACTTTCAAGAATATTTGAAGATCAACCGGACCCTGAAATTCTAAAAATTGACGAAGTTACACCTATTTTAGTGGAACAGTGTGCGTTGGATTTACCGCGATCAAAACTACATATCTTGACTCGACGCTGAAGGACTGCAACGCCAATTGCAGCACCACGAACACTTTGAAAGATTTTCTTCCGAAAAAATTACATTGTAACCGGAAAACATGTGTACAACATGCTGGGAAAACATTAATTTATTCCAGCCAATGTGTTACTAGAAAAAAATTCATCATTCTGACCCTCCAAATTGGGCTTCGAGAGAGCGACACCCCTTAAGGCCTTAGACCACTCTAGAGCCCGAGAATAGGGTTTTTTGGGATTTTTTTTCTTCAGAAAAACTACAAAATAAATCGAGATTACTAAAACGGATGTTTATCATACATATCAGTGACTGTATACAATAATTTGTTTGAAGCGAATAATTTCAAAATCGCGGCTGTGCAGCGTTTATCTCAAAACTGCATTTTTTAAGTTGGCGGAAAACATAACTCAGACAATTTTCAACCGATTCACTTGAAATGTTGAATATAGCTTGAAAAATACATTGTCTATGGAAGTACGTAGGATATTTTTTGTTATATTGCATAGTTCATTTGTTATTAACAATGATCCAACGATTTTTTAGGCAAATTTTTCACTTTCCACTTTAGAAGTGCGCCATTTGGCCAAAAATCAATATATTGAAAAAATCTTGCGTACTTATATAGTAGTTATTATATATAATCGAAAAAAATTCGTTGGCTCATTATAATTAAAAAATTACAGGAGCTGTTTGTCCGGCCATGGGCCCTGAAAAAACGGAAGAAAAATAGGTGCGAAAAGGTGGTTAAAAAATACCTATAAGATATTGTAATAATAAGGTAAAATAAAACAATAATAATAAAAAAAAAACGAATAATACGAACAAAGGTATTATTCGTTTTATAAAGAAGATCTGTAAAGAAGATCAAAATAAGTAAGAAAAGGAGATTTAAAAAAAAATGCTCATAAAATATAATAATAATAAGGTATGATAAAAAAATTATAATACGAAATAAACAATAATGGAAGAAAAAGGTGTTGAAAAAATCCATCTTCGGCATGCGATGGAAATTCGTGACTACTGATGTACGTAATTCGCATGTGCGTCTTCACAATCTGGTGTGGCCAGAACTGTACCAGATCTTCGTGGGAACATGTTCTATAGAGAGAGAAAGAGAGAAAGAGACAGGGAGACACAATGACAAAGAGCGACGAGTACGAGGAGAGACATAAGCTCCTGAGATATAACTAGGATGCATTATATAAATATATATGCGGCACCTACGAGAAATGCAATTCACCGGGTAATCACAAGGGAACGGGCATCGATCACGTCACGACGTTCCTCTCGGTGTCAAAATATTTCCTTCTCTCCTCTCTCACGCTCGATTCCTGCGACGTGTGTCGCGTTATAAACAACGCGGAAGCCCACGAGAATTTTCTCCAATTGTGCATTTCGATGTGCTTGTTACACAGCTTGGCAAATACCCATGTGTGTGCGTTCGAGACCGCGTACAGCGTATACCAACAACGAATTCCGTATTCCCCCGAGATGAGCATCGGAGAAACGTCCCGTGGAAAAAAAAACCCGAATAAAAGCCGTCCACGAGGGAACCGCTAGGAAAAGCGTATACTTTGTGTATAAATATTGTTACATTTATTGTTCGAACGCGTTTTTTGTCGTCGCGTTACCGGGTCCGAAAGCATGCAGCGTAAGAAGCGTGGCATTGACGATACGAGGATTTTTTTTAATACATTTTTTTGGTGTACGTTTCGGAGACTCGTATTTTTAGATTTGCATTATAATTTGTAAACGCATTGACGGCGTTGCAGATTGCATTGTTGGAATACAACGAAAATTATTCTTTTTTTCTTTTATTTATTTATTTTTATTATTATTGATAAAAATTGATGGGAATTTATGTCGTAGATTCTTAATAAGGATCCTGAAAAGCGTTTGTGAATTTTTGCAGCCCAAATCCGCAAAAAAAATATTTTGGCAATGGGAAGAAAAATAATTTTCGTTGCGTTCCAACGAGGCAACATCATATCGGGCTCAGGTCGGATAACTTTTGTGCATGACGTGCTAGGTGTCTCTTCAGGGGGGACACCACTGTAACGGGCAGGTAAAAAGATTGTTTTTTGCATTTTTTCAAAGTATACATATGAATATATGAAAAAAATTGCAGGGTGAAATATTGAAGATTGACTAAATTACAGACGATTTAGTGAGAGCAGGGAGCGCAACGATATACGTATACTAAAACTTTCGATCGCGTTTTTCTCGAAACGACTGTACTCGATCTGGCCGGAATCATAGCTCTAGCTTTTTTTTTGTTAGAAATTCATTGTTTTTTAAACCCCCGAATACAAGTAAAAATTTCGCCAGAATTGCCCATTTTTTCAACACCCGCCATTTTGTGATTTTTTTTTCTAAAAACGTCTACGTACGACGAGAACTACATCTATACAGATGATCAAACTTTTTTATTATTATTTTTCGGACCAACCACTGTCAAGGTATTGATCCGGTCGTTCGACCACATTTTTTATACAGACGCTTTACTATACAACAACGTTGTTAATTTGTTTTTTAATATATATTTTTACGAAATAAGTTCACTGTATGCTTACTGACATACCTTTTTTCCAAAGCCCAAATAAATAATCTAGCAGACGAAAAAAAATCGGAAAAAACTACTTTCTTCGGCTGGTCACGCAGGGTAAAAAAAAGTTATGACGAATCAGCTTTTTTTTCGTACAAGGGGACATCGCATCATTCCGAACTTCGTATTACTTTGATAATGCTGATGATTCGTATTACTTTGATATGTTGATGATTTTTGAAAATATCGAATCAAACTGTTTCATTAATTTAAAAAAAAAGGACGGTGGAATTACTTTTCGAGGAGCCTCAAAGAATCGGTAAAAAAAAGGATGCTGTGCTCCGACTTGTACGACGTTATTAGATTTCTAGATGTTGAACATTTTTATACGAAGACACGAACACACCTGAGATTTTTTTTTCTTCATCCTGCTCATGGACGATAATCGGAGGACCGTGACGCTCTTCCATTGGGCACCACAGGCACCTGCCTCCAGTGGTATTGGAGATGCGGTGTCGTCTATTCGAGAGACGTGAAACGAAACGAGTCACGAGTACGAATGGACGAAAAGAGAGAGAGCGAGAGAGAGAGAGAGAGAGAGAGAAGGGATTGAAGGGATTGAAGGTAAAAGATCTCGAATGACAAATGAAAAAGCGGCATCCTTTTACAAATTTCCGTGTCGTACACGTGTACTTACGAAACTCGCTTATCTGCGGTACACTCGCAAATTCACACGAGTATGTGCCGCGCCTCTATACGAAATAAAAATTTTGGCTCACAGAAAGAGAGGAGAGAGAGAGAGGGAGAGAGAGAGAGAGAGAGAGAGAGGGAGAGAGAGAGAGAGAGAGAGAGAGAGAGAGAGAGAGAGAGAGAGAGAGAGAGAGATCTTAACGGGCGCTTCGGAAGACACTGCGGCTCATTGTGGTGAAAAAAAAACCGAATAAAAAAACTGACAAAAAATAATTCAAAAAGAAACAAGGAGATTGACCGATGAGGCCTTGGGTATGGAATATTATTATTATTACTTTTTCATCCACGGAGACGATCGCACACACGCGCGCGTCCATCCGATCGGATGTAGTTCATTATCACTGCATACCGTTGTGATTGGATGCACGACTCAAGATCGAAGATAATTATTAATATTAATCGATAATTGTGCGCGATGTGGGGACACTTCGGCAACGATTTTATCATTGTTATTTAAAGCAACGGCTGCGCACGAGACTTTCCAGGCAAAATCGACAAAATTCTCAGCGTCCCTAATATTCAAGATTTTTTCATAATTAGAATGAAAAAAAAAACGCAATTGATAAGAGGGATTGTTCGTCTCCATTTTTCGTTAGCGTTCACAGAGCGAGGCATGAAAAGAAGAGCGATCTTTTATCGATCGAACGGTAGCTTTCCGAACGATTCTGTGGATTGCGATCGAATTCACAAGAATTGTGTATCTTTAATAAAATAATTATACCAGATGCATCTGGTGCACTTCAAAGGAAATTTGTTTTCTTCGATTGTGCTCAATTTTTTTCGTTGCCCATTAAGACGGGGTACCACTGTGACGGGTGAAAAAAGCGATCTTTTTTGCAACTTTTAAAAGTTCACATATTCAAGAATGTGAAAAAAATTGCATACAATTATTGACAATTGACCAAGTTACAGAAGATTTGGTGAGAGCAGGTAGCGCGACGATTTACGTATACTCAAACTTTCAATCGCGTTTTTCTCCAGACGACTTTTCTCAAATGGCCGGGATCAAATCTGGCTATAATTGTCTAATTTCCAATTTTAAAAAACCCAATTTTCCCTCATTGCAGTAGCTATCGTTGTGCGCTACTGTTTATTTTATTTAGCATTTTTCAAGCCTCCGAACTTATGTAAACATTTCGCCAGAATTACACTTTTTTAATACTCGCCATTTTGTGTTTTTTTTTTAACGGCTACGTACAACGTCCACTAGATTTATATATATTATAAATCTTTGTTATTTCTATTTTTCACGCCAATTATAGTCAAGTTATCGATCCAGCCGTGGGACCCCATTTTTTATACGGAGGCTCTATTTATACCTCAATAACGTTGTTAATTTTTATTTTTTTAAAATGATAATGTACATGAAACAAGTTCTCAATGTATGGTCAATAATATGCCTTATTTACAAATCCCAAATAAATAATCGGGTAAAAAAAAATCGGAAAAACAACCTTTTTCGGCCAGTTACAGTGGTGTCCTCCCTAAATTGATGGAAATTCGTCATCTTTTTCGTCGGGTTTATTTAAGTTTCTACCGCAGACTGAATCTCCAAAGAAAAATTGGAGAAATTTTGAAAAAAAAAATCAATAATTTGGTAAATGATGATAAAAATAATCGTTATTTTCGACGCAAAGATGTACAGTCGAGTGCTGTCATTGTTTTGTACGAATTTATTTATTTACTTATACAAATTTATTTATCCATTATGTACGGTATTTAATTTATGCAAATTTAGTCATTTATTATCTACCACTTCGTTTATTAATTTTGTAGTAATTCATGCACTGAAAAAAAAAAATTCATTTATCCATCCAAAATCCAGTTGGTTTAACAAAATTGTATCTTTAAATACGTTCAACTTGATTTTTGATTGGCACAACAAAACAGTATAGTTGGGCGGTAACCAAAGATACATTTAAAATATCTGCTTATTTAGCATGTCTGAGCAACTGTTAAAACAACAAAATTCCGAGACAACAAAATGCATTTTGCACATTCAACGATTCTTTTTCTCAGTGTGTATTTATTTTACACAAAATTATTTATTTATTCACTATTTATTTTTATTTTTTATTGTAGCTTTCATTTGTACAGGGGCCTCCCTCTTATTACATTCCCCACCATTTCCACTTCACACCCCCGCCTATATTTATTCAGTACCAAATTGTTTATTTATTTCGTATCAATATATTCATTTATTTTGTACCAACTTACTTATTTATTTTCTACAAATTTATATTACAAATATATGACAACGAACGAACGCAAAGGAACGTAAGCACCAATTGAATTATGCAGCGTGAAGTTCGTCCCCTTAATTTACCACTGATCAAAGAAAACCCATTATTACGAGATGTCAACAGTAAAAAGAGTCCGAGACCAATATTTACAAGCACAAAAACAAATCGAATCCACTCGAAGCCACATAATCCCAAGTCCTTCGGTTTCGCCTGGAATTGCCCGTACACATTTATGACTTTATAATACTTCGGTGCAAGCGCATTTCACTGGGCGACTCTCGCTTCATTAGCTCGCCGTTGTGCACGTTCCACAATTATTTTTCCTCCGTCGTGCGATCCTTACAAAAATGGCAATCAGGAAATTGTTATGACGTTTTTTTTCCCTATTCATTCAGGTATATAGACGTATAGAGGCCCCGAGCGGTGTATTCTCCAATGAGAAATAAATTTCTCGTTATGATGCGATCCTCAGACTTTCGACTCTCGCCGCGCGACAACGTTTTTTCCATCCTCTGCTGCCAGGGTCCTTCATCTTTTTCCCTTTCCGCATTTTCTCCGCGAAACATTAAGGGGAGAAATACCGTTAGGCGACCAAAAAGTTTGCCGATTTTGATGATTTTTTTTTTCAGGAAATATTTCTTTACCATTTTGAAACTTCGGGTATGTTTTATTACTACTTTTGGGGATATTGAGATATCTGTGGCCCCCAATTCTGACCACGCAGCCTTGATATTTGATCCAAAATAAGACTTTTTTCAAGAGTGGTAAAAATCGACCCTTAAGGGGGCGAAACAGGGGTTTTAAAGTTTGGGTTCCTTTGGATGTTTTTATGCTCACATTTGTGGCATACGCAGTTAAGGAGTTGAAAGTATTACTTGACTGTCTACACGCACCGAATACACGGAAAAAAAGAAACAGCGAAAATCACAGTATAAACCGCATGAAAAACAGGGTGCCATACTTCATTTAACAGTAAAAACAGAGTAATATAAATCCTGTCCTACAAAAATGACGAATTTTCCTGTACACACTGAGATTTTTACAGTTACACTGGTTTATTTGCAGTTCGGTATTGTGAATACATCAGTGTCTTCAGTAAAAATATTCAACTGTAAAATTTAAATGAGATCACTGATTTTTATACTGTACGCAAACTGCAAGGGTTACAGTATACACTGTATTGAGTACAGAGTGATTCATTAAATTGTACAGTGTGGCACGGTAGTTTTACTCTTCTTTCGACAGCTCGTGACGTAATCTGTGCACTCTGAGATTTTTACAGTTACACTGATTTATTTACAGTTTAGTATTGTGAATAAATCAGTGATTTCAGTCAAAATATTCAACTGTAAAATTTACATGAGATCACTGATTTTTATACTGCACGCAAACTGCAAGAGTTACAGTGTACATTGTATTGAGTACAGAGTGATTCATTATATTTCACAATGTGGCACGGTAGTTTTACTCTTCTTTCGACAGTTCGTGACGTTATCTGTGCACTCTGAGATTTTTACAGTTACAATGGTTTATTTGCAGTTTAATATTGTGAATACATCAGTGATTTCAGTAAAAATATTCAACTGTAAAATTTAAATGCGATCACTGTTTTTTATACTGTCTGCACATGAGGCACGAGGCCAGGACACAAAGGTTTGCCAGTTAGTAGTGCGTGGTTGATGGGACGCGGACATCGAAATTTGTGCGACAGAATTCAAGAAATTATAAAGAAAGAGATAATTTTAAAAAAAAGTAAGTTCTTGTCTAATTAGGACTTGTCTCGCGCGTGGGGTGAGGCACGTGACCAGGACACAAAGGATTGCCAGTTAGTAGTGCGTGGTCGATAGGATGCGAACGTTGAAATTTGTGCGACATAATTCAAGAAATTATGAAAAAGAGAGAATTATTTACAAAAAGGTACGTTCCTGTGTATGTGACTGATTTTGTAATATTTTCTACACATTTTTCTCAAACTTCTTTTATGGATAAACTTTTTTTTGTGTGCTCATTCACTTTATTATATTCTTGATATATATATATATTACATTGCTTACAATATACATTGTAAGCAAAGGTTTCGCCGAATTTTTTTACTTCATTTTTATAATCAAATTTACAGTGTGACGTTGTGAACGGTATTCACTGGTTAGGACTTGTCTCGAGCGTGGCGCGACCAGGACACAAAGGACTGGCAGTTCTTTCAGCGCTATCTAATGTTATTTTTACCCCTAATTTTGTATAATATACGAGTTGTGGTACTATTAAATTACGGGGTTCATCAAGTTTGAATTATAGGATTAAAATAAGAACGTTTGCCGTGTTCACACTGTAAAAAGCAACGGTTTAAAACTGAAACTACATCTATTGCTAACCAGTTTCTAGAACAGAGGACTTCACTGTTAAATCACCTACATAAACTCTGTCGATATAACTGGCGCATTCAGTGTACATAATACAGATTAACCAACTGTCAAATTACAAGTTTTGTTACATTTATATTACAGTGTTGAACTGTCAAAATTTACTTTTGACTACACTGTATTTTGGACTGTGTGTTCCAGTAAAAGATACAGTAGAGCGGTTCGAGTCCAAAGAGACAGTATAGGAGCTGTAATAATTTACTTTGAGCACACTGTATTGTGAGCACTATGTTTCAGGTAATATCGCTGTGCAATCGCTCGAGTCTAATGCGAACTGTGAAGCCCCTGTATTTTGTACTATTTCTTTTTTTCCGCGTAGCGAGGGAAATATGGTATAGTGTTATATATAAAATAAATTTGGTAACTTTCAAGTAAATCTGGTCAAATAGTAGGTTGTTTCATACAAATCTTAACACTCCCGTTTAGCCCCCTTAAAGGTTGCATTTTGGAAGTTGCTAGAATACATGTTTAATTCATTGTATTGGAGTGTATTTATACCAAGTTTCAAGTAAATCTGACCAAAAAATATGTTGTCTCATATAAAATTCAAAACCCCCGTTTCACCCCCTTAAAGGTCGAATTTGGATTTTTACCACTTCTGAAAACAGTCTTATTTTGGGTCAAATGTGAAGACTGCGTGGTCAGAATTAGGGGCCACAGATATCGTAATGTACACGCCCTAGTTTTGACTGTGACATGGTCTTTTTTTGAATATTAATCTTCAAAATATGGCGAAGTATGGCAAGGTCTTCTAAACTGCATTTTCCTTAATGTACCTTATTGTCGAAAAAATGACCCTAAATGTTCTCGAAATTTTTTTAAAAACTATTATTTTTATAGCAAAATGTAGCCATTTTTTCGGAAAAAAACAATACTTTTGTTTCAAGCGTACCATTTCATCGATTTTCAACATTTCTCACTTATTCTTGGTTCATATTCTGCGTATGAGTATTAGAGAAAGAAAAATCTTCGTTGGTTTTCTTTCAGATTAATCCCGGCGACGCTAAGTGTCACGCCGTCTAAAAACATCCGCCGTAACCATTTTAGAAGACCGTGCCATACCTCCGCCATTTTAAATGATTAATAAAAAATACCAAATTTAAAATAACAAATTTAATCATTTTTTAAAAATTAATAAAAAATACCAAATTTGAAATAATAAATTTAATAACTTTTAAAGATTAATAAAAATACCAATTTTGAAATAATAAATTTAATAATTTTTAAAGATTAATAAAAATACCAAATTTGAAATAATAAATTTAATAATTTTTAAAGATGCATAAAAAATACCAAATTTGAAATAATAAATTCAATAATTTTTAAAGATTAATAAAAAATACCGAACTTAAAATAATGAATTTAATCATTTTCACAGATTAATTAAAAAATACGAGCCAAAAGTAGTGATAAAATATACCCTAAGTCTCAAAGATGGTGAAGGAATCTTTCCTCAAAAAAAAATCATGAAAATCAGCAATCTTTTCCTCGCCTAAAGATACCTCCCCCCTTATTGCGCGGCGTCTTCTTTTCCGTCGTATCGGATCATTAGTCACCCGAACGCTTCGTCTCCCTCTCTCCCCCTCTTTCTCTCCGGCTTTCTCGTGTACGAGCCCGAGACAGGCGAAAATTCGATTTCTCCTCTCTCCACGTGTGCACGTGTCTTGGGGGGTTAGACGCAGCGAGAGCTCAGGGTGGCCTCTTTCGTGGACCCTGCTCATTGGCGCACAGGTGTTTATGGTAATATAACAAGAGTCTTGCGATGCCAGGCGCCGAAGGTGGTCCTCTATCGAAAGATCGCACTTTCGTTGCCTCAAATTCAACGAATTTTCGACAAGGATGCTCCCAGCCAAAAGTACATCGGCGGCAAACTAATGGAGACGAGTATTTTTTTTTCATTGCTTGGATTGGCTACACGCCAGGTGAATAATGCAAATAGGAAGTTGCAATTGCAATCTTCGGTACGATACACTAGTATGTAGTTCGAGTAACCGCGTCTATTTGATTTTTTTAAATTTGAATTAACTAGTTTTTTCGTGGAATCGAATTTTTCCTATTGCATTCCATTATTGTAATTATTTATTGTAAATATATTCATTTATTCAAATCAAAATCTATTTAATATCGTACAATAACTAAATATGTTATTTAATCCTAATAAATCTGTGATTCGGTCTCATCTGTTCAAAAAACAATTTAGTTGAATCCACGAAATGGATCTATTTGCTTTTTTTAAATTTAAATTAAATAGAATTTTTGTGGAGTCAATAATTTTTGTATTTGATTAAACTAATGGTCTGTAATGGTATATATATATATATATATATATATATATATATATATATATATATATATATATTAGGTGTAGTAAAAAGAAATCCAGTATTTTTGCCTTCAATTTCATGCAAAATAATGAATTTCTTTTTACTACCCTACTAAATATATATATATATATAGGTTATATTTAAAAACTCTTAGTTTAATTAGTAATTATCTAATTATATCTGATATTAACTAACTGAAATAGTTTATGTGATATAACAAATAATTATAGGATTTCATTTGGTCTCTCATGCCATATCTGCGACCAAGATGTTACAAGCACTTGGTAGCATAGGGGCAGCCTGCGTAGCTATGAGCAGGTAGGTTCTAGGTTCGATTTCATATAGGTGAAATATTGTCTTCGAAAAAAAAAAAAATAATTTCAGAAGGCCAGGGTATAACGAATTAAGATACAAAATTCTTGTGGTAAAACGCTTAATTAAGTGTTTCATTTCAATTTGGATTTATGAAATATTTGATGCATATAGTACACTTACATTTACAGTGTACATTGTGAGCAAATAAAGATTTATTTCAATCGAATCTTTATTTAGTCAAATTGAATATATTTAATAATTAAAAAGAATAGCTGACCCAAATAAAACATATCTTCGAAACAAATAAGATTGTACTAAGCCGTGAGACAAGGAAAAAAAACCTATTTGATTTAAATAGATCCTATTTAAATTAAATATTTTTTTTGGCAGTGCAGTGATGCGGCGACCACCCTGACACATCATCACTTATTTTCTCCGTGGACAAGACGATAATTTGTCAAATACCAGAAAAAGATTTTCCGATACAGACGAGGGATTATGGGAGAACTCGAGAATGGGAGATCATTTTTGTATCGATAGAGATCTCGTGGAAGATCGACGCGGAATCGCCAGCTATGATATTACGTTGATGTTTGCATCGTTGGGACGCAACCAAAATGTTTTTTTTTATTTCCCAATTTTGCTGGCCGATTTGAGCTACGAAAATCACGCAAACATTTTTTAGGATTCTTATTTAGCGATCTACAACCTAAGTCTGCAAAGTATGATTTTGGACAGGGATGACAACAAGAAATTGAAAAGAATCTTCGTTGCATCCCAACGATGCAAGCTTTAATCCCATAGATATGATTGCGTTAGGCTGAACGTACTTGTATACTGTTTTTTTAATGACGTTGACATTTGCATATTTGGAATGCAACAAAAATGAATTCTTTTAAAGGCTTTAGGCCACTCTAGAGGCCGAAAAAATAAGCTTTTTGGGGATTTTTTTTTTCAGAAAAACTACAAAATAAATCGAGATTACAAAAAAGGGTATTTATCATACATATCAGTGACTGTATACAATAATTTTTTTGAAGCGATCAATTTTAAAACGGCGGCTGTGCAGCGTTTATCTCAAAATTGCATTTTTTAAGTTGGCCGAAAACATAACTCAGATAATTTTCAACCGATTCACTTGAAATGTTGAATATATCTTGAAAAATACGTTGCCTATGGAAGTACGTAGGATTTTTTAAAAATATTGCATAGTTCATTTCTTATTAACAATTATCTGACGGAATTTTTCACTTTCAAAAAATTTGCGTAAAAAATCGTCAGATAATTGTTAATAACAAATAAACTATGCAATATAAAAAAAAATCCTACGTACTTACATAGATAATGTATTTTTCAAGATATATTCAACATTTCAAGTGAAGTGGTTGAAAATTGCCTGAGTTATGTTTCCGGCCAAATTAAAAAATGCAGTTTTCAGATAAATGCTGCACAGTCACGATTTAGAAATTAATCGCTTAAAAAAAATTATTGTACACAGTCATTGACGTGTATGATAAACACCGTTTTTTGTAATCTCGATTTATTTTGTAATTTTTCTGAAAAAAAACCCCAAAAAGACTTTTTTTGGCCTCTAGAGTAACCTAACCCCTTAATGACACAAATTTTTTTGCTCGATTTATGCTGTACAAATCTTTCGAAAGCTTCTTATGTATTTTTAGACGTTTACGACCTCAATTTGCAAAAAAGCTCTGGACAGTGATAAACATAAAGAAATTTAAAAAAACACCGTTGCATTCAAACTTCAACGTCATTCCAACGACGCAAACTAGAATCTTCTAGCTGGTAACATAAATTGAAAATGCATCGGTTGCATTGAAGGTAACACCAAGATAATTCAGCGTCTTGTAGAAAGTACCCATACATGTATTTGCATCGGATTCGAAATAATAGTCTTATTTGAGAAAATTCCTTCAACCACTCTCGTACGTTCTGTGAGAACGTGTAGCCTGCTCTATGAATTTAATTGAATAATTATTTCACGCCAAGTTCACAAAAAAAAAACTATAGACGAACTTCATTTATGCAAACGCTTCTTAAAACGATGACGAGGTGGAATAAGTTCTTTTTTTAGTTCTGAATAAACGAGCGAGATATCAAAGCTGGTTTTTTTTCGTCCTCAATGAGCGAAAAAAAAGATGCCAGTCGTCAATTACTGTTAGTAATAATTGACGATCGGAAGTTCAATAAAAGAGACGAAAACCCAGCGCTTTGTAACGTAGAATTAGAATTTTTGACTAAAGCTAGATGGTTGCATACTGAACCCCAATGAAATGTTGAACCTCAATTCGCCCTAACCCTAAGAAATAGGGGTTGAAAACTCAAAAATCGCCGTATCTTGATAATTAATAGCCCGATCAAAAAATCTTTCAAACAAAAGTTGTTTGGAATAATAAAATACGTTTATACTTGTCAGACATCCAACCTCCTATCTTTGAAAATAGCAACACAAAAATGATTAGAAAATTCGGGGTTGATGCGAAAAAGGCTTAAAAATTTGTTTCTCTCGCTATAAATATAGAGGAACTGATCCTGATTCGATATATATCAATTTAAAAAAAATATGTATTTTTTTTACGATTTTTTAAATATGTACAGTTTTCGCATCAACCCCGAATTTTCTGATCGTTTTTGTGCGGCTATTTTCAAAGATAGGGGATTGGACGTCAGATAACTTTATACGTATTTTATTATTCCAAAAAACTTTTGTTCTAAACATTTTCCGATCGGGTTATTGATTATCGAGATACGGCGATTTTTAAGTTTTCAACCCCTATTTCTTAGGGTTGGGGCAAGTTGAGGGGCAACATTTCATTGGGGTTACTTTCAGTATGCAACCATCTAGTTTGGGTAAAAAATTCTAATTCTACGCTGAAACGTGCTGGGTTTTCGTCTCTTCTACTGGACTATCGGGCGGTCCTGCCATCTACACGGCCGAGGCGGGAACCGGAGAACGAGCGGGAGCTCGTACCGTTGGTCGGTGGTCGACTACATATCTACGGTTGATACACGTGTTGCGAACTTAGTGATTTACTTGAAACCGGGAGCCAACAATTTTGCATTTTTCCCCTTAATTACTAGGCACGCAGGAATCGCAGCCGCGAACACGCATTACGCCTCGTCGGATTGCGAAAGAATCATTTTTATTTATAGAAATTGAAAATTTGCGGTTCTGATGCCGTACTTTTCGCCGATGACCAGCCTGAGGTAACGAGAGAATCTTGTTTTTCATCAGGTTAAAGTTTGCAGCTTTTTAATTGCTTATTTTTATTATTTCCGAAAATCATACTCTGCAAATTTGTTGTAAATCACTAAATAAGAATCCGAAAAAAATATTTGCGTGTTTTTCGCAGCTCAAATCCGTCCAAGGAAATTTGCGAAATGGAAAGAAAATCATTTTCGTTGCATTCCAAAGATGCAAACTTCAACGTCATTGTTTTGTAAGCGTAGGCTTGAGATTCGAAAAAATATGATTTTTTTATTGCAGTTTTATGAAATTAGCATAGTTGGAATGCAACGAAAACTAGTTCTTTTCAAGGCGGGACACCACCGTGACGGTAAAAAAATAGATTTTTTTTTGCTTTTTCTCGAAGTACACATATTCAAGAATGTGTCAAAAAAATGTCAAGCTAAAATATTGCAATTTGACCAACCTACAGGCGATTTAGTGAGAGCAGGTAGCGTAACGATTTACGTATACTGAAACTTTCAAAACAAAGTCATTTTTTCAAAACGACTTTTCTCGGCCTGGCCGGAATCATAATAATTGTCGGATTTTTTTATTGAAAATAATAAAAATTTCCGCAATTGCAGTAGCTATCGTTATACTTAGCCGTTTTTGTTTTGTTTAATGTGTAGTCTTTTTAAGCCCCCGAACATAAGTAAAAATTTCGCCAAGATGTTGTGAATTTTTTGAAACGGCTACGTATAACGAGAATTGCATTAAAATAGATTATAAAACTTTTTTATTTCTATTTTTCAGACCAACATTTATCGCATTATCGATTCAGCCGTTGGTCCGAATTTTTTTATATAGAGGCCCATTATACCTCAACAACGTGGTTGATTCTTAATTTTTTTAAATAAAAGTTTACATGATATTGGTTCAATGTATGCTTAATAACAGACCTTTTTTCCAAATCCCAAACAAATAATGTCGTAAATAAAAAAAGTCGGAAAAACTACCTTTTTTCGGCCCGTCACAATGGTATCGTTCCTTAATTACTTAAATTTTTTTGCCGGCTTAGGGTGTGGAAATCTGCTCAAACGTTTTTACATATTGTTATTAGAAATTTATGACCGCAATTTGCAAGAAAAGGCTTTGAATAATAAAAAAAAAAAATATCCTTGTGACCCAACGCAAACTTCAACGTCATATGTTTTTAGAGCTTAGAGTTTCAACTTTAATTTGCAGCGAGGATTTTGCAAAAATTATAAAAATTTACCGCATTTATACCATTTCCTGTCGTATGCTCGGATGCATTTTTTAACATGTTTATCTACTTGTTGATAACGAATTATTAAACTTCTTTTATTCGGTCGAAAATCGAAGTTTTTGTTCGACAGCTCGCCATTACAGTAATTTTCAGAATTTCGAAAAAGTATCCAGTCATACAAAAGTTTTTTCATCATACTAAAAGACGATTTTTTTATTTTTCATTTCAGATCACTCTAAATGCCACAACTACCCATATGAATTCACTATGCAGCAATGGTCGCACTTTGTTTAAATAACAATAATTTCATTGTTTATCGATATTGTCGAATACAAAAAAAAACACGAATTCCGCAAGTCAATGTAGCGATTGTGTATAAAATTCCGGCCTCGTCATGCCGGAACTCTTGTCGAAAAAAAAATCCTAAAAATCGACCGGTTTTTTGAGCCCCAAGCTTCCGCAGCTTCGATTCTTGACACTCTAATAACGTTTGACAGCAGACAATTGGTGCTGAATTTTCGTAGACGTCTGGGCGTTTAGAGAGGTTAAAAGTGATGTATATTGAATTTCGGATTTTCGTATGCTGCAACATGCTGTTAAAGTTGTCATCGTTGGAATACAACAAAAATTCTTCTTCATCGATGCATTTCTTTATTTTTATTACTACCCCAACCCTTCTTTCCAAGTCTAGGTTATGGAACCCTAATAAGTATCTTCAAAAGTGTTCCAAGGATTTTCATAGTCTAAATGGGCCGATGAAAAATTGGGCAATGGGGAAAAAAAGATTCCGTTGCATCGCAATGATGCTAATTTCTATAGGGGAGAAGCACCATACATCCGATAGTTGCTTAATATCGGATAGTGGACTATCTCCAGTTTTCCTATACCGACATCTGTTTTTGATGTTACACATTCATAACGAGTCGTAAGATGTCGCGATTGCAAAACTTTTGGTTGCCCAGCAACAAAAATGTCACAACAGTGAACTGATGTTACTTTTCGCTGGCATGAAAAAATATTTGTTGTGTTAAAAAGTGTTGTTTTCATTGAGGCAAGTCCAAATGATTAATGTTTTTGTTATTTTTTATGAACTATAGCATTTATTTTACTTAAGGGAAGGTTCTGCCTTTTTGTCCCAAAAAAGGTTCGATTTTTCACCAATTTTTTATGCGAAAAGTATTAAATATAGAATGTTGATATTTGGTATGTTGACTAAGCAGTCTTTATTGAACATCAAAATATTTTTAGTTCGACAAAACATGGTGGTGGGAGTGGGAGGAGCCACGTATGTCGGTGCGCGGGCGATGACATTCTTCGCTTGCGGACGTCCTAAGTCCCGGACGGGTGATCTGAAGTAAAAAAATCAAACATATTTCTACTTTGTACAATATTGTGTATAAGTTGACCTAGAATAAAAAAAAAATTGAAAAATAAAAAAATAGTGAGCAAAAACTGCGAAAATTTTTGGGGAAAAAAACAAACTTCCTTCCGATCGCTCACTATTTTTTATTTTTCAATTTTTCTCCCCGATTCTAGGTCAACTTATACACAATATTGTGCAAAGTAAAAATATGTTTGAGTTTTTTTTGCTTCAGATGACCTTTTCGAGACTTAGAACTTCCGCAAGCGAAGAATGTCATCGCCCGCGCACCAACATACGTGGCTTCTCCCACTCCCACCATGTTTTGTCAAACTTTAAAAAATATTTTGATGTTCAATAAAGACCGCTAAGTCAACATACCAAATATCAACATTCTATATTTAATACTTTGCGCATAAAAAAATGGTGAAAAATCGAACATTTTTTGGCCCAACAAGGCAGAACCTTCCCTTAAGTAAAATAAATGCTATAATTCATAAAAAAATAACAAAAACATTAATCATTTGGAATTGCCTGAATGAAAACAACACTTTTTAACATAACAAAAAATATTGCACAAAAAGAGAACAAATAAAACCTTTCAGATATTTTTGGATGATTTTAGTTCAACTGATGAAGACGTTTGCTGTACACGTGCCTGCCAAATTTCATAAAGATTGCTGATTCTAGGGCGTGTAGGAGCACTTCCGCAAGCGAATAATGTCATCGCCCGCGCACCAACATCAGTGGCTTCTCCCAGTCCCACCACCATGTTTTGTCAAGCTTTAAAAAATATTTTGATGCTCAATAAAGACCGCTTAGTCAACATACCAAATATCAACATTCTATATTTGATACTTTTCGCATAAAAAATTGGTGAAAAATCGAACATTTTTTGGCCCAACAAGGCAGAATCTTCCCTTGATGAAAATATAATGTTCGCAAAAACAGCAATATGTACATAAATATTACTGTTCATATTCGGCAATGTCAAATCTCAATATCAGATACTTAAGGCAGCCTAATCTTGGATATCCGTTGGAGCCAAAATATTCCTACCTAATTAAAGATTAACTCATAAAGACTGACTGATAATAATTACAAAGTTAAAACAATAAACGTTTTCTTTTTTATTTTATGTAAAAATAGTCCCCTAATATCAGATATAAGAAAAATGCAGTTTGGGCCTTTATATCGCATATCTGACTATAAGCAATCTTTTTGAGAACCATAATTTCTGACATTTTTTGTAAACCATAATATTACTCAAAATATTCAAATGTAATGTGTAAAATAATGATTAACATAGTGTTTTATATGGCATAAAGATCGTAAAATCGTAACATTTTAAGGGCTTAGTAATAGTTTGCTTTTTTTTTCTTCAATTTCAAGCAAAAGTATCCGATGTGCCATTCCAAATTTTCGACCACGATCCTGAAAAAGCCCTTGCCCGTTGAATCTGTCAAAACGAAATTTGGGTGATGCAAAACAATGTCCCCTGCATCTGTACAGTGCAAGCTCCATAATGATGTGCAGTCATTGAGATTTTCCGTACCTCGAATATAATATCTTCGTTCTCGAGGCTTCTGTCTCTTTATCGCCTCCTCGGTCGATCGTCAATTGCACCTCGTGCGGGCCCCCGCTACTGGCGCTATAATTATCACTCTTGAGATAAATAATCTCATTTGTGTCGTTTTGTGTCCATACACATACACGCGCGCACAGTCGTCGAACCGCGCGTTAACATCAATTCGCGGGACAAACGAAAAGTTCTCGTGTGCCCTGAGAGTAGCGCATATCCCGCTCTTCGAACTTTTATAACGCGACTCAACCGTATTTCACATTTTACGACTATAAAGAGAATTTTTTCGCGTCCTCGTCAACAACGGCCGCTTATCGTGAAACTTGATGACTGATGACGTCATACAATAATAACACATCGGTATCAGAGTTTTTCGTGCCTATCTCGAAAAAGTAGCGAGTTTAATCGCCAATTGCCGAGTCGATTTATCAACTGCGAATTGGGGCCCTTTTTTAAGGGGTCTTCTCACTTTAGACGCTAAAAAAAGCTATTTTTATGAATTTATTTGACAGGTTCATATTATAGATATTGATATAAAAGTTGTCACACTTAATAAATACACTTTGGAAATACATTGAAAAAATTGTTTGAGCTATTTATGTAACCCAAACAGACTTTAAGGGCGTTTTCGACGAAACAACGTTTTTCGACGGCTTGTTGATAAAATCTTCGAAACTACTGAACCGATCCTTATGAAATTTTAACCACATATTCTTTACAACTATAGCTATAGCGCGTATCAAGGATTTTTTCAAATTTTGATATTGACTATTTTTTTGCCAAAAACGGTGAAAAAACACGTTTTTTTTTTTTTTTTTTTTTTTCGTTAAATGTCCGCCATTCTGTTATTTTTGCACATATCAAAAATCGTATAATATGCGCTATAGCCATTAACATACTGAATCTAAAACCGTTTGATTATTTTTTTCGGACGATCCATCTCCAAGATTTCTTCAACTGCGCAGACCTACAATTTTTTTAGGATATTTTTTCAACTACCATCTTCGTCTATAAATAGTGACTTGAAGCAATTAAAGTTTGTTAAAATTTATTTTGAAAGCGTATTGATTAAGTGTAACAACTTTGATATCAATATCTATAATATAAAGCTATACAAAAAATCATGAAAATAGCCTTTTTTTAGCGTATAAAGTGAGAAGACCCCTTAAGGCCTTAGGCCACTGTAGAGGCAGAAAAAAGGTTTTTTGGGGTTTTTTTTTCAGAAAAACTACAAAATAAATCGAGATTACAAAAAAGGGTGTTTATCATACATATCAGTGACTGTATATAATAATTTTTTTGAAGCCATTTATTTCAAAATGGCGGCTGCGCAGCGTTTATCTCAAAACTGCATTTTTTAAGTTGGTCGGAAACATAACTCAGACAATTTTCAACCGATTCACTTGAAATGTTGAATATATCTTGAAAAATACAGTCTCTACAGAAGTACGTAGGATTTTTTTATATTGCATAGTTCATTTGTTATGAACGATTTTTTAGGTAAAGTTTCGGCAAGTGAAAAGTTTGCCTAAAAAATCATCAGATAATTGTTAATAACAAATGAATTATGGAATATAAAAAAATTCCTACGTAATTTCATAGACAATGTATTTTTCAAAATATATTCAACTTCAAGTGAATGTGTTGAAAATTGTCTGAGTTATGTTTCCGGCCAACTTAAAAAATGCAGTTTTGAGATAAACGCTGCACAGCCGCCATTTTGAAATTAACCGCTTCAAATAAATTATTGTACGCAGTCACTGATATGTACGATAAACACCCTTTTTGTTATCTCGATTTACTTTGTAGTTTTTCTGAAAAAAAAACCTATTTTTTCGGCCTCTAGGGTATCCTAACCCCTTAAGCCATTTGATCATAGCAGAACATCTCGTAGAAGATTGATACGCGTCAGGATGATGATGTTGAAGTTAGCATCGTTGGAACGCCACAAAAATAATGTTTCTTCAATTTCCGCTTTTTTTAATTGGCAAATCAAGGCTACTGCGAATTTTTTAAAGATCCTTATTAGAGACCTACAATGAAATTCGTTTCCATCGCTATAACGTGCTACATTTTTGTGTTGGACAATCAGTGGATTGTCAATGGAGGCTAAAGGAAAAATATTCGGCATTGGATTTCGCAAAAATGGAAAAGCACATGCTCAGTTTTCAGTTATTCAGTAAATCCCGGTAATTATTCAAAAAACTACCAACTGTCGTTTGAAAAATTACCTTTATCTCCGCGAATAATTAATCATTTGATTTCATGACGCATATATTGATTTCCAATTCGTCGCGCGATGCTGAGGCTTCCGTGATTCAAAATTTTCCAAGACTTTCGAGATTCTACGGCGCACGACACGTGGAAAAATAGCAAACTTCGAAAATTCCTTGGAGATAAATTCGCACGATGCTCAAAACTTTCGTTTTCCGAAAGATGATATTGAAGGTTGCATCGTTGGGACGCAAGGAAAGTGCCGAAGCCAATTTTTTTTTTGGAAAATTTAGGCCTCCAAAATCACTTAAACTTTTTTCAGGATTCTTATTGGAAATCTTCAGCCTAAATGTGTGAGGGCATTTTTTGGATGATAATGAAAATGAGGCAATAAAAAAAAAGAATTTCCGTTGCACTCCAACGATGCGAACTACAACATCGTTCCAAAAGTTCCCCTCGTGAATTTATGATACTGAAGTTTACACCGTTCGAATGCAATGGAAATTAATTGTTTTTAATTACTCATTTTTTGTCGATCGATTTAAAACATGAAAATCGCTCAAGCGTTTTTACGTACGGTTATAAGAAATTTACGACCTCAATTTCCAAAAAAGAGCTTGGGATAATGATAACAACCAACACATAAAAAATGAAGAAAAAAAATATAGTTTCACTCCAACGATGTAATCTTCAACGTCATATGAATTTCAAGACTGTGTGAGAAATCTTGCGAAATCAATCAACTCTATGTCAATTAATCAAACAATTAATTCGTTACTTTGGTTCCCTCAGGATGCAACAGCAATGAACCCCACTCAATGTGAATCTCAAATGCGAGTAATTTGAAAAAAATCGTTCATTACTGAAAGTTTTCTCGTCGTGTCCTGAAATTTTACCAACTGAATTTATCGCGCAATCCAAATGTCTAGATCCCCATGAGGCGTGAGTAAAACAGGACGATTAAAAAACACCCCACTTTCACGGATGAACAACAAGTTGATATCAAGCTTCAACTAATGAAAAAAGTAAGAAAAAAAAGAAGAGTTTGAATTCGTGAGACCTACGCATCCGTTGGGCATGCGAGCCAATACTTGGCTTTTCTACATTCGTGCAAAATTGAGCAAACTTTGAATAATCGATGCTCTCTCTTTCTCTCTCTCTCTCTCTCTCTCTCTCTCTCTCTCTCTCTCTCTCTCTCTCTCTCTCTCTCTGTGCACGTACCGTTGTTAAAGTGTACGGCAAATACAGAGACATTAGCCTTGGCCGTGACTCGATCTCGACAAGAGCTTTGCAATGAGGGTTTACGCGGAATAAATTTTCCCATCAATCAGCACTTCCTCTTCTCTACGATATGGATATATTATTATTTTTATCATCATTGTTATTGTTATTCAAGTAGCGCAATATTTTCCATATATTATCGGCATTCATCGAATCTCCTTCGTTAGCATCATCATGGTGTTGAAGTTTGCATCGTTGGAATGCAGCGAAACATCTTCTTTATTTTTTAATTATTTTCTTTCCATTACTATCTCAACGAGTTTTTGCAGGTTGCGGATGTGTAGTAAGAATCTTTAAAAATGTTTCAGTAATGTTGATAATCTAAATGAGAAAAAATTAATTTGATAATAAAGGAAAATATGTGTTGCATTCAAACGATGCACACATCAATTCCATGGATCATCAGCATGTTGTTGAAGTTTGCACCGTTGGAATGCAACGAAACATCTTTATTATTTAATTTCTTAATTTTCGTTACTATCTGAACGCCGTTTTGCAGGTTACGAATCTGTAGTAAGAATGTTCAAAAATATTTCAGTGATGTTCGTAGCTTAGTTGAGCGAAAAGAAACTGGGTAATAAGGGGAAAAAATGCGATGCTAACTTCAAAAATGATGCTAACTTCTATTTCATGGATCATTGGCATATTTATGTTGTTAAAGTTTGTATTTTTGGAACGCAACGAATTTTTTTTTGTATTCTCGTTTTTCTCCATTATTCTTCTTATCCAACATCATTTATATCTATATATATATATATATATATATATATATATATATATATATATATATATATATATATATATATATATATATATATATATATATATATATATATATATATATATATATACACATAGGCCTCTAATAAGGATCTAAGAAAAGTTCGCAGTAGTTTTGATTTGCCAACAAAAAGTTGGTAATAGGAAAAAAATGATTTTCATTGCTGTCCAATAATTCAAACTTGAACATCATTAATTTTCGTTGCATTCCAACTATGCAAACTTCGACATCATGTATATTTAGCAATTCTAATCCACCTCCATCGACGACGATTCTTCGACTGCGTCTGGCCACGAGCAAATATCGAAAATCGCGAAAATTCCACGCACCGTTGGGTCTATACGGCGATAAGAAGAGTGGATAGTGATAACGTCGAACCGCAAGAACCTCGGGGGGCAGATGGAGGGAAGGAGCTTGTGATTTCATCGTTCGATGACAATCGAATGAAAAATTGCGGTCAAACAAGAATGATCAGCACGTGGACGAAATTTTGCCGAAAAAATGTAATCAAAGCGAAAAATGATAAGGAACATCGCGATGATGTTGAATTTTGCATAATTGAAATTGAGTGAAAATTCTTTCTTATTTTTGTTTGTCTCCATTTTTATTGTTATCCAAAATAATTTTCGATAGCTTGAAGTTATAGGTGACTAATGAGGACCTTAAAAAAGTTTGCAGTAGTTTCAATTTTCAAAAAAATGGCAATAGGAAAGACAATTATTTTCGTTGCGTTCCAACGATGCAAACTTCAACATCATACATCGGGAGATATCGACGATTTCCAATGTTTTTGGGTTATCCAAAAATCGCCGAGCTCATTTCGACGAGGACCGATAGCAGCGGGAAATAACTCGATTTCGCTGTGCGACCGGTTCCCCGCGATGACGAAACTTCAGCGGCGGGTGTCCGCGATGCGCGTTCAACGCGCACGAACACGTTGCCAACGACAGAAATGAATTTTTGTTTCGCGCGGTAATTTCGCGTCAACGAGACATTATCGAAATGCAATGTTGAGTGATGGCTGACAATGAGAGTTTAAATATGGGATTGAAGTTTGCATCGTTGGAATGCGATGGAAATTTATATTTCTGAATTCCTTAAGGGGTTAGGCTATTGTAAAAGTTTTTACTGTACAACAGTTTGTACTGTAAAAGCACTTGAGGCAGGAATCGTAGATTGAAGGTAAACTTATGATTACAATGATAAAATTGCTGGTCAAACTTCAAACGCGTTTTTCTCGAAACGATGATTTTCAAAACGGTGTATACGATTTCTCGACCTATAATCAACGGATTGACTTGAAATTTCGCACATTTATTCAGGGTAATTGTAGTTTAGTCTTGACGCACGTTTTTCTTCTTAACATTTTTTTCATTAGTTATTAACAATGATGTTACTTTTTTCAGGAAATGAAAAAAATCCAAAATTTGTTTAAATTATAGAAACACGAAAAAATTAAGAGCTCGGTCAAGTCTGAGCCATCATCATCTATTTTAAGAACACAAACTCGTTCTCTTTGTTTCAGGTCAACCGGGTGGCCAAAATCGAGTACACCGTTGGGTTCCTCACGTAGAAAGGTCCTTCACGAGATTGTTTTCTAGCTTCTGTAATTATGAATATCTTTTTCATGGAATTTGGTACACGAGTTTGTTCATGTACGTATAAAAAAATGTCGAAACGATTTTTGAATATCTTAGTTATTCCTTCAATTTTTTGTTCTTTAATATCCCTGATTTTCTTCCAGTCACAGTAGCCTAACCCCTCAATATATGTTGGTAACTTTTGCCTACAAAAATGCCGCAATAATTTATTAAGATACTCGTTCAGCGACCTACTATATAAATTTACACAAAAAGATTTCGTACAATAATAAAAATAAGGAAATTAACGAGCTATATTTATCTAGGTGGGTCAAGAAATGTCATTTAAAAAAAATGTATTCGTTAGCATCACCTCTCAGCTATATTCCCTGAAAATTTCATTGAAATATTCCTTAAACTGAATAGGCTCCTAACAGTCGGCCGGGCGAACGGTAACAGCACCATACTTCAAACTTTAAACGCGTTTTTCTCGAAACAATGTTTTCATAGTCGGTGGACATGATATCTCGAGGACCACTTGACGGATCGTTTCCAAATTTACAGGAGATACGATGAGAAACATATATAGGTCGTTGACGATCTCACTTTTTGAAAATCCTTCTTCATTTTTTACTAGTTACATAAAGATGACGAATTTTTTCATGGATTCTTTATGCTCGACTTTCAATTCCTCGACGCATTGTTAAAAAAATGATTAAAAAAAACGTCGATCGTCAACGACTCGTATTAATGGTTAACTTGAATAACCCGATTAGTTTTTGGGATTTCAGATGGACCGTTCAAGCTGAAGAATGTCCACCGCCAACGATCGCGAAAAAAATGTCATCTGCCGGCGGCCATGTTTTTGTTATTTTTCTGTATATTTTGGTGATTTTTTTAGTCGTCGATATATGTACCCTTGTGTTAAAAAAAATGCGTTTCTTTGTCACCAACCGTTTCCCAGAAAAACAATCGGAATTTGGCCATTTCTTTCAGGTCTCTAGGTAGCCCCTTAACGGTATCGAAAGTTTCTTTTAATATTTTCATTTACTTATTCTTATTATTATACAAAATCGTTTTTTGCGAATTCACATTGCAGGTCACGAAATAAGCATCGTAAAAAAATAGTCGCCGGTTTTTCCGCAGTCAAAGCCCGAGGCGAGAAATGTATGAAATTCAGAAGAATCGATTTCCATTCCATCGCAACGATGCAAACTTCAATCTCTTGGAGATCGAAACGTAAAAAAGAATTCGTTGCGTTGCAACGATGCAAACTTCACCACCATGTTGAAATAGCCGGCAGGAGATAATTATTAAACTGTCATGGCTGCAGTCGATTATGATGACGTTGAAGTTTGCATCGTTGTAATGCAACGATTTTTTGGTTTATTTTTCATTTCTTTGTTTTTTTCATCATCATCGTCATTTTTGTTTGTTTTCATTCTTTTTCATCATCTTTTTATTTTCATCATTTCATGTTTTCCATCATTTCGTCTTTTCTTTTTATCTTCATCATTATCCATAGGATTTTTTTTTACAAATTAAAGTCATAAATGTCCAATCAAAATATGAAAAAAATGTTTTCTTGTTGCTTAAATCGATAGATAATTTATCCAAAAATATATCTACAAAGTTACAGAGGCTAATTGTAAATATTTTCGAAAATAGAAGGCCAAAAGCAGAGAAGGGTCGAGCAGGTGTGTGACCTATTCAAAATTTTAAACGCGTTTTTTCCAGTTTTCATTTTCACGATTTTTCCGAGTTGGCGGGCGTGATGGCAAAAACACTAAGCGACCTATTGAATCAAACCAAAGTTTATGTTCTTCAGTATGAAAATCTCTTCTAAATGAACTAAAAGAGTCGTTGAAAAACGACTTTTTAAATATCTTTTATAGCACGTTAGTGTTTTTTTAAACACATTTTTTTTCAAACCTGAGATAAGTAATAATTTCACGATTTTTTAAGCTTTTTCTTAGTTCACCCAAAAGAAAAATATATGACAATTGAAAATTTGATTGGTTTTTTTGTTTCAGTCAAGAATTACGAGCTGCATCTTTCCCGCCGATTGGGGCAAGTGCCAAGACGCACATGGAATAGGCTGAACAATCTACAGTCATTTATTGTTCCATGTTGAACATTTTTTTCTACACATTTCAAATATACATGAAAAGATACCTCAATCTTTACGAGGCTCACTTGTTTTTTTCCCTTCTAAAAAAATTCCCGAAAAAAACGCTTTTTTGGACCTTCCAATACAGGCTGCAGCCTTAAAACGGCGAAATAAAATGTGAAAAATGAACAAGACTTCCGTTGCATCCCAACGATGCAAACTTGAATATCGATTATGCATGAACGACAGCGCGATCCAATAAAACTGTATATCGCTGGCGTTGACACGACCAGCGATTTTTCGCTCGCCGGATAAAACAAAAAGGACAACCCACCACCGTTTGCGCGCAGCTGCTCATCTTGGTCGGTCCGCTCGTCTTCCTTAAGAAACGATCAACTTTTTTTCTTCTCACCAAGATCACTTGCGCACCGAACACATACACACATACACACTCTCTAGCACAAACAATTGCGGCAGTCTCTATATGCGTCTACACGTGACGTGATTTACGAATCCTCCAGGGAATTTTCCTTTTCACTATACGGCACTGGGAACTTGCTGCGATTCACTGCTAGATCCCGAGATTCGTGATCGTGATTTTTCAACCTTTTTTTTTTCAATCGTTTTTCACACTCAAACAGGTAGACAGGCGAGCACAAAGTGATAAAAATTTTATGTGCAAGCTAATTTTTTATTGCGGTTCCTTGTTTAGTCGTTGTTTTTTTGCTTTTTTTCGTTTCGTTGCGTTTTTTTTTTTTTTTTTTTTCGTTTTTTTTTCCGTAAATGAGGAAAGCGTCGAGAGTACAACGATCGTCGTTCTCGTCGAGCCCGAGTGACTATGATACGAGTGTGCGAACGTCGATGGACTGCGAGTTGGTATAGCGAACTGCCGCGGTCGAGAGAGAGAGCGAGAGAGAGAGAGAGACAGCGAGATAGAGATAATGAATGTTATATGTCATAAGTACACTTTACTCAAGCCTATACATAAGTGTTGAATGCGGCGTACAAAAGTGCGTAAAATACATTATTTTTGGCTCGAAGATGGGCCTTCGACGCCCCCTAGAGCTTTAAAATTATAATCTTTCGTATTAGTGACGTCACAGTGATCGAGCGCCCAACGTGCATGCACAGACCCACGACGGGCCTTCGCGGTATCAACTCATCCTTTATCGCGTTTTGTAAAAACGCTCGACACACTCGTATGGACGATTTCGATAAAGTTCCGAAAAGGACGTAGCTCCGATTAATTTGGAATGTTGTGTACCCATGTCTTATTACTCGCTGATCACGAATGTGATAGTGAAAATACCCGCAAATTTGATTTTCAAGGTCGTCACTCACAAAAACTGATTTTTTAAAGGTTTTTTTTTCTATTTTTTTTGTTATAAATGTTGATCTTAGAGGAAAATGTTTCGTACTAAAGTTGTAGCTTATAAAAAGATGGATATTTTATGTTCTATGCAAGTTTTGTCTAAAAACAATCTGTTTCGAGAAAAATGGGATAATGCTCCGAAAAGTGCAGTTTTCTAAACTCGATTAGTTTCGATATTATCTACTTACGCACTTTACCGCGGGAATGTTGCGGTGGAGTGCGTAAGTAGGTGCGACGAAACAATTGCAATTGCCTTAACAGTATACGCATACATAAACAACAAACAACACACCACAAGCAAACCTAAACAACCCCAAACACAACGCATCAAACAAACCCAAACAAACTCCAACCTTCCCGCGGTAAAGTGCGTAAGTAGATAACATCGAAACTAATAGAGTGTGGCAAAATGTACTTACTAGAGCATTATCCCATTTTTCTCGGAACAGAATGGTTTTAGACCAAAACTGTATGATACATAAAAGATCAATATTTTTATAGGCTACAACTTTTGTGGGAAACATTTTTCTCCAACATCAACATTTATTAAAATAAAGTAGAAAAACTTTTTTTTAATCTGTTTTTGTGAGTTTTAACGTTGAAAATAAAATTTGCGGGTATTTTCACTATCATATTCGTAATCAGCGAGTCAAAGTACACGGATACAGGAAACTCCAAATTAATCGAAGGTATGTCCTTTCCGGAACTATACCCGACGATTTATAGAACGATGAAGTTTGCATCGTTGGGATGCAACGAATTTTTTCTTAATTTTTATCATTGTCGAAAGCATTTTTTTTTGTAAATTGAGAACGTATATTTCTAATAACAATACGTGAAAACGCCTGAGCGTCGTGCACGTTTTAAGTCGGCGAAAAAAATTGAGTGATCACAAAGAGTCTATTTTCTTGCAGTTCAACGATGCAAACTTCAGCATGATGACAATTTTGACGTTCTCGAGATCAATAATAAAAATTAAAAAAACATTCGACAGAACGACAAAAATAAAAATGATATTATGTTGCCATGCCATTTTTTTTTTTTTCATTTAAAGTGCGGGCGAACGATTGTTTTGATGAATATGGAGTCGTCGTTCATATGATATTGAAGGTTACATCGATGGAACGCAACAAATTTTGTTTCAATCGAAATGCCATTTTCTTTTGTTAGCATCTACGGTAAACTTTTTAAACATCCTCGTTAGATGTTTGTAAGACTGGATGTTGAAAGTGAGAAAAATGAGATCGTCGGGCAAATTTTGACAGTGGTATATAGTAATTGTATGACGTTGAAGTTTGCATCGTTGGAATGTAATGATGTTCATTTTTCATTTCTTTATTTTTTATTATCATGCAAAGTCTTTTTGTGCGAATTGAAGTCATAAATCTCTGATAATACATGAAAAAGTTTGAATGATTTTCATATACTACATGGGCAAACAAATTGAGCAGTTGACAGGGATTAATTTGCGTTGCATTCCAAAGATGCAAACATTAACGTCATATAATTTTGTTACTCTATGTCGATAACTATTTATTAGCAAGATCTGCTTTTAGAAAGCACGAAATGGACCTGTACGAATTTTGATTCCAAAACAGTATAATTTATACGGATTTCGACCAAGAAGTTATTCAATATCGTAATTAGTAATTTCTACAATGTAATATCGTTCATTTTATTACGGTTCGAGCTCATGCAAGCGCCAATTCTAAAATAACTATGATTGATATGTGCAATGATAAAAAGTTGCGTTGAAACATCGTAAAATATAATAATGTTGGTATGCAACGAAAATTAATATTCTTTAATCACTCAAATTTTGTTTAGTGTGTTTAGGATGTCAATCTCCCAAACGTTTTTACGTGTGATTGAAAATTTACGACCTTAATTTGCAAGAAAAAGCTTTGGATTCCTATCCATAAACTTTTTCTCATAATAATGAAATATTAAAACTGAAATGTCATAAATGAAATATGATAATGACATATTTCATAATAACTAAAATGAAAATAATTTTCATTATTATAAAAATAAAGAAAGAAGAACATCGATATGATGTCAAGAATATCGAACAAGAATATTCTACATATACAGTTCTATCATTTAAAGAAAAAAACTCGTTTTTTAAATTATTGTAAATGTATAGGCCGTTTTAAGGGATCATCTCACTTTATCAACTTCAAAAAATCGATTTAAAAAAAATGGATTTCGAAAATATACCACTTCAAAAATATCGTGTAGAGATTTCATAAAGATCGGAGCGGTCTAAGTATTATTTTTCTCCGCCGCTTTTTGAAAGCCGCTTTTTCTCTTGCTTCAGTGATTTTTTCTCCGGAACTACTGAACCGACCCTTACGAAATTTTAAATACATATTCGTCACATGTATGGCTAGCGCAGGAACTATAATTATTTGAAAATTTCGATTTTAAGTCCTTTTTTCAACCGAAATATCACTCAAAAAAGTCTTATTTTTGGACACGGTTTTTTCAACGAGCCGCCATTTTGTTATTTTTGCATAAAAATTAATAATTCTAGTTCGAACAGTGGCCACAACCATACTGAACTCAAATCTTTTTGGTTTTTGTGTGTTTCAAATGAATCTACTCAGAAATAACATAAACGAAGCTGACATCGCTTTTTTCGAGGGGCTCTGCGGATGCTGCTACCAAGGATAGATATATGATGTAAAGTGAATAAAAAAAATGTTCTTACACTTCAAGAGTAATTTTATCAAGCCCAAAAAGATTTACATCGATATCTTTTCCAGGAACCATACGAAAAATTCCCAAAAATACCCTATTTTGCATCTGCCTAAAGTGGATAAAGATCCCCTCATCAGGCTGTTCAGGGTAGAAGCTGCCAACCCCGAATGATCAAATTTTCGGTTACGTAAAATAAATAAATTTCAACTAATAAATATGTGGAATGCATATAATTGACTGTGCATAAATGTTATTGATCTTTTTTGTTTATTTACATCGCGAATTAGTTATTAACCAAGTCTTAATGTGGCAAACGCGCTATTTAGTTCTCAATAATTGGCATCACTGAGCTCAGATACGAACGCCACATCGTCAGCGCGTAGCTGTGTTTGACAGCTACGCGCAACAATTCCGTTTTTTTTTTGTTCGGCGAAAATGAAAAGATGGAAGGCGTAAATGCAAACCGAAAAACAGTACAATCGACGGCTTGGAGCAAGTACAACCTGGAAAGCGGCGAAAAAAAGTAGTTGAGCCAAAAAATGAATGCGCAGTCGAGGAACGACGCGTACTTGATTTGAAGGTTATGTCGAAACAAATGCACTGCAGCTCCTGTGAAGAATGATTCAAAATATTTTAATACTCTTGATGAAACCGCGGTAAGAAATTTACAGCAAGGAAGCAATAGTTTGTGCGTTTCAAATTTTAGCGCCTATTCAAAATGGCCGACTTGACAGCAGCGTTGCCACGTGCCATAGGGCGCTTCGTCGTTTTACGTGAATCAGCTGAAACGTCCTGTTTTCTTTCACGAATATCTCGATATCGAGACAGACAAAACGCTGTGCTCTTCGTTGAAATTATTCATAAAAATCTCAAGAATTCTTTCCGCCTATTTCCATTCAATTATCACTATTTTTATTATGGTGCATCAGTCGCATTAGAGTTCTCGTGAAGCTTTTGCTATGTCGCCCGTGTTCAAGAGCCTAACTTCAATAATTAATTGCTCAATAACCACGCAGACGAAGTACTTGAAATTTGACACGAAGTCGAAACACCTGATCGCAAATATCCTCAATAAATTTCAGCAAATTCTTACTATTTCGCGATAGCTGAGTAACCTCCTTAAGGGGCTATACCACTGTGACTCTTTCAAAAAATCAATTTTTTTGCCTTTTTCGACAGTTTATACTTTCCAGAATATCTTTATCATTTATATTATTTATATCATTATCATTATATCTTGCAAAAATCAATAGTTACATTTTTAAACGCGTTTTTCTCGAAATGAGATTTTTCAAATTTGCTGACATTGTAACTCAAAGAGCAATTATCCGATTGACTCGAAATGTGAACTGAGTACACTTGAATATATTTAATAATATTAAAATTGACAATTTGGCATTGAAAAAAACGATAATTTGATAGGCAAGAAAACAGACTTTTTTCATAACTACGCCATTTTGTTAGATTTTGATATTTTTCGAAAATCCTACGTCATTGTACAGGAAATACCTTCCACTTTAACGAAATTTTTTCCTTTTTCGGTTTCAGCTACTCAATCGGCCGGAATCATGTCAGCAATGGAGGGACTTTTTTTTCGCGTCTCCGAAAGTGCATAAGTCGCTTGGATCTCAATATTTTTCTATGAAAAAATTATGCAATATAGGTCAAATATAGCCAATTATATTCTCAATTTTCCGAAACATTTAATTGAGTACTTTTCTTCCAAAAAATTCCCGAAAATCACCCAAATTTTCAGCGTTCACACTCGTATATCCCCTTAATAAAAAAAGAGCCACGAACGTGTCTCTTCCCATGCCATGGCCGGTATCTCGAGGCAAAGGAAGAAAATAATACAAGTGAACAAGGGAACAACCCCAACCGCGAATCCAGCAGAATCATCGTTGCTCGGAGGGTACCAATCTGGAAAGCATGCACGTGCCTCTCGGGACTCTCGATCTCATTATAAAATTGTCTGTTATTTATCCGCGGTTTGCTAGCGCTGTATCATTAGACTGATGCACTTATTTATCGTTGCACAATATACGTCACGGACACGTCGAAGTTCCTGGGGGTAAAATGAGTCGCTGGTGCGTTTGTCGTTTGTATCAGATGCGAGATCAGATAGAATGTTATATCATTGGCTCCAACAGAGCAGATAGCCACTTGAGAAGCATTGCTGGATTTTCCGCAAAAAACGGGAAACAAAATAAAAGAAAGGAAGGAAAAAAAACGCTTGCACGAGTCCGAACGACTGGCAATGCTGTGCAAGAGGCTAGAAAAGGTGCGCGCAGCCTTGAACCGACATAATTGATAACATGTATGTTCACTTCATATCTCAAACACCTCATCGTCAATTGCAACAAAGTGATCAGGACGTAATACTGTAGTGACTTGTGCCGTGCGTTGCGCATAGGAAATAGCGAAAAACAACCATTTTTAGGGTTAGGTCGAACACCCTTAATGGCGTTGAAGTTTGCATGGTTGGCATGAAACGGAAATTCGTCTTCTTTTTTTTTAAATTTATTATCATTACTATATAAACAATTTTTTTCAAGTTTAGGTTATGGGATCTTAAGGGGGGAGATACGTTTGGACGAGAAAAACATTTGCTGCTTTTCATGATTTTTTTTTAAAGGAAAGATTTCTTCACTAGTTTTGAGACTTAGGATACGTTTTGTTATGACTTTCGGCTGTTACGTGGTATTTTTTTTATTATTAAGGGGAGATGTACACCTAGATGGTCGAGGTCGAGGATTTAGGAGCCATGAACATTTCGTCGACCGTTGAAGACCTACACTATGGGCCTGGTATCGATGATTCCATGTAAGTTGACAAATTTCATGATTTATTCATTCCCAAATTTTCAAACGCGTTTTTCTCAAAACCACGTTTTTCAAATCGGTACCCGAAATTTCTCGAAAACCAATGAACCGATTGCCTTGAGATTTTTCGTGGTTATTCTATACACCATTATCTAGTACTTGTCATAGGATTATTTTTCTGTTTCTTGGTTTTTTTTTTATAGGCAAAATAATAACTAATTTTTGGCTCAAAAATCACTATTTATGTTCAAACGTCCGCCATTTTGTCATAAATCCATATTTTAAAAATCGGCTATGACAAGTACTAGATTATAGTATTTCATTTAATAATCTTTTTGGTTTTTTTTCTTTTCAGATGACTTTTAAAGAAACGCCAGTGGGTACCGTATACGCAGATTTTTTTACGACGCTCCAAGGATCATACAATATCCTTGTATATTTTTTATATTTTTAAACAAAGAAAATTAAACATATTTTTGAATGTATATACTTTTAGATAATTAAAACCCCAATCCGAAATTTCAAATAGTTTTCCTTGAAAAAAATCACAAAAATGACCTTTTTCCGGATCCTAAGGTAGGATTTTTCCTCCCCTTAAACTCAAAAAACGGCGGAGGCATGGCACGGTTTTCTAAACTGCATTTTCAAAACTGACGATGGAGTTGAATTTTGCGTCGTTGGAATGCAACGAAAACTCTTTTCAGTTTCTTCTTCCCATTATTATCTAAAATCAGATTTGGATTTTTTTTGCAGATCGCGAAAAAGGGTCCTAAAAGAAGTGCTCGAGGAAATTTGGTAAATTAAAGAAGAATCATTTTCGTTGCATTGCAACAATGCAAGCTCTTGTCTGCGAAATCTTTATATTTATATTGGTATCTAAACCCTTCTTTCCACTTTTAAGTTAAGGAACCCCAATAAGGATCTTCAAAAATATTTCAGTGACTTTTTGTAGCCCAAATGAGCCAAAAAAGAATTGGTCAATACGAAAAAGAAACAGTATTGTTGCCTCGCAGCAACGGTGGCACTTTGTTTAAATAATAATAACTTCATTGTTTATCAATATTTATCATTACAAAAAAAACTCAAGCTTGGCAAGACTGTGCATCTATTGTGTGTAAAATCCCGATCTTGTCATGGAAATACTTTCATCGGAAAAAAATATTGAAAATCAGCCTTTTTTAATTCTTGTGAACATCGCCCACTGCGCTACGGCAACCGCCCCGCTGCCCTCACCAGCCTTTTTTCTTTTGCGTATTTCTCAAAACGATTCTTTATGAAAAGATCCAAGACGTATCTCAAAATCTGTGCAAACGTTGGTTCAAGCATTATCGTCGTAAATTGAGGTCACTGTACCGTTGAAGCCTCCAAAGTACACGTGTTACTAATCCACTTCCACGGTTCGTTCTTGTTATTGAAAAATAAAATTTGACATTTCGAAGCACAGCTTGACAGAGAAAAATATGGTCGGATAAAAAAAATTAATAATCACATCAAAATCGAATATGTGGCTTTTTATTTCGAAAAAAAATATAGCGTTCGAGGAAAGTGGAAAATCTAGTGTCAACTAATGGGGTTGTTTCGCAAAAAAACAAAAGAAAATAATCAGTATACCGGTAGGGGGAGCCTAGGGGAGAAAACCGCTTTAGCAACAGTCGGTAAGTGACCGATCGAGCGTAGATGACGCAGAATACTTCACAACGATTCGTTCGTCGATGTCTGGCGCTGCCTAGTTGCTGCTAGGCGAACTATCGCATGTTTTGAAAGTGACGGAACCACAATCAAAGTTCAACAGCGCCGCATTGTGGTTCATATAATAATGTATAAATACAATTAAGCGTATAAATATGTACTCGTAAAAGTGGTGACGTGTTTGCTTATGCAAATGAAATAAAATGCGGAAAAATTTCAAAAGGATTGAGCACGCTCGAGACATTCTTTACGACTCGTTCAAACAACAATGCAATCTTAAGGTTTGTTGCAATGGAATAAAAAGGATTATTTTTCAACTGCCCAGTTTTGTTTCTCGGCTACTCAGGCTATTAGAATCACCAAAACATTTTATGACGTTGAAATTTGCATCTTTGGAGTGCAACTATTTCTTTTCCGTTCATTTTTATCATTAACTTAAGCTCTTTTTTTGCAAATTAAATTCTTAAATTTCTAATAAGAATACGCAAGTTTGAGTGATTTTCACAACCTAAATAAGCAAAAAGTGGAGCAATTAAATTTATACGTAAAAAAATATTTTTAAAAACAAGCTTTTATTAAATGTACCAAAAAGTAGAAAATATTTTTTTTCGCAAGTCACCTATATGTGGCTTTAAATAAAAGCTTGGGGTGCTTAATTTTTTAAATGTTTAATAAATTTGATGAATTTAGTTTCATTAACCGTATTTAATTTGGCACAATAGTAACTAGAAAAACTAGTAAATTATTATCACACGTGTATACTCAGTTTCAGGATTTTTATTTAAGGCAGTAGTCTGGTCTAGACATTTGACAAAATCGATTTTTTTTCTCCATTTTATTATTCCTTAGACCTTTCTTAATACGCTCGTGAAAACCGTTTATTGATATTTCAAAAATGTGCAGAGTAATAGAAATTATAAGCAAGCCGCGCGCAAACCTCAACTAACGGTATCAAAACTTTGACCGCGTTTATCTCAGAACTATGTTTTTCAAACCGGCGCCCACGATATCTCGATAACTAATTGACCGATGGAGCTCAAATTTTGCACATACCTTCGGTAGCCACTTTCTGAGGACTGGTAGCAGAATTGAGTCAAACAATAATTTTGCCCACATTTTATAACTCGTTGAATACCCGAAAATGTATGAAATATCGTTAATCAAAGTTTAACAGGCCGCCATTTTGTAACAACATTTTTTTAAGCACTAATTCTGCTACCAGTGCTCAGAATACTCATACAGATTGAGAATATATTTTTTTTTCAGATGCATACAACATCACCCAGAGTGGGCGGTTGAGGCGGTTTTCGGCGGACCATGTTGTAAAAAAATAAAAAACTACATGAAAATATTTAAAATAATTTTCTTCCTAATGTGCATATATTTTTAAAGGAACAATAAATACATATGTGAAATTTCATCAAGACAACTTCAACGGTTTAAAAGTTATTCCAACCCAAAAAAGACGTCAAAAATCTCGCTCTAGACCAGACTACTGCCTTAAGAAATCTAAGGTTGTATTGCAGCAAATTAAATACAGTTGATATGTTGACGGATATATGTAAGTTACAGATTATATGTCTAAATTTTGAGCGCCCCAAGCTTTCATTTACAGTGACATATAGGACTTGGTAAACAAAATATTTTCTACTTTTTGGTGCATTAAATAAAAGCTTGTTAAAAAAAATTACATGTAAATTATTTTCTACTTTTTCATCTTTAATTGATGTTACTGGTAGTTGACTAATTTTCGAGTTTGTACATTAGGAACATGAAATGCTTGTAAAAAATAACAAAGACTGTAATTGGAATTGTTTACGACTAGTTGCTGCATATAAACTTTTCACATGCAAACACAGTCGGCTACAAATTTGTGTGTACGTGTTAGTGAGATTTTAAATGGATGATTAGATATCGCTAATTTTACATGAATAGTTGACAATTTTATGGATATTTTTTTAGTGGTTTGATGCATTGTCACCTTTGAGATGCGTGTTTGCAAAATGTCAGAGCTCCAAGTAGTCGGGAAGTGGGTAAAATATCGATTTTCCGTTTTGCATCTCACAGAAAGTCAAGTCAAATAAAAGCTTGTAAATAGAATTGATTTTCGTTGCATTCCAACGATGCAAACTTCTACGTCACATTTTCTTCGATCCACATTAGAGATCAACAACCTAAATTCGCAAAAAAATGTTTTGGATTGAAGCAAATATTGTCGTATATCGAAAAAGGAGTTCTTACTGCCCTGACGAAATAATACCATAATATTACAAAAGAAAGTACTGCCAGATATAATTTCGACAAAAGCGATGGTATCGAAGTTTCGGATATGATATCGACAAAAGTGATGGAATTTCGTTCCATCGTTGGATCGCAAGAATGACGTTTTTTTTTTTGGATTTCATTTTCCATATTTTTATTATTATAACAGATCTTTTCTTTTACAGATTTATATTGTAGATCGCTAAATATATATCTTCTATAACGGTCGAAGGCTTCTCGTAGGCAACATTTGCCAAAGAAAATTAAAGGTATTTCAATATATTAATTTTTCGTACATTTGAATGATATATGCAAACTTCAATACCATATCAATAATACGATGATATTACAGAAAAAAAGTACTTCCGGATATAACGTCGACAAAAGCGATGGTATAGAAGTTTGCTAGTTGGAATGCAACGAAAGTTTTTTAAAATATTTTTATTATCGTAGCAGATCTTATTTTTTTTATAGATTTATATTGTAGATCTCTGAATCCTCAAAACTGGTTGAAAGCTGCTCACAGGCAACATCTGCTAAATACAATTAAAGAAATTTAAATATATTAATTTTCGTTGCATTCGTCATGTGAAAATGTTTTTCGTAATTCGCAGGCCGGTCACAAGCAATTATAAAATGACATTGAGGTTTGCAACGTTAAAATGGACTTTTTTTTATTTCTTTATTTTTATCATAATCCAAGGCCTTTTTCGCGAATTTAGGCCATATAAATTTCCAAAAAGAATATTTTCACCGCCGAAATCGGTGGAAAAAAATTAGCAATTAGAAAAAATGAATTTTCGTTGCATTCCAACGATGCAAAATTCAACGTCGTATTAAAAAAAAACGTTCCAATTTCCGCATCTTCTTTTCTCTCATACTGGTATCGGGACAATTATCAAGCAATTTTTTCAACAATTTTCACTTTCTCACGACATAAAGTTGGCTGACGAGAAACAGAAGTGCACTCCAAGTCCCCAAAAATGCATCGTGTGATTTAGCAGGACCTATGACGAAGATATTGGAAAAAAAAACACGTTCGAACAGCGATTCGAGTGGTCGGGTGGTGCGTGGGTAAAAAAAGTACACGAGAAGGTTACCGGTCTGTTGCACCCGTGGTTGGAACGTGCGAATATTCGAAATGAAAAATGAGGCAAAAAACCGCCGGCGGTTATTTTTACGAAAGTGAACTGTTGGCTGTGGGGATGTCCGAATTCGTGAGTTTGAATAGTGCCACGCATCAAGGCGCAAGCTTCATTTGCAAAGAATAAGACGTTTGCTAATGCACAACGAATCGTGAATTCGCCAAATGGAAAAAAAAACAAAAATTCCACAAGCAATTCTCTATTAAAGGAAGCTTTGGTCATTTAAATTATATGAAAAATTGATATACTCGAATCGGCATTGTGGATTAAAAAAAAAATGTTTATTCTTAGTGGGCGTATATTTGCATATAGCTAGCTTGTTATAATAGAATTTGCAATTAGTTATGCCAACGAGAGATATTGTTCGTTCTTTCATTCAGATGAAAAAGTCTTTCGACCGAAACAAGCCATTCTCCTTCGAACAAGCGAATGTCTTCAATAAACTTGACAACATTTGAACCCAATATCACAAAATCAACTGTCAAAATAACTTTTGACACATAAGGAAACAGTCACAGCACGGTTTTTCTTCTCTCACGTTTATGATGTTGAAGTTTGCATCGTTGGAATGCATAAGGACAACATTTTAACCCAATATCACATATATAAACATAAGGACAACATTTGAACTTAATATCACAAAATCACTTTTGGCACATAAGGAAACGGTCGCAGAACGTTTTTTATTCAGGTTTATGATGTTGAAGTTTGCATTGTTGGAATGCAACGGAAATTCTTCTTTATATTTTCATTTCTCTATTTTTATTAAGGGGTTATATACAGTTGAAACTTTCGAAAAATCGCAATGTACATATATTTAAGTACACACACAGAAAATTTCTTATGAATCCGGCGAATGTTCTCGAAGTTACACGCACATTTGTGAATGACGAATCGGAGCGTTCGAAAGTGCTTTTGAAACTTTGAACGCGTTTTTTGCCAAACTGTTTTTTTAAAGTCGGTGAGCAAGATTTCTCGGAAACGGCTGAACCGATCAGTCTCAAATGTTAACACGATCTTTTCAAGTATATTTTTTAGTGATTAATCGAAGATTTTTTTCTCACCGATAAATATTTTCCGTTTCATAAACGATTTAAGGCCTAAGTTTTCGTCAAAAATCGATTTTTTCAAGAATTATGTTAAGGAAATGTTTTTGGTTTTTTCATTTTAGATGATCCAGCCCAGAGATATCGTGCTCACCGCAAGACGCCTTTTTTAGAAATGCTGCAGATTTTTCAGCTTTCAAAATAATTATTTTTACAAAAAAAAAAAATGTTAAAATACAGTGAATAGATTTAAAGGTCATCTCAAGATTTTTTTTCGAAAAATCGATCTTTTTGGGCCTCCTGACTGTATATAACCCCTTAAAATACCTATTTTTTCTCGCAGATTGCAATTGTAGATCTTCAAAAGACTATCGTGAAAAAGCATCGAGGGATCTGCATAGCAAAAAACCGGAAAAAGAATTGTAGAAATAAAAACAAAAAAAATGCATATGGTATTGAAGTTTGCATCATTGGGATGCAACCATGTTTTGTTTCCATAAACTTAACTTGGAGAAAAAGGTTTAGATTGTAATAAAAATAAATCAATGGAAAACAAGAAGACTTTTCGTTGCATTCCAACGATGCAAACTTCGATATCATAAATGCATTGCATTCCAACGATGCACCTCCAATCTCATCCGGGTTTCGACTTTTATCATTTTCTTTCTTTTCGCCAATTAGACTTTCAACACTATGGTGCTTTTTTAACTCCCCTCCGCCCCCCTACCCCGCCACCCCCATTGGCAAATGAGTTCGTCTGACTTCCCCTACATTTGAATTAATTCTGCAGATAATGAAGTTTGCACCGTTGAAATGCCGCGAAATATTTTTTTTCTCTAGCTCCCAAATTTCCTTTTACAGATTTAAGCTACAAAAATCATGCGATCCATTTTTGAGCTCCTTTTCAATCGATCTACGACCCAAGTTTACATAATATGATTTTCGATAACAACGAAAATAAGGAATTAAAATAAATCCTTGAATTCCAACGATGCAAACTTCAAGTCCATTTTTGCAGGAATACCCGTTTCACAAAATTATTCCGCATTTATCGAATTAATTCCGCAAATTTCCATAAACTCGAAATATCAATTGTCCAAATCTTCAAAATATTTCGAAAGCGATTTGCAATTTAAAAAAAACCATCCACTGAGTTATTTTCTTTGCAAAATTCGACTGAAACTGTCCCGGCAGGAAGACAGACAGGGCAAAAAAGAACCGATCACGCGATTTACGAATGTACGCGAGGATGCGTCACGAATGATTTCTTTGACGACTCCTCGCGAAATTTCTACGCGACGATGTCTCGAATTTTGGCAAAGCATAGGGGCCACTGGTGACTCATAGCAAACGAGAAAAAGCAGTATCAACGACACGACAGATCGATATTGATGACGCCCCCCCCCCCCTCACTCCGCCCCTGGGAAGTTGAGATTCAATTTGAATCGAGGAAAAAAAAAATACAAATACAAAGAATCGTAACACACCGTTTGCGTCGCGAAGACCGGAAACTGCCGAGTAAACTGTCCTCAACCCGCACAGCACAAGGGTCGATCGAAACGTCAAGCAAACGAGTTAAAGTTGGGGTGGAATAATTGCACGTATGCGCCAGCGCGAGGCTCAGTAACCCCGAATTAAGTCGACGTGGCGACTGTACATTAGCTTTTTCAACCTACCTGCTCTGCTTTTTTTTTTCGTTCATCTTACCGATTTCCGATAAGTCTACGGCACGCAAACAGCGCGTTCTCAACACAAATACGTACCTGCAACAAGAGAACGAAAAAGAAAATTGTTATCGATCGTAGCTATTGCGGTGTTAAAAAAAATAGTCATAGAAATAAAAGAAGACGAATAAAAAATGGTATTCAAGTTTGCATCGCTGGGATGCAACAAAACATTTTTTGTTCCGTATCGCCCAACTATTTTTTGGCCCATTTCGAGTACAGACTTCACCGAAACATTTTTCAAGATCCTTGTAAGGGAAGGAAAATTCATTCGTTCGAATTGCTCAATTATTTTTTGGCCAATTTTGGCTGCGAAAATCGCTCGAATATTTTTACGTATTCTAATTCAAGATGTTTTACCTCTATTTGCAAAAAAGACTTTGAGTAATGATAAAAATTAAAATTTAAAAAAAAAACTTCAACGTCGTTATAAAGGTTAGGTAACCTGAACTAGGAAAAAGGGGTTCAGAGCGTAATAAAAATAGAGAAATGAAAAAGATGAATGTTGCATTTCAACGATGCAAATTCAACACCATAGTAAAATATGACGTTAAAGTTCACATCGTGGGAATGCAACGAATTTTTCAAACCATTATCCAATGCTTTTTTGGAGATTGAGGTCATCAATTTCTAATAGCAAATATGTAAAAACGATTGAGCGCCTCTCACATCCCAAATAGGCCAAAAGAGTAAGTTATTAAAAAGAAGTACTTTTCGTTGCATTCCGACGATGCAAACTTCAACACCATGATAAAATATGACGTTAAAGTGAACATCGTTGGAATGCAACGAAATTTTTCATTACTTTATTTTTATCATTATCCAAAGCTTCTTAAATAGTAATTTAAAGGGTAATTAAAAAGAAGTAATTTTCGTTGCATTCCAACGATGCAAACTTCAACACCATAATAAAAAATGGCGTCGAAGTGAACATCGTTGGAATGCAACGAAATTATTCATTTCTTTATTCTTATCATTATCCAAAGCTTTTTGAATAGTAATTTAAAGAGTAATTAAAAAGAAGTAATTTTCGTTGCACTCCAACGATGCAAACTACAACATTATAATAAAATTGCATTGACATTCGATAAAAATATTCGGCCGAAACGACCAACGCGTAAAAAAAGCCCACATTAACAAGAAGTTTACAGTCGAAAAATTTTTTCGTTTCTTCGCGGATAATGGATCGTTAAAATAAATTGTACAGTACCCAAAGTTCGAATACACATAAATAATTTTTTTCCGTATCAAAGAAGTGAAGGTCGAAAAAAGTGGCCGCTCGTAGCGGGAGTCGTTTGCATTTCTCTTTCGCAATCGATGTGTTTTCGTGAAAAAGTGCCACTCGTCCGTGCCAAACAAGTTACAATTACCGATGACGCGCAAGGCTCGGTTGAACATCATGACGATCTTGAGGTGAAGAGTGCCCCAAGGGACAAAAAAATGCAGAAATACTTGGACCTACGGTGTTGACGTTTGCATCGTTGGAGTGCAACGAAAATGCATTTTAATTTTTTATTGCTTCATTTTCATCATCGACCAAAAATGTTCCTTACACATTTAGGTTGAAGATCTCTTATGAGGATCCTAAAAAAATTGGAGGCCTAAATTTGCCAAAATTGATTTTGGAGGCCTAAATTTGCCAAAATTGATTATGGAGGCCTGAATTTGGCAAAATTCATTTTCGAAGCCTAAATTTGCTAAAATTGATTTTGGAGGCCTGAATCTGTCAAAATTGATATTGGAGGCCTAAGCTTGACAAACTTGATTTTGGACGCCTAAATTTTCCAAAATTGATGATGGAGGCCTGAATTTGGCAAAATTGATTTTGGAGGCTTAATTCTGTCAAAATTGAATTTGGAGGCTTAAATTTGACAAACTAGATTTTGGAGGCCTAAATTTGTTGAAATTGATGATGGAGTCCTAAATTTGTCCAAATTGATTTTAGAGGCCTAAATTTGGCAAAGTTGATTATGGGGGCCTGAATTTGGCAAAATTGATTTTGGACGCCTATATTTGCCAAAATTGATTTTGGAGGCTTATTAAGTCTGTCAAAATTGAATTTTGAGGCTTAAATTTGACAAACTTGATTTTGCAGGCCTAAGTTTGCTAAAATTGATGATGGAGGCATACATTTGTCAAAATTGATTTTGGACGCCTATATTTGCGAATATTGATTTGGGAGGCTTAAGTCTGTCAAAATTGAATTTGGAGGCTTAAATTTGACAAACTTGATTTTGGAGGCCTAAATTTGCTGAAATTGATCTTGGAGGCCTAAGTCTGCCAAAATTTATTTCGGAGGCTTAAATTTGCCAGAATCGATTTTATATACCTAAATTTGCTAAAATTGATTTCGGAGGCCTAAATTTACCAAAGAAAAGTTGTAATTTCGAAGGCCTGAATTTTCCTCAAAAAAATTGGGCTGGTTCTTTCGTTGCGTTGCAACGATGCAAACTTCACCATCATTTGGGCTCGAGTTGACAGACAGATGATAGCAACGATACCCAAAAGACCTTTAGCACCGGAAGTCCCACAAAAACAGCAACGTAAAATAAAAAAAAATTGGCGTACGTCGTCAGGCACGAAGACGGAGATCATGCGGGGATGCTTCTTCTTCTTGCGCGCCATCAGCTCGATTCTTGCTCGAACCGCGCGCTGACGCGACGATGACGATACGCGCACACAATTCGAGCAAGGTGCGCGCAAAAATAAATTTGAGGAAAAAAAGAAAGAAAAAAAAAAGAAAAGTGGGAGCCGTATGACGAAGGCGCGCGAGCGTTGAAACGATGAGGCAAATGGAGACCTAACCTGATTGTCGAGGAAGAAACGCGAACACGCGCGGAGCTGAACGCACGAACGTTCAACGACGAAGTTTTGACCGACTGATAAAAGTCGCGAGTGTTCGGCTCTGACGGAGGTTACATTAAAGGAACGAGAACGGTTTAGGGATATGTGTACCGCGATTTGTGCTCGACGTATGATGTCTTCGGTTCCTTGACGCGGACGCGGGGTGCCTTAGGTGTCATCCGGGAGGTCGACTTTTGCATTCGTTAAATATTCTTATTTATGATAATTTATGGTACCATCGATAAAAGCAACTTCCTATACGTGGCGCGCGTAACGGAGGTCAATCGAATCCGAACGATCGAGGGACTATATTGAGATATGTGTGTGTGTGTGTGTGTGTGTGTGCGCGCGTACGTGCGTGCGTGTGTGCACATTCAGATATATATGTATGTGTGTGTGTGTGTGTGTGTGTGTGTGTGTGTGTGTGTGTGTGTGTGTGTGTGTGTGTGTGTGTGTGTGTGTGTGTGTGTGTGTGTGTGTGTGTGTGTGTGTGTGTGTGTGTGTGTGTGTGTATCTGAATGTATATATATATACAGCACCATCCAAAAGTTCAGGATAACTTTTAGATTTTTCGATCGGGTCAAAAATTTATGTATCTGGGCGAAAAAAAATGTAGCCAAACGGGCCAGGGGCATTCGGAGGAAAAAATAACCAGTTTCAATTCATCTTTTATTTTTCTTCATTCTGCGGTTTTTTTTGGGTAGATTTATTGAACTTTTTGATGACGTTGAAGTGCGCATCGTTGGGGGACAACGATATTTTTATTTCTTTATTTTCATCATTGTCCAAAGCTTTTTTTCTAAATTGAGGTCGTGAGTTTCCAATAACAATGCGTAAAAACGCCTTTCGGTAAATCGGCTAAACAAAATTTGAGTAATTGACAAAAATTAATTATCGTTGCATTCCAATGATGCAAACTTCAACGTCATACTTTTCGTGCAGTTGTACATAATTCAGAAAAACGTCCTAACAGGAGAGAAGCATTAATGTACGACTACAAAAAAGAATCGCATGAAAATATGAGATTAGCGCTTGCATCGTTGGAATACAATTAATTTTTTTTATTGCTCGAATCTTATTGTCTTCCTACTGTTTTTCCCTATGCAAGTTCCTCAACGCTTTTTTCTTTTACCATGATGTCTTTTTTCCCAATCGAAATTTGTGAAAAACAATTGGCTATTACAATAAATATGAGGAAATAAGAATGCATCGTTGGCAACGAAAATTCTTTTTTTATATTTTATTCTCATTTTTATTATTCTACAAAATTTCTTTTTGCAGATTTGAATTCTAGATCATTAAGTAATTAAAAAAATGATTGAGGGATTTATTTTCGTAATGAATATTTGCGAAAAGAAATTCGAGTAATTGAAAACTAATCATTTTCATTGCGTCCCAACGACGCAAACTTCAACGCCGAAAATTGTACCAGCGGGTCAAAAAAACGTACGGAGAAGTAAATTTGCGCAAGAGAGGCAAATCGAAAACTTCTGTGCGTCGGCTGCAGCCCCCCCCCCCCCTCCCCCAGCCCAGTGACGACATTTCTCTACAGATGTCCATCTGTGATCGTTGAATGAAGCATTCGCTTGTCCAAATCTGCACGCGTTACACTCGCCGAACGATCCGTATCGTTGATTCGAAACTTCTTGGACCCGTCTTTTTTTTTAGATTCAAAGTGAATCGATTCGATCGCGATCGTGCGAGCGACGAGCGAGATCAACGAGCCTGTCACTCTTTTGCTATTGCTAACTGAATAGGGGCGTACACAAATTACGTAACGCAAAATTTCCCAATTTTTACCCCCCACCCCCCACGTAACGGGACCGTAACGCTTGGCCATACCCCCCCCCTCCTATTCCGTTACGTAACGTTACGTTACGTAACGGGGGCTTTGTCGTCAATTAATAATTGCGATTTTTTTCATGGACATAATTTATTATGAAACGATCGGGTTTATACTCATTTTATGAAGTATATATACATCAATTGTTATACCAATTTGTATGAAAAATCTTGAAAATGGAACAGGATATAAAAAAAAATTCTCTGCATTGTCCCGTCGATACCTTTATGAAAGGTTATCTGTAAATTAACAGTCAACAATGTATCGATATCTATACAAATGTAGCTATCATCATGCGTAGCCGTTTTTTATTTTGGTTTTTTTTTCTACAAAATGCCCAGAGTTTGGACATTTTTTTCTATTTTCAAAGGCCTTTTTCTGTATTTAAGCAGTCTTTAAAAATAGTAATTATCAAATGTTAATAACACGGATACGTACAACCTTAATCACTGCATTACAAAAATGTTTTTTAAAAAATTGAAAATCGGTTGCTAAGTTTTTAAGTATTTGCTCGGATAAGGTCGAAAAAACTGGTTTCGAGAAAAACGCGTTCAAAGTTTTCGTTCAGTGTTTCTTGATATAAAGTTATGTTTTTTTTAGAATACTGATACTTCCATTGAAGTATCTAGTCGCGGGCGATATGACGGTTCTTCGTTTTCATGATAGTTCACAAAATAATAAGAGACTGTACGTTATCTTTTGTAAATGATGCCACACCTGTAGGGACTGAGGGCACTAACCGGTCGCGCTACCTGTTTTCACTAAAGTTACTATAACTCCGCCAATTTTCGGACTTGTGAATAAAAATGTTGCCAACATATTTTACAATACATGTACTTTCGAGAATTATATGGAAAAAAATGCCTTAAAATTTAGCTTGGGGTATGTAGGAAAGCTGCTGTGCAAGTTCTTGCACAGTGACTTTCTCCTTAACTGACATTGCGCATAGAAAACTGTGAGCTGTCCACGGTAAAATTGCACGCGAGGTTTAGACTGGAAACTTGAACATGCAGAAATTTTGCTATTTCTGGCAGTTTTAAAATCGTGACGTAACGCAAACCTTGCCCCCCACCGCCACGTACGTAGACCGTAACGCCTGGCCGACCCCCCCAACTGCGTTACGTACGGCCGCATTTTTTGCGTACGGTCCATTTGCGTACGGCTCCATAGTGGAAGGTAGGGTACAGTGTGTCGTCTTTTCTCTAACGAATTTTTACTCTAGCCAAGATAGTCTGATTAGAAAAAAGGGCATAACCGATTTTATAGACCTTTGGACGTACAATGAAGCTACCATATTTTTTGCAAAAGGATTAAAAATACCAAAATAATGGGATCGAAAAAAAATTGCGGCTTGGCTCATTGTACCCCACGGGTGGGGTACAATGTATCATATGGGTGGGTACAGTGTGTGAACTGCTGCGAAACGTAGGGTACAACGAGCCGGTTGAAACTCTTATATTTTTCTAACATAGATAACAGATTTTTACACATTTTTACAGTACGAACCCAAACAAAATCGGTATATCAGTATCAGTATAAAATCAGTAACATTACGGGAATATCTTATTTTTACAAATCGCAGGTCGTTGACAGCAGCCCGTGACACATTGCGCTTCTTCGGAGCGTCGTCACTTCTTAGTTTCCTCATTGGGATTCGGGGCATTGTGCCCCACATCTCGGTGATACATTGTACCCCACTAGTTAAATATTTTATTATTGACGAAAATAACTATTAATTAAACTACGAATAGAAAAACACGAGTCACTGACCTCATCATGAATAATGAAACTATCGATTAGGACCGAAAACTCGCTACAGAAAGTTACGTTATATTTTACGTTTTTCCGGCGAGCAAAATATGTTTTTTTTCCAAGCCTCAAGTCAATTTTTAATTTTCAATAATTATTTGTGAGCTGCTATTGACTTTGTTTCAGGCCTGACAAAACCAAACATAAATAGCGGTCCAACACAAAAAATTTCGGATTTTACGAGCTACAAACCTCCGGGAAATCGCATCTAGCTCATAGTGCCCCGTGATACATTGTACCCTACTCTCCCCTACAGCGTACAGACATCGAGGTGCCCATAGGAGAAGAGTAGCTTTGTACGATTAACTACTATGACGAGAATAGGCATGGAAAATCAGCACGAGGTTGTGATTGCATGGCTAAGCATGCACATATATGTATACACACATACAGGGTGTTCTGTAATAAATCGATAATCCTGCCACTGTTGATAGGTCATAATAATATACTTTATATATTAAAATATTGAAAATAAAATATTGGATATATATATATATATATATGAGGTACTCCACGTGAATCCGGTGGACTTTTTCCCTGACCCCCGCCAATTCGATTTAAAAAAAATCTGATTCCATTGACTCTAAAAGACACCCCGATTGTTTTTTACATTTTTCGAAACAACCCTTAATAAAAATAAAAAAATTCCGAAAAAACGCCCCGATTTAAAAATGTAAAGAAATTCCCAAAAATGCGTGATTATATGTAAAAATTTTCAAGCTATCACCCGCAGTGGAAGTATGATTTTATCTGTGCTAGATGAGTTATCTATATATAAAAGTAACATTGCGGTCCACTGTAATGTAGACGTTTTTTTAACTGCCTGCAAAGATTTGCATTTAATAGCTCATTTCTGCATAATTATTATAGAAAATTTTACAGAATATTCTTCAAATGTTCTTTTATTATATACTAATTACATAAATAAATGTGTATTATCTGTGTCGCCAAAAAAATTATCGTAAATATGCTTTTCTTTCATAGCGAATTAACCTTCCCCACCCCCGTTAACCTTCCTCTTGATATACATACAGATAAATATCCAAACGATTTTTTAATCATCTTAGTTATTTCTTCAAAATTATATTTTTAATAACCCCGATTTGTGGTGACTTTGAAGTTTGCTCCGTTGGAAAGCAACGAAAATGCATTCTTTTAAATTGCTCCAATATTTTTGGCCAGCTTTGGCTGTCAAAATGGATCGATTTTTTTTACGTATTCTTATTAAAATTGACTGTATCTCAATGTGCAAAAAGGCTTTGAATAATGATTTAAGTAAAAAAAATTGAAATCAAGAAAAAACGTTGCATCGTTGCATTCCCACGATGCAAACATCAACGTCCTGATTTTTGGGCCGTCACCGTAGCCTAACCCTTTAACTTATTCCTTGACTTTGAAAATTGTGCACAGCGCGTAAGACGCGATTTACGAGAGAAAGCAGTGACGACACGGATAGGCCATGTTTTCTGATGATTTTTATCAGTGTATGCGTACGGTAAAACTGGCTACTTTGAACAGGTTTTGGAAGTTTTTTGTAGGTAACTTTTTTTTTGACATCCTAGATACCATCTTCTCTTGCTCCAATAGAAACAGTGCGTCCTTTGGCTATCAAATGTATAAGAAAGACAAGCTCAACCCCCCCCCCCCCCACCCGGCCACAATTAGATATATACCATTTTTTAAGGGTCAAAGTAGCCTCGGGTGCGGGGCTTTTTTGACAGAGCATTGAAATGCAACTTATTTTAACGATCAAGGGTTACTTTGGAACCATTTTGATAAAAAAATGTAATATTTTATGCATTATACACGGAATTAAATAAAAAACAACGATTTTTTATAACCAAATTGCCATCGTTATTAAGGCAGCAGAACTCGAACAATTTTCGTCCAATCGACTTGAATTTTTAACCGTAGCTTCTTAGATAGCTTTAACAGTCAAGCACGAGCGCTTTTTTCGATGAATCGAAAATTGTAAAAAATATATCACTTTTGAGATGAAAAATATGGTCGAAAAAATGAACTTTTTTTCAAACTCGTCTCTATTTTTCTTTTAATTATTTTTAAATTTCCCACGTATTTGACTGCTCAAAATAATATAATTAACGAAAATACTTCACTCTTAGTTCCTTAGTACTTTTGATAAATAATTTTTTTTTACATACTTCAATATATACCTTATAAAACCGAAAAGCTCTTTTGACCATATGTTTTATTCCTTTCTTTAAAAAAATCCAAAGCAAACGGTCGAAAATGGGCAGTTACAGTGGCGCCCTCCCTTAAGGAAACATTTTACATCAAAATATCAAGTACCTGGGGTGCAATTATAGGCAGTTGATGAGTCTTATAATTGCCATTGGGACGTAACGAAAATGTTCACTTTTTCATTTCTTCATTCGTACAATTATCTGAAATCTTTTTTTTACACAATTAGGTCACACATCCCTAATATACAGAAAAACATTTGAATCATTTTTGTAAACCTAAATGCACCAAAAAAATTCGGCATTACGAATGAAAAAACATTTCCGTTGCGTTTCAACGATGCAAACTCAAGACTATCATATTCATTGGTAAAAAATAATAATCTTCTTTGGTTGAAAATAATTTTTTTTCCGATGCACGATACGTAGGTACATGTCACAAATACTGTATTATAAGCGCAAGCATATACGTACATGTGTGTATATATAAATATATAGATTCATTATTCCCGATAAAATAAAGTCCGCAGCTCGATATTTAATCAGCATTGCCCCGTGAGTATTTTTTTTATTGCCGATTAAATAAACCCGTGTATATGTATAAGGGTGCACGATGTTGAAGTTCGCATAGTTGGAATGCATCGAAAATTCATTTTTTTTATTGCCCCATTTTCATTATCATCCAAAAAAAAATCCTCACACATTTAGGCTAAAGATCTCTAATAAGAATCCTTAAGAAAAGTTTAAGGCCTTAGGCCACTCTAGAGGCCTTTTTTAAGGTGGCCGAAAACATAAGTCAGACAATTTTCAACCGATTCACTTGAAATGTTGAATATATCTTGAAAAATACATTGTCTATGAAAGTACGTAGGATTTTTTTTATATTGCATAGTTAATTTGTTATTAATAATTATCTGACGATTTTTGAGGCAAATTTTTGGAAAGTACAAAAATTGGCTTCCTCACTTTTGCTGCGTTCCAACGATGCAAACTTCAATATCATAAGGGTGGTCTTTATTTGGGCGATGTTTCTGAGTGTTTCGATCCACTCATCGAAAATATGATAAAACTGCGTAAAAATGATACGTGCAAAGTTTCAGTTTATTTTGAAACACGTGCCGCCGAGCGATACATTTTTTTAATGAAAAACCCATAAAGCTTTACCATTTTTTTTTAACCCGCTGAAGTTTGCATCGTTGCACTGCAACGAAAATTAATTCTTCTTAATTGTGCAATTTTTTTTGGCCACTTTAGACTGTCAAATGATTTTAAAAAAGTTAAAAATAATTAAAAAAAAAAAGAGAAATGAAAAATGATCGGAACATTTTTTTTCATCCCTCTTGTCACATTTTCGACAAAAAAAAAACTAACGCACCATTCGTGATAGACGCGTGCAGGCTATTCCTCAATAAATGCATGACACCCATACACGGTTCGTCCATATAATGAAAGTGACAAAGATAGTTCACTTTTTTTTTCTGTTTTCTCAAGGGTAATGGGGGCCGCTTACCTTGAGCACCTTGCATTACTCGAGAGTCTTGGTGCGCCTGAGACTCGTCGAGACACATCTCGTTATTCTATTCTTTGTACGGATCGATCTTAGACGCCCTTCACTGAATACGCCATAGACTTGTTCCAACAGCGATCGAACGAACGCATTATCGATGGCCATCGGATTGCCAGAGACATTGAACATAATATGCTCATGAAGTTTGCATCGTTGGAATGCAACGATAATTCTTCTTTGTTATTTAATTACTTTATTTTCATTGCTATCGAAATCCTTTTTTTTCAAGTTTAAGTTGTGGAACCCTAATAAGGATCTTCAAAAATGTTGCCGTGATTGCTTTTTTAGCCTAAGTAGCCCGAAAAAATTGGCAATACGTAAAAATATATTTTTGTTGCGTTCCAACGATGCAAACTTTAATATCATACATAATTGAACACTCACTCACGACTTCGTCGCAATACCCCGAGTGTACAAAGTGAAAACTATATTCCGTATGACGAAAAGAAACACGAATATACAAGTGTGTGTGTGCGCGCGTGTGTATTCGTGTTTCTTTTCGTCATATATATATATATATATATATATATATATATATATATATATATATATATATATATATATATATACACACAGGGTGTCCCAGAACTCAACGTCAAGCCGAAACGGGGTGACAGGATTGATTGTAACCATCATGAGAAAAATCAGAAAAAAATCTATCCCATGCAGTTTAAAAATTATGGGCATTTAAGAAAAACCTAGAAATTTGGTCAAACTGTAACCATTTTTCGGTTATTGTGAAACAAACCCAAACAAACCCAAGTTTCCTAGAATTAAGACTATTTGTTAAACTATGAATTTAATATTTTCAAAATTTGTCTACTTTGAAAGGCCCTGCTTTATTTTTTTTCTGATTTTTCTCATGATGGTTACAATCAATCCTGTCACCCCGTTTCGGCTTGACGTTGAGTTCTGGGACACCCTGTATATATATATATATATATATATATATATATATATATATATATATATATAATCGAGATATGAGACACACACACGCACCCATGTATATATATAACATTTATTATAACATATATAACATATAAAACGTGTGTGTGTTTGTGTGTGTGTGTGTGTGTATATATATATATAGGCGTCACTTTAATGAAATCGAAACTGTCGACATTTAGTTATAAGCTGATTGCCTCGGATCGCAAAAATTGTAATTTCATACAGATAATTGTACACGTGTACAAAATCACTCGATGCTTTGTAAAGCATTGAGCGAACTGGAAAGCATTGAGATAGGTTCCATAGTTTTGAACTATTGGAAGTATTTTTGAAGTTTTGAAGTATTTAAGGGGAGGTACCTGAGTTAACGGCGAGAAAAACAGGTAAACTTCGGGAATTTTTATCTCAAAAATTAATGTTTCGATCGGATCCGGGTTTTTTTTATTGGAAAATATGTACATTGAGGTATGGTTGGGACTTTTTAAAAATAAATTCGTTGAATGGAAGCGATTCAGACGCGATCATCTCGAAACGTAGTTTTCAAAGTCGTTGCCAGATGTATCTCGAAAGCGGCTTGTCCGATTTTGTCCAAATTTGGATACAATATTCTTCGATAGTTTTTCTCGCTCGCCACGTAGGGGTTTTTCATTTGATTGAACCATTGCCTTTTTATGCAATGTGTATGCAATCCAAAATCGTCGGAAATTGCAAACGAAAAACGAATGTTAAATTAAAACGATCGGAATTCCGTCAAAAAAGAAAATTTCAAAAAAATCCAACGTGGCGAACGAGAAAAACTATCGAAGAATATTGTATCCAAATTTGGACAAAATCGGACAAGCCGTTTTCGAGATACATCTGGCGACGACTTTGAAAACTATTTTTCGAAATAATCGCGTTTGAGTCGCTTCCAGTCAACGAATTTATTTTTAAAAAATCCTAACCACACCTCAATGTACATATTTTCCAATAAAAAAAACCCGGATCCAATCGAAACATTAGTTTTCGAGATAAAAATTCCCGAAGTTTACCTGTTTTTCTCGCCGTTTACTCATGTGCCTCCCCTTAAATGGAACCGTACATTTTTTTTCAACCATCTTGTGGAGCACCTCAAGCCGCACAATAAACATCAGGGGTCAAAGTCGTTCAAGGTCATTCAAGGTCATCTATTAAAAAGAAATACAAATGTAAATATCTCGAATCACTGCCAAATATTTGGTAGTGATCCGAGATTATTAGATTTATATTATCGATACTGACCTTGACTGACCTTGAACGACTTTGACCCCCAATGTTCTTTATGCCGCTTGAGGTGCTCTCCACAAGATGGTTGAAAGAAAAATGTACCAATCCATGTAAAAAAGTAGAGGTGGCCTTCACTGTGCGTCAGCGCCTCCGCCGAAATAAAAAACATGCGTCGCATTTGATGGCCCCTTTCGCACCGTACAACTTTTGTCTGGAATATTTCTTTGTGACGTCGATAATTACAGAGTTATTTCGGTTGGCAGAGATAAGAGGCACACCCTGTATGCAATCGAGTTAGTTAAGGACGTGCTGCTTTTCACTAATGAAAGCCTATGGCAACTGACGAAATCGTCATAATCGCGTTTTCACATTCCCCTTAGAGCAAACTTTCGTAATGTTTGTACGACAAACATTCATAGTCGGGAAACGAAGCTTCTAGCACTCAGTAATTCAGGTTCATGAGGCCCGACACACTGAGGAAATTTGTATTGAAGGTATACAGATAAATATGTGTACATATATACACATTTCCAGATAAATATGTGTATATGCGTGTATGCATGTACGACGGTATATGACAATATATGACGTTAAAGTTTGCATCGTTGAAATGGAACGACTTTTGCCCTCAGTTTTAATTTCTCTATTTTTATCATTATCCAAGTTTTTTTTGTTTTTTGCTAATTGAGGTCACGAATCTTTGATAAGAAAACGTAATAACGTTTGAGTGATTTCCACAGCCTTAATTAGTAAGTAAAAATTGAGCAATTAAAAAGAATCAATTTTCGTTGCATTTCAACTTCAACCTCATAATAATAATGATATTGAAGTTTGCATCATTGGGACGCAATGAAAGTGCCTTAGGCCATTTCGTTTTTGGCGAATTTAGGCCTCCAAAATCACTTACACTTTTTTTAGGATCGTTATTAGAGATCTTCAGCTTAAATATGCGAAGAAATTCGTTGGATGATAATGAAAATGGGGCAATACAAATTTTTTAACGGGAGATATACACCTGGATGATCGAGGTCGAGGATTTAGAAGCTATGAACATTCCGTCGACCGTAGAAGACCTACACCATGGGCCTGGTATCGATGATTCCATGTAAGTTGAGAAATTTCACGATTCATTCATTCCCAAATTTTCAAACGCGTTTTTCTCAAAACCACGTTTTTCAAATCGGTACCCAACATTTCTCGAAAACCAATGAACCGATTGCCTCGAGATTTCTTGTGGTTATTCTATACACCATTATCTAGTACTTGTCATAGGATTTTTTTTCCGTTACTTAGTTTTTGTTTTATAGGCAAAATAATAATTAATTTTTGGCCCAAAAATCACTATTTATGTTCAAACGTCCGCCATTTTGTCATAAATCAATATTTTCAAAATCGGCTATGAGAAGTACTAGATTATAGTATCTAATTTAATAACCTTTTTGGTTTTTTTTTCAGGTGATTTTTTAAGAAACGCCAGTGGGTACCGTATACGCAGATTTTTTTACGACGCTCCAAGGATCATACAATATCCTTGTATATTTTTGATATTTTTAAATAACGAAAATGAAACCTTTTTTTTTCTAATGTACATACTTTTAGATAATTAAAACCCCAATCCGAAATTTAAAATAGCTTTCCTTGAAAAAATTCACAAAAATGACTTTTTTTCCGGCTCCTAGGTGTACGAGGGTGGGGTGAAAAGTTTCCGGGCTGACCAAGAGATGGTGTCACTAGGTCTAGTTTTGGAGCGGCGTCCTACAGTACCATTCCTACCGAGCTTGTATGTACAGTTTCAGCCCAATCGCTACGTTAGTTTACATTTGAGAGCACATTGCGCGAGACGCTTCCGTTGTTTTCGTGAAAATGGGAAAATTGGAAAAACGTGCTGTCATCAAATACTTCCATTTGAAAGGTTTTACACCAAAACAAATAAAAGAAGAGATGGATTCAGCACTAGGAGACTCCTCCCCATCATATCCAACTATTAAGCAGTGGGTTTCTGAATTTAAAATGGGTCGTGTGAGCACCTCTGACGAGCCTCGCTCAGGACGGCCCGTTGAAGTCACAACTTCAGAGATGATTGAAAAAATCTATAAAATAGTGTTGGAAGACCGCAGGTTGAAAGTGCATGAGATAGTTGAGACCTGTAGGATGTCAGCTGAACGTGTGCGAAATATTTTGCACAACCATTTGAACATGGAAAAGCTGTGTGCAAGGTGGATGCCGCGTTTGCTAACGCTCGACCAAAAACTGCTTAGAAAAACCATTTCTACCGACAATTTGGCGCTGTATAGGTGTAATCCAAACGAATTTTTGCGTCGATTCATAACTGTTGATGAGACATGGGTCCACCACTACACTCCGGAAAATAAAGAACAGTCAAAACAGTGGGTTGGAAAAGGGGAACCAACCCCAAAGAAGGCAAAAACAATTTTATCGGCAAACAAGGTTATGGCTACTGTTTTTTGGGATGCGAGAGGAATTATATACATTGATTACTTTGAAAAGGGTAAGACTAACACTGGTCAATACTACGCAGAGTTATTGCAACGTTTGAAGCACGAGGTGCAAATTAAACGACCTCGTTTGGCGAAGAAAAAAGTTTTGTTTCATCACGATAACGCACCAGCGCATTCGTCGATTGTTGCCATGTCCAAAATCCACGAATTGAAGTTTGAATTGATGCCGCATCCTCCCTACTCTCCAGACTGAGCCCCCAGCGACTATTACCTGTTTCCTAACCTCAAAAAATGGCTTGGCGGAAAAAGATTTAAGAGCAACGAAGAAGTTATCGAAGCTGCAAATCAGTATTTTGAGGAGCTTGACGAATCTACGTTTAAAACTGGTATAACTAAATTAGAACACCGTTATGAGAAATGTATCAGTGTTGATGGAGATTATGTTAAAAAATAAAGCAAAAAAAAATTTTAAACGTCGTTTTTCTTGGTCAGGCCGGAAACTTTTCACCCCACCCTCGTATATCTCCCCTTAAATGAATTTTCGTTGCGTTGCAACGATGCGAACTTCAACATCGTACAATAATATACATACGCAAAGATATCTCGATTATGATTTTCGGGACGATGTATATATCAATATGTATACGTATAAACACACACATGCAGAGCTCCTGGTTAATGGCCTCGATTCTGTCAAAGGGTTATAGGACATGTTTTCCCCTATCAAATAGGCCAGTAATGCTTTATGCAAAAGTGAACCATTTTCGAGATATTACTATTATTGTAATTTTTTTAAGTTAACATTAGAAAACTTCACAAATTATTTGACAAAAAACTATTGTACGAAATCAAACTTTTTCATTACTTGAGGACACAGTAACAAAGAATTATGAACAATAAAGTAAGAATAGCTTGCAAGCATTTTTGAATTACGGGTCCAAAACATTGCACTTATAATCATTATTCTCATTTCATTGTTGATAATTCTTTGTTACTGTGTCCCCAAACTACAAATAATAAAAACGTTTTTATTCCATACAACCCTCACTTAAAAAAATAATAAAAATAATAATGTCTCGAAAATGGTTAACTTTTGCATAAAAGCACTGCTGGGTTATTTGATAGCGGAAAACATGTCCTGCAAGCCTTTCACAGGATCGTGACCAATAACCAGTAGCCATGTATCTATATTCAATTTATTACCGAAGCTACATTAATTTTACTACTTTTTTGTGGTGTTGAAGTTTGCATCGTTGGACTCCAACGAAAATTCACGTTCATATCTTCATCTCCTAACGTTATTTTTTACTATGACAAATATTTTGTGCCGATATTTTTTTTTTTTTGACAACGACATCGTATAAGTGGAGATTAATTTCGATCGAGTCGTCCAAATGGCTGCAATCAATTGTGCGACCGATAAATAATCGACGACGACAATGTGCCAAACTTGGAATCTACGCGTACGCGAAAGCCTACGACGCAGGAAAGTTGCGGCAACGTAGAAATATATAGAACTGTGGAGGCCTCGTGGAGCGCTCGCACGTGTCGTACTTTCATCGTAACGTTTTGCCAAGTGCCTAGAAATGTGTATATCCGTGGAACAATTGGAGAATAAATAGATTTTACAATTTTCACTATTAATCCCACATTCCGTTGGTCACCAGTATGGAATCGCATGCATTTTCATTGTGGACACATGCAATGACGTGGTCGAAAAAATTAGGCATTCTCGCTCATACATCCCTATGAGAGGAAAGTCCTACTAATTTGTCTCCTACCCCTGACAGGGGGTAGACAAAGTATAGGGAGTCTCAAAATGACCTGACATTTTAATTTATCAATAAAACGTATTATTTATATGAAAAGTCTGAATATTTTTATTTTAATATAAAGTACAAGCATGGAGGTTATGTGTGGAAAGGCAATATCCGATAAATGGCTGCCTCGTCCCTGTTGTTTTCCACACATAACCTCCATGTTTGTACCTTATATTAAAATAAAAATATTCGGACTTTTCAAATGAATAATACGATTTGTTAATAAATTAAAATGTCAGGTCATTTTGAGGCACCCTTTAGTAGTACTCGACCCCCTCGACTGTGTGGTATTTCTATTCAATTGAGTGTAACGGGGACCACCTTAAAAGGTGGACCTAATTAGAGTTTACGTATTTTTTTCGAATAGCAAGCTTAAGGGGTAAACCACATTCTATACATTTTCGACGATTTTTATTATAAATTCAGGGCTTTGGGGAAAATTAATGGTGATTTTGTATTTAGGGGGTAGAAATACATATGGACTTGTAAAAAAAATCGTGTAAATCCAAATTGTTTTCCCATCGTGGCCTAAAAAATACTTTCCGGGAAAACTAATCCAAATATCGGAATTAATCCAACTGTATTTTCCAATTCAATAAAAATCCTCTTCAAAACAGCCCAATAGAGATGACGTTGAAATTTGCATCATTGAAATGCAACGATATATTTTTTTTTCATTTGTTTCTGTATTTTTATCATTATCCAAAGCTTTTTTTTTCGCGAATTTCCAATAACAGCAAAGAAAAAAACGTTTAAGGGGCTATACCATTGTGACACTTTCAAAAATCGATTTTTTTGCCTTTTTCGAGAGATTATACTTTCAAGAATATCCTGTAAAAATTTCAAGGCCGTATCTCTAATACTCCCCGAATGGCGGTCTTCTAAAGAGCAACCGCTTGTAGGTAAAAAATCGATAGTTAAATCTTTAAACGCGTTTTTCTCGAAACGAGAATTTTCAAATTTGCTGACATTGTAACTCAAAGAGAAATTATCCGATTGACTTGAAATTTGAACCGAGTACTCTTGAATGTATTTATTCTACAATGACGCAGGATATTTTTGATTGGATGAAAATTGACGATTTGGCATTGAAAAAAAACGACCATTTTATAGGCAAGAAAACAGACTTTTTTCATAACTACGCCATTTTGTTAGATTTTGATATTTTCCGAAAATCCTACGTCATTGCACAGGATATACCTTCCAGTTTAACAATTTTTTTTCCTTTTTCGGTTTCGGCTACTCAATCGGCCGGAATCATGTCAGCAGTGGAGGAACTTTTTTTTGGCGCCTCCGAAGGCAGCGCATAAGTCGCTTGGATCACAATATTTTTCCATGAAAAAATTATGTAATATAGGTCAAATATAGCCAAATATATTCTTAATTTTCCGAAACATTTAATAATGTACTTTTCTTCCAAAAAATTCCCGAAAATCACTCACATTTTCAGCGTTCACACTGGTATAGCCCCTTAAGCGATTTTCACATCTTAAGCACGGCAAAAAATTATACTTAATTAAGGAGGATTGATTTTCGCTGCATTCCAATTTCAGCGTCATCAATAAATTTATGTCACTCAAATAGGGGGGACGCTACATTCGTTTGAAATTCTGGGACTGACGATTCTAGAAAAGTTGCCAAAAGGGTCGAAATTTTATTTCTTCGCTGTTTGAACCCTTTCAAGGGTCAATCTAACGTGTAATTTTCCACCGATTACGAATATCGCCGAGTTTTCGTCGAGAGCTCAAAGTTACGCCGGCTAAACGCGAAAAACGTCTGTCAACAGACTTTTGACGATTGTTCATAAAAATTCAGGGTTTTTGGGAAACATTAATGTGAAATTCTTATTCAGGGAGTAAACATACATCGGTCTAGATTTTTAAAATTAAAATATTGAAGATCCAATTTTTTTTTCCCGCGCAATCCTGCGTCAATTCACGACAAATGTTCATATAGTACCTGTTTTCTTTCGTCAGATCAACAACATACGAAAAGTTCAGCGCTTTTGATCACTCGACCATTGAACTCGGATCAACGGTCTCCTTGTACTTCGCCAGAGGTCTCAGTGGCAGCCAAAAGTGGCAATCTGCCAAGAAGAAAACGAGCGTGCAGGCGAAACGCCTAGAGCTGTCAAACTGATAGCTCACACGTGACACGCGCTTGTTCTTCGGACGCGACATAATCGTGCCTTACTACCTGTCAGGAATCAGGAACAAAGGATTACGTTGAAGTTTGCATCGTTGGAATGCAACGAAAACTAATTATCATTTAGCGGTATTCTCACTTTAGACGCTAAAAAAGGCTATTTTCATGAATTTTTTGATAGGTTTATCTTACAGATATTGATATAAAAATTGTTACACGTAATAAATACACTTTCGAAATACATAAAAAAATTTTTTAATGTATTTATGTAAGCTAAACAAACTTTAAGCGCGTTCTTCTCGAAACAACGTTTTTCGACAGCTTGTTGATAAAAACTTCGAAACTACTGAACCGATTCTTATGAAATTTCAACCACATACTCTTTACGACTATAGCTATAGCGCATATCAAGGATTTTTTTAAATTTTGGTACTTACCATCTTTTTTTTTGCCAAAAACGGCGAAAAGAACACTTTTTTTTACGTTTTTTCGAAAAATTTCCGCCATTTTGTTATTTTTGCATATATCAAAAATCGTATGATATGCACTATAGCCATTAACATACAGAATCTAAAACCGTTTGATTTTTTTGTTTCGGCTGATCCATCTCCGAGATTTCATCAACAGAGCGCAGACCTACAACTTTTTGCGACATTTTTCAACTACGATTTTCGTCTATAAATTGTGACTTAAATACGCAGACCTACAACTTTTTAGGACATTTTTAACTACGATTTTCGTCTATAAATTGTGACTTAAATAAATCAATTTTTTAATGTGTTTCAAAAGTGTATTTATTAAGTGTAACAACTTTTATATCAATATCGATAATATAAACCTGTCAAAAAAATCTTGAAAGTAGCCTTTTTTAGCGTCTAAAGTGAGACCCGTTAATTACTCTAAAGTGAGACTAAAGTGAGATCCGTTAATTACTCTTTTTTTGCAAATTAAGACGTAACCCGTACAGAAATTTTGACCGGGATACCCTATGTCCGATCAAATCCCGATGAGGATTTGTCATGGATTCCCCAAAACCAGTATCCCGGTTAGAATCCAACTTGCATCAGTATCGGAATATGTACGACGACGATGGCATCATTTTGAAAATTTTGGCGTCACGTATATTTTCTGTACTACTATGGAATTCCTATCTATAGATAGGAATTTCTGTCTATAGATTCCTATCTATAAAATTCCTATCTATAGATAGGAATTACATAGTAATACCGAAAATACACGTGATGCCAAAATTTTCAAAATTATGCCATCGTTGTCGTACATATGCCGATACTGATGCAAGTTGGATTCTAACCGGGATACCGGTTTTGGGGAATAAGTCTCTGTTTATACCCACCGACATGTCGGTGGGTATAAACATGTATTTAAGACAAATTAAAATCAAATTCACAATGATTAGATTAAAATTTACACCAACCGTGAGTTCTTACGTATTTCGAGAGAAAACATTTCGTCGAGGCAAATAATTTTTTGCAAAAACAGTTGTGAATTTCAAATATTACATTATAAATATGAAAAAAATCACAAAATGAGTTGTGAGTTTCCTCAAGTTGAAGAAAATAAAAATCGAATTCACGACAGTTATATTAAAATTCACACCACAAGTGTAAACGTATATTGAGAGAAAACATTGTGTTGAGGCAAAGAAATGTTAGCACAAAAAGTTAGGTGCAAAAATTTCTTTGCCTCGAGGCAATGTTTCCTTTCAAAATACGTACGAACTCACTTTTGGCGGAAATTTTAATCTAATCATTTTGAATTTGATTTTAATTTGTCGTAAATACGAAAAAAATCACAACTAATTTTGTGAATTTTTTTGTATTTATAATTTCTTGTCAATACATTTGCGTTCACAGATTTTGATGTGAATTTTTTTTAATTCACATCAAAATCTCGCGACGAGCGCGATCTGCCATTTGAATCTTTGGACAAATTTTTTTTTATTGATAGTTTAATGCACCAAAACTTTATAAATGTTAATTATTTTTATAATAAATTTAACATGTCATAATTCCATTTTTGACATTTTATTTCAGCCTGTATTCACCCGTGATCCTTCGCAGATTCCTCAATGATTCCATGGGGAATCTATTTAGAGTCATTGAAGGATCCGGTTCTGGATCCCTAATGGAATCCAGTTTACGGATCTTACATTTAGTCTTCGAATCTGATCCGATATCGGACTAGATCCCAACTGGGAGCCCGGGATACAAGTCAGAATCCAGCTGTATCCCTGCCAAAATTTCTGCACGGGTAAAACGCCCTGAAACGTTTTTTACGTATTACTATTCGTAATTTACGGCCTGAATTTCAAGAAAACAGGTTTCGAATAATAATCAAAACAAATAGTTCAAAAACGAATAAAAAATATCGTTGCATGCCAACGATGTAAAATTCAACGGCATACCAAAGGTAGGTATGTAAGGGGAGATATACACCTAGACGGTCGAGGTCGAGGATTTAGAAGCTATGAACATTCCGTTGACCGTAGAAGACCTACACGATGGGCCTGGTATCGATGATTTCATGTAATTTGACAAATTTCACGATTTATTCATTCCCAAATTTTCAAACGCGTTTTTCTCAAAACCACGTTTTTCAAATCGGTACCCAACATTTCTCGAAAACCAATGAACCGATTACCTCGAGGTTTTTTGTGTTTATTCTATACACCATTATCTAGTACTTGTCAGGATTTTTTTTCCCGTTACTTAGTTTTTGTTTTATAGGCAAAATAATAACTAATTTTTGACCCAAAAATCACTATTTATGTTCAAACGTCCGCCATTTTGTCATAAATCGATATTTTCAAAATCGGCTATGACAAGTACTAGATTATAGTATCTAATTTAATAATCTTTTTGGTTTTTTTTTTCAGATGATTTTTGAAGAAACGCCAGTGGGTACCGTAAACGCAGATTTTTTTACGACGCTCCAAGGATCATACAATATCCTTGTATATTTTTGATATTTTTAAATACAGAAAATTGAACATACTTTTGAATGTATATACTTTTAGACAATTAAAACCCCAATCCGGATTTTCAAATAGTTTTCCTTGAAAAAATTCACAAAAATGACCTTTTTTTCCGGATCCTAGGTGTATATCTCGCCTTAAAGTGCATCTATGTACGTGCCTTACAAGCATATACCTACGCACGTTACCGGCCACCGGATTGAATTTGCCATCGGGAGAAAAAATTGCTAACTTTGGCCAAAAAAAGGCGCGAGAGAACATTTTTTTCGAAATTTTTTCATATACTCTGTGAAGATGTTCCATGCGCCATGCAAATCCCGAAATAAAACGAGTGTGCTCTGCTCGCCTTGCAGCAAATCGTACACGCGAAAGGGGGCAAGGTCACGGACGATTGTGAACTCAAGAGACCCCCTCGATGTCTGCAGAAAAAGAGAGATAGAGAGAGAGAGAGAGAGCGAGAGAGAGAGAGAGACCCACGATCTGCAATGCCAAAGTCTCTGGGCACGCAAAAAACGCACGAGCCCAGCTCTTTTTTTCGTAAGAAAGCCATGCCAATGGATCCAGATGCTCAAGTCGAGTAGAAACAGCGAAGAAATTTATTCGCAGGATTTTTGCATTACTGTATATGGAATTGTTGAGGCCTTAGGCCACAGTAACGGGTATAAAATCATGTGCGAATTTAACAATTTTTTTTCGTATGAAAAAGTGATTCACTCATAAAATTAATTACACATGGATTTAGTATAAATATCAAGCTGTTAGAATTTTTTTTTTCGATGTACAACATGGCTTTTTTTTCCAATTGGAGTGACAAATAACCTCAACAATTTTCACTCGATTTACTTCAAATTTAAAAGTTATGTTCCTAATTGCATTTCGCAGAGAAGTACGGACGAAATTTCTGATTAATCAAAAACTTTTCATTTTATGAGCAATTATGACGAAATTTTTCACTGAAAATTCATTTCTTAACTTCAAATACCTACAACTTTTGAATAAAACAATGTTTTTTTAAATTCCGTACGTACTTCTCTAGGTATTCTAATGTAGATTGACGAGAATTTTTGTTTTTTGTTCTAGGTACAAAATTGTGGATGCTAAATGTCACGCCGCGGAGCGCCTAAAAAAAAAGATAACAAAAAAAAATATTAGTAGTCGGCCATTTTGTACATTAAAAAATATATATTTTCTAACAGCTTGATATTCATACTAAATAAACGTGTAATTAATTTTACGAGTGAATCACTTTTTCATACAAAAAATAATTGTTAAATTCACACATGATTTTATACCCGTTACTGTGGCCTAAGGCCTCAAAGACCACAAGTTACGTCGCGTTTCAACCATACTCGTATTTGTAAACGTAATAAACTATACGGGAAAAATTGTATACGTGGAAATACCACTTATCCATTTTTGTGAAAAAAATAAAACATAATTTTCAACCAACCCGAAAAAAAAAACAAAGAAAATTCTCAATTCGATTATTGAAATTGAAATTATTCAATTATTGATTATTAATCGATTATTGATTATTGAAAAATTACGTTAAACTCGATAACATAATTTGTTTAAAGATCAAATATATCGAAATGTTAAAAATAAAAATAAAATTTAAAAAAAACTGAAATTCAAAAAATAATTAAAACATTGTAAAGTAAAAACAAATGCATTAAAAGCAAATACAGAACCTGTTCTTTATTATAAACAGAATTTTTTATGCCGGTGACAATAAATAAAAAATAAATATAAACACTGATCTATAATAATAATAATTATGTGGTTGTGTATCGACAGATCGAATGCAAATGTATAGAGCTTTACAGTAAATTAATTTGCAGTTTTTGTTATGTTCAATATTTGCCACTGACATCACTTTTTTCGTATACAATGAAGAATAATACAAATATTTAAAAAATATTTATTTTCATACTGTTAAGTTTTGTCAAGTCGGTTTCATTTTTTCGTAATTCTTGCAAAAAGTAAAATCTGAGAAAATTCCAGTGAAATTCCCTGAGTTTTCCCGGTTTTTCCATATGCCTAGCAGCCGTGCATACCGCAACAATTTGTGGCCTCCGTATCTCGGGAAACGAGGACACACGTCACCGGGTCCGACAAAATACCATTTTTCGAGGTGCAATTTTTTTGTCCGCTACGGATATTTTCGTGCTCGCCTTCTTTCTTCGCTCCCGCGCCTTGTTCCCCATACCGCGGGATGTTCAGCCGCATCCAGGCGTGCGCGCATACGCGCATTCTTAATTTCGGTTATAGGTGATTATTTTTACTATCGAGGCCAATGCACGCGAAGGGACGAAGCTCGACGGGGTGTGCCGTGTGCACGAAAACATTTCGCGCGCGTTTGTAAATTCGTACACGAGCGAAGTTACAAGTTCGCATGTTCGGGCTATCTGCACGCTGGTGCATACCTTGATGCGCCATTGCAAAAATTGCGGACCAAGTTAAAACAGTGATAATAATAGTCGTCGTCGAGGCGCGGTTTCGCGAAAATGTATCTGTCGCGTGTCCTCCCCTCCAGTCCCCCCCCCCCCTCCCACCCCGCTCGGCCCACATCCGCTACTTTTTCCGTACCCATCGCCAACAGTACCTTGACGTCGTTGACATCAGCTGTAAAACTCTTTAAACATGCCGCTTTCGCGGTTTCGCCATCGAGAGAGAAAATATGTGCTGGCGTGCTTAGCCAGAGTCTGAGCGAACGAGGAGAGACGAAGATTTTTAAACAAAAGAAAAGAGCAGGTGTTTAAATTTAAATTGATAAATTTGCATAGAATTAAAATAAATTTAAATCGATATAAAATACATTCAAATTAATAGATTTAAATAGGTCAGAATAAATTTTAAAAGATTAAAAATACATTTAAAATGAATAAATTTAAATAAATGGAAAATATATTTAAATTCATCTATTCAAACAGATTAAACATAAATTTATATTTATCAATTTAAGGCGAAAAATCCCTTTAGAATTTTCAAAAAATCGAGTTCAAAAATCATATTTCGAAAGTATGATACCCAAAGAATATACTGACCAAAGGCAAACTCGAAATATTGCATATTTGCGGAGTTATCGCATATAGTCTAGAGCGCGAGGACAGCATGCGGTCAGGTTAGTCCAGTCGAAATAGGATTTCACCTGGAATTAATTCCGGGCTTCGATTTTCTTTTTTTATACTTGGGGGGGGGGGGGGGGGGTGGTTGGTAGTGTAAATCTCGATTTTCGGGAAAACCCCCCTGGTGCGTTTGCCGCCATCTTGATTTGAAGAGGGATTTTTTTATGTTTTTCGAATAACTCGCTTATTTTCAACCTTAGAGTGAAAATGATTGTATTCAAAGTTGTGGGAAATGTAATTCTCCACAAGTTTGGTGATTATAATTTTTACCCTAGGTTCCATATTTATAGAGTTAGACTGCTAAAAGGGGTAAAAAACGTTTTTTTTTTTAACTCATCTCGTTTATTATCAAGTTTATTGTGAAAAAGGTAATAAATAATCACATAGGAAATTTTATTTCCTCCAACTTTAGTTATTAGCATTTTTATCCTCGGATCAATATTTTCGGACTTATACTTAATTTAGGGGTGAACTTTTTTTTACGTTCAGTTATTTCGTTTATTATCAAGTTTATCGTAAAAATGGTGAGAAGTAATCGGGTAGGAAATTTTATTTTCTTCAACTTTGGTCAGTACCATTTTTACCCTAGGATCAATATTTTCGGACTTGTACTTAATTTAGGGGTGAACTTTTTACCCCTATTTGCAGTGTAACTCTATAAATATCGATCCTAGGGTAAAATCTATGATTGCCAAACTTGTGGGGAATTACATTTCCCACAACTTTTGATATGATCATTTTCACTCTAAGGTTGAAAATAAGCGAGTTATTCGAAAAACAAAAAAATCCCTCTTCACATCAAGATGGCGGCAAACGCACCAGGGGGATTTTCCCGAAAATCGAGATTTACACTACCAACAACCCCCCCCCCCCCCCCCAAGTATAAAAAAAGAAAATAGAAGCCCGCAATTAATTCCAGGTTAATCGAATTTTAGACCTATCTCGACTGGACTAGGTAGCGAGTAAACAGTAAACGCGATTATCTCGAAATTACTGTTTCAAAAACTGCTCGTGTTGTAACTGAAAAAGTTATCAACCGTTTTGGATGAAATTCTGGGAGGGTACTCTCGGTAATATTATCGGAAGAATATACCTAAAGGTTGAAAGGTAGCGTGTAAATAAATAATTTAACTTTACAGTTATAATAAACTCATGTCCAATTTTGAAAATAATCAGATTATTTTATCCTCTAAAAAAATTCCCGAAAAATACCTATTTTTCACGCTCCTAAAGGGATTTCTCGCCTTAAATACTTCTACGATAAATTTATATTCAGATACTTTAACCCTTCGACTGGACACTTCGTCACGAACCTCTGACTGCATATGGGGTCGATCTGACCCCAGACGTTTTTCAGATCGTTGTGTTTCGGTAAACATGCATTTTTTTTGTAGAAACGTTTTTTTGGTATCAATGATCCTTATTTTATGGCCCAAAATTTATTTTTTAAGAAAAACAAAAATTATTTTTTATTATATAGTATTGCATGAAAAATATGAATTTTTTTTTTAAATGAAAATAAAATCCGTTGAGGTTTTCAAAGAGGAAGGTTTGTAGATACGAAAAAAAGACAGACAAAAAACGTTTCTTCCTAAAAAGTATATATTTATTCGGAGGTTTGAATTTGAGCATTTTCGGGATAGTGAAAAATGGAAAAATATCAACCCCTTCGGCAGATTAATTGTTGAAAACGTATATTTTCCGCATTTTTGTTTTACTTCAATGACTTATTATTATTGATATTTACCGCGATCGACGCATAAGTAAATTCGGTGCTCGTTGCACATAGCCCTCCTGCATAACGGACACTTGCTTTTATTTTTATGATCGGCATTCTAAATACATAATTTATCATAGTAGCGAAAAATAAAAAATATCTATAAGCATTTTCTATCGTAACTCCCTTGCATGTAGTAATAAAACATCAAATTTCACAACAACAAAAAAGTTTTCACTTTCACCGCATTACTGCATAAACGGGGTCGACTCGACCCCAGGTCCTTTTTCGACAGCTGTCTTCAGTACACGGGCAGGATGTAGGATGGGGGCCGAGTGTCCACCTATAGAGTAGGAGTGGGGGGACATTCGAGCGCCGCACTGCGACCAAATTGATTACCCCGTTTTGCGAGACAGTCGGTTCAAAAAAAATGGGGTCAAAACGACCCAATGTGCAGTCGAAGGATTGAAAATAAAATAATATGTTTTTTTTTACATAAATAAAATTGAAAGTTCATTATAAAACTTTTAATGAAAAAAAGGTTTATTTTCTTGTTTAAAAGTTATAAAACGTTAAATTTGGAATGTTTTTTTAATAACAAAAATTATTATAAAAGTAAACTTAAAATATATATATTTTTTTCAATGAAAAATTTATTATAAGACGTTAATTTCGTTTTTTGTCAACGACACTTGTGGGAAAAAACAAAATTACTCTTCGCACAACCGAATCAATAATTTAAACTTGAAATGAAATATTTTTCTTCTATTGAATTAAAAATCGATTTTAAAACTCTAAATTTACAATAAAATAAAGTTAAATCGTTTAAATTTGAATTAATAAATAGTTTAACAAAAAGCCAAAAGTAATGGAACATGTTGTCGAATTTGATTTTCCATAATGTGTATATCTATGCATATTTATGTTATTACATTTTATATTACAAAATTCTATTATCATCATATTAATAAAATTTGTTTTTTATCGAGTTCAAATTTGGCTTCATTTTTCCTCCATACCTAATAATATTTTTTGAGACCGTGAAAGTTGACATTCTCTTCTTTTCTCTTGTGGATCTACCCTAATATATATTTCTCCGTCAATATTTATCTACGTATATATATAACATCCCGATTCATCATCGCAAGCCAAGTCAGGATCGGAGCTGCGGACACTACCGACTAGACGGTCCGCCAAGCCATGTAATGCAATTGGCCGTCCGTCCTACGACACAATATAAAACACCGGCTCTACACCGAGCAGAAGAAAAAGTCTGCGATGATCTCATAGTAACATAAGAAAAGAGAAAAAGAAACAACAACAAAAAACCATCAAGTTGAACACGTCTTTAAAACCTTATATACATTCGAAAAAAAATACACCTTTTTTTTCTATTCACTTCAATAATGTATGAACAAACATAATGGCATGGTTGATATGTATAAACATCCCAAGAATGATATAGTCCGGAGCAAAATGGTTTGCAAAACTTTAAACGCGTTTTTCTTGAAGTCATGTTTTGAAAATCGGGCGGACTCGTAATTCCTAAATTTTTCAACCGATTGACCTCAACTTTTAACTATAGCCTCTCATATAGATTTTCTAGCGAAGTACACACGATTTTTACGATCGATTAACAATTACGGTTTCTATAAACAAATTAAGGCCGTTTTTCAAGTCGAAAATGGAACTTTTTTTCAAAATAGTGTCAAATTTGAAAAAATCAATATTTTGAAATAATCGTGTGTACTTCGTTGGCAAAACTCATGTACATTACGGAAAATTTTTATATTCTGTACTAGGTGCTCGTGTGCGTTTCCAAATGGGGTTGAAGTTGCATCGTTGGAATGCAACGAAAATTATTTTTAATTTCTCATTTTCATTATTACTCAAAATAATTGTAGTCCATTGGATGTACATCGCTAAATAAGAATCCTAAAGAATGTTTTCGTAGTTTTAGTACCTTAAATCTGGATAAAGGAAATTTGTGTAGCTAAAAAGAAATTATTTTCGTTGCATTCCAACGATGCAAACTTCAACGTCACGTCTCCAACGAATCCGTCCGTGGAGAGCCTAAAAAAAGGCGTTTTCTCTACCAGCCACACGGCTGCAATTTTGTAGCATTTTGGAAAATAGACAATTCATTTGAGTACCTACAGATATGTAAAATAAACCCTCCAAACCTCATTTGGTTGCTTTATTAGTATTTTCAAAAATGTTCATTTGGTTGCTTTATTAGTATTTTCAAAAATGTTCATTTGATTACTTTATTAGTAATTTCAACAAAAAAAAATTAAAAAACCTTGTTTTCCGATTATCCAAAGGTATGTATGGCCTAAATGGGGGAGATATCTTTAAGCGAGGAAAAAAATGGCTGATTGTCATGTTTTTTTTTTTTTTTAAGAAAGATTTCTTCACTATCCCTGAGACTTGGAGTATGTTTTATTACTATTTTTGGTTGTTGCGTGTTCATTTTTTTTAAAACTAATCTTTAAAAATCGCGGAGATACGTCACGGTCTTCTAAACTGCATTTTCGAAATTGGCATGACTCATGCCTAAAAGACTAATCGACCAATTCTGATGAAAGTTGGTATAAATCTTTCTATCATTGTCTAAAACATAACTCTAAATATACAGGAAAATTAAAAAAAAAAGTATTTTTCTATTAAAAAATGAAGGCATTTTTCGGAAAATTCTATCTTTTTGTTTCAAAGCGTGCCGTTTAATCGACTTTCGCCATTTCTCACTTTTTCTTGGTTCATATTCCGCGTACAAGTGTTAATGAAAGACAAATTTTCGTGGGTTTTTTTTTTTTTTTCAGATTGATCACAAGTCGTAATAAAACATACCCTAAGTCTAAAAAATGGCGAAGAAATCTTTCCTTAAAAAAAAAACGAAAAAAATTAAATTTAAAAAAAAATGAAAATTCGCAATTTTTTTCTCGCCTAAAGGTCTCTCCCTCCTTGAACACGCGCTGCATCGTGATTCACGTGTTTGTGCGCACGCGGAGCATCGATTCGGACTCAACGTTCGCGCCAAGACTTTGCAATCAATTTAACGCTTCTTGCGTATGCAATTTGACGTCTAGTGGACGTTCTAACACTCCGATGACTCCAGACCAAAGGTGGTAGACCGACTTTTTTATATATTTTTTTCTATTATTTTTTTTTTTTTTCGTTCTCTGCCCCGAAGGCCGTAACGAGAGGCGAAGGAACTCGAGGCGGTCCACGGACAAAAAAAAAGAAAATTTAATCACGCGACCCAGATCGGAGTTGCATCGATGTGCCTATATGGGATCCTCGGGCTATGAGTGCTGAGGCCGCCCCCCCCCCCCCCCCCCCCCCAAGGACTGTACAAGGGTCCGTAAGTATTGATGGTGGTTGAAGTTTGCATCGTTGGAACACAGCGAAAATTCTTCTTTATTTTTTAATTATTTTTTTTAAATTACTATCTTAAACCTTTTTTTCCAAGTTTAGGTTCTGGAACCCTAATATGGATCTTGAAAAATTTATCAGTGATTTTTGTATCCTTAAGGCCGGAGAATTAGAAGGTTCGATAAACCGTTTTATTTTTTGTTGTTTAAATCGATAGATAAACTATCCAAGAATATATTTACAAAGTTACAGAGGTCAATTGTAAATATTTTCGAAGATACAAGGCCAGAAGCAGAGAAGCGATTGATATTTGATATTGATATTTCCTCGTATTGAAAACTTTGAAGCGCGTTTTCTCCACTTTTCATTTTCACGATTTTTCCAAATTGGCGGGCGTGATAGCAAAAAGAAACTGAACGACCGATTGAATCAAACCAAAGTTTATTTTCTTCAGTATGAAAATCTCTTCCAAGAGAATTTAAAAAAAATCGTTAAAAAAGTGTTTTTAAATCATTTTGATAGCACGTTAAAGTGTTATTTTAAACACATTTTTTTTCAAACCTGCGAAAAGTTATAATTTCCCGATTTTTTTCAGCTTTTCTCAATTCACACAGAAGAAAAATACATGACAATTGAAGATTTCATTGGTTTTTTTGTTCCAGTCAAGAATTACGAGCTGCATCTTTCCCGCCGATTGGCGACTGCAGTGGCAAGACGCACATGAAATAGGCTGATAAATCTGCAGTCATTTATTGTTTCATGCTGAACCATTTTTTTTATACATTTCAAATATTCATTAAAAGATACCTCAATGTTTACTGGGTTCGCTTGTTTTTTTCCCTTTTAAAAAAGTTCCCTAAAAAACGCTTTATTGAGCCTTCTGATTGAGACTCCCGCCTTAAGGGGAGATATACACCTAGATGGTCGAGGTCGAGGATTTAGAAGCTATGAACATTCCGTCGACCGTAGAAGACCTACACTATGGGCCTGGTATCGATGATTTCATGTAAGTTGACAAATTTCACGATTTATTCATTCCCAAATTTTCAAACGCGTTTTTCTCAAAACCCCGTTTTTCAAATCGGTACCCAAAATTTCTCGAAAACCAATTAACCGATTGCCTTGAGGTTGTTTGTGGTTATTCTATACACCATTATCTAGTACTTGTCATGGGATTTGTTTCCGTTACTTAGTTTTTGTTTTATAAGCAAAATAATAACTAATTTTTGGCCCAAAAATCACTATTTATGTTCAAACGTCCGCCATTTTGTCATAAATCGATATTTTCAAAATCGGCTATGACAAGTATTAGATTATAGTATCTAATTTAATAATCTTTTTGGGTTTTTTTTTTCAGGTGATTTTTGAAGAAACGCCAGTGGGTACTGTATACGCAGATTTTTTTTACGACGCTCCAAGGATCATACAATATCCTGGTATATTTTTGATATTTTTAAATAAAGAAAATTCCAAATATTTAGATAATCAAAACCCCAATCTTTTAGATAATCAAAACCCCAATCCGAAATGTCAAATAGTTTTCCTTGAAAAAATTCACAAAAATGACCGTTTTCCGGCTCCTAGATGTATATCTCCCCTTAATGAGCGAAAAAAATATATATATCTTCGTTGCATTCCAACGATGCAAACTTCTATACCATGCATAAGTATTATCCATACAGGCATTCACGTTACTCCACGATGTTGAAACTTCGCGTTGTCCGAGACCAATGAAAATTCAATTTTTTCTCCGAATTATCCAATTTTTCAGCAAATTTAGGCTACAAAAAATTACGCAAACATTTTTTTTTAGAATCCTTGTTAGATATATACAGCAGGAATCTGCATAAAAAGATTTTTGATAATAATGGCAATAGTAAGAGGAAAAATCGGTAAAAAAAAATATTGGAAGCAAATCATTAAAAAAAAAACTCAAATCAATCGATGCTTGCAATCGGGATTTCCGAGTTCTAGATCTGCGCAAATGCACGACAACAAATGTTGGGAAATATTGAAAAATATGCGTTAACGTGCTTCTAAAAATAAAAATGATGAAAAAAAAAATTAACTTGACCAATGTGGAGATTGTTGAGACGCGAGCTCGGAGATTGCAAGTGGCGGCGATTGAGAGACGACTCTTTGAGAGTAAAAATCGTGTATGTCAACGTCATATTTCATACACACACCTACATATATATATATACATACATATGGATAAAAATACGTAAATATATATAAATAGAATACGAGAGTGAATCTGCCAAATCCGCGTAAGCGAAACCCCGGAGAGAAAGGAAACAGTGTAGAAAACGTGTAGAAGCGAAGGACGTTCCTCTTTTTATCGCAAGGTCGCGTACAGATGAAGCGATTCGTAGCAGCGGGGCGCCTGATCGAAAAAGAAAAGGAAAAATAATGTCGTCCAAGTTTGCAGTTGGAATACAGCGAAAATTCTTGTTTTCGTCTTCATTTATTCACTTGCATTGTTATGGAACATCTTTTTACGCAGATTCTCATTTTAACTAGCGTACTATTGCGAAAGGTTAAAGATTTTTTTTTTCTTGAGCCTTGAGGGCCAGTAAGAAGGTGCAACTGATCTGGTACCAAAAAGTTAATGGTATTGGAGTTTGCGTCGTTGGGATGCAACGGATTTTTATTTTCGAAATACCCATTTAGACTGTAAAAATCACAAACATCTTTGAAGATCTTATTAGGGTTATATATCTTGAACTTGCAAAAAAAGGGTTTAGATAGTAATAAAAAAAAATTAGCATATAAAGAAGAATTTTCGTTGCATTCCGACTATGCAACCTTCAACACCATGAAAGATCGCATTTTTTCTTGTAAATTATCATTTTTAGAGTACTAAATAAGTGACGTAAAAATTCAGAAGAGTTTTTCCCAATGACATTGGAATTTCCATAGTTGGAGTACGACTTAAAAAAAATAATTTTCTATTGCTTTTTATTTTTTTTTTGTTATCAAAGACCTTTTTTCTAAACTGTGGTCGTAAATCTCTGATCAAGATACTTGAAAGTATTCTAGTGATTTTTATCGTCTGAATTGGCAAAAAAGAAATGTTGTCAATCGAAAGAAAAAAAATCAAATTTCGTTGCGTTACAGGGATGCAAACTTCGTGATCATTTTTCTCAAAGAAATGGTTTTTAAATTGACTTGCGGAACAACTTGAACTAATTCTATCCGCTTAACTTTAAATATTCAGTGTTTCTACACCCAATTCTCCATATAGATTCGTGAAGATTTTTCGGTTCGGTGGAATCTCCTCTTATAAAAAGCTTTTCACGATTTTTTTCCTTCATATTATTTTTTTTTTCAAATGCCTGCCATTTCTGTGAAAAACAATTTTTTTCAAAATCTCCTATGTATTTCTCGATCTATTATTATGCAGGTCCCGCAAAAAATTGACTGACATTTTCGGTGCTCATAAGCCCCGGAGCACCTTTCGCAGATGATCCACTCACACAGATCCAACGCCCTTCATTGAAAGTGTTCCAAATCATTGAGGGGCACCACTAGTGACGCTTTAAAAAAATAATTTTTTGTTGTTGCATTTTTCGATAGTCTGTACCCTCAAATATACTTTACTACTATACTATACCTTATACTTTTATCGATTTATAGCAATGAAATCAATATTTTAATCTTTTAACGCGTTTTTCTCAAAACGACATTTTTCAAATTTGCTGCAGTTCTAATTCGAGTGCAAATAATCCGATCGACTTGAATCTTATTTCAGCGCATGTAGTATTTGTTTCTTCATACAATGACTCTCCAGTTTTTTTATTGGACAAAAAATGTCAATTCGCCATGCAAAGAACCATCAGATTTTCAAGCGTAATTTGGACCTTTTTTTCAAAACTCCGCCATTTAGTTGCATTTTATTTTTTTTACAATCCTGCGTAATTGTTCGGGCAATACCTTCTAGTTTAACGGATTTATTTAGGTTTTTTAATTTTGGGCATTCTAAAGCCTGCCATCACTGCGGCAGTGGGAGAACTTTTTTTTGAAACTCGGGAGACGGCGCATAAGTCGCTGAAAATGGAATATTTTCATGCAAAAAAATTACTGTGTATACATAATTCATACACAGATATATCGTCGAAATTTCAAAACATTCGATGCAATACTTTTCTTTCGATACGTTCCCGAAAATCACCTTTATTTTGGGTAGTGACACTAGTGGTGACCCTTAAGGGCGGGGTAAAGTATTTAAATTTTTTTTTTCATTTTTTAAAATTTTTTTAAATGAATGCATAATATATCAAGAATATTGTGTGAAAATTTCAAGTCGATCGGAGTAAAATTGACGAAGTTATGAGTATTTGAGCGTCTTTTGCTCCATGCCGTTCTCTTCTCTTCTGCGTTTTTCAAACCGTTTTTCTGAGACTTGTCATATTTGAAGTCCGTGTGCACGATAACTCAAAATCTACTGGACCAATCGCTTTGAAATTTTGCACAGTACTTCTTCACATAATTCACCAGGTATTGTCGAGAGCTTTTTTGTTTTTTTTAATAATTACTAATTTTTCAACAACAAATTAGGCGATTTTTTAAAGCGAAAATCGGGTTTTTGGCTCCCAAGTGCTACGAAAAATCGAAAAAAAAAATCCTCCCGTCATTACCTCGAGAAACATCTCCTTTACCAAATGCATTTTGATTTTTTTGTTTCAAATGATTCTGTTGCGAGTTATGGTGCACACCGCAAACCAACTTTTTTTCGAGGCGCCGCCGGGGTTTAATTTTCACTCGCTCAATTTTGAATATTTTGCAATGCAAATTTAGGAGAATGTTGTTCAAATGTTACTTTATTATATGTAAATTTTTCAATAAACGAGCACTATTCGTTACGCCAAAAAAAATCTTAAAAACATGCCTTTCTTTCGCCGAATTAACTTTACCCCGCCGTTAAAAAAAGTTCTCCAAATAGATCTTCGATTCACCATCTTCAAACACAAAAATTTCTCGAAGTTTCGCATTTTTTCGCCTCTCTGAAGTAACCCCTTAATGAGAATCCTAAAAAAAAGGTCGACGATTTTCCATAGCCCAAAAGTGCGAAAATATTTGTTGAGCGATTCGAAAGAATAATTTTTTATTTCATCGAACGGTGCGAAATTGAACGTCATAAAAATAAAGCGAACATGTACCTTGGGGTAACGTTTGCACTGAAAGTTTATTTCTTTTTGGCACGTGGGCGGAAAAATCGGAGTAAAATAACATATGCAAAAACAAAACAAACAAAAACAAAACAGAGAGAGAGAGAGAGGGAGACTGTAATTTTCGTGTTTAAAAAGCATCTCCGAGGGCGCGGATTTATTTTCAATTTTCGCATGCCACACTCGTCGCGGGGAAGAAGACGAAAATGTGCGGAGGATGAAGAAAGAAAAGCGGCTTCGCTCCAAAATGTGAATGACGATGATCTAATTGGATATCAGCCTTGGGATACAAGTCGGTCGTTCCAGTTGCTAAACTCTCAAGGTGATTTATTTGTTCTTTTGCGATGACAAATCGAGGCCTACGTGTGAAAAATCAATTCGAGTTCAGTGATTGTTTATCGAGCCATTAAAATAATAACGTATGCTTCGCCGAGCGTTCTCGAGCAAGGACGATGTTGAAGTTTGCATCGTTGGAATGCAACGAAAATTCATTTTCATTTTTTCTATCGTCGCATTTTTATTCCCAGCTGAAAAAATTCCGAACATATTTAGGCAGAGGATCACTGAAAAGGATGCTAAAAAAAAAGTTCAAGCTATTTTGGAAACGTAAATTTGCCAAATTAAGTGAAATACAAAACTTTCGTTTTCATTGCATTCCAATTATGCAAATTTCAAATGACGTTGAAGTTTGCATTGTGGGAATGCAACGATTTTTTGATAATCTTCCATTAATTTATTTTTATGCTTATCTAAAGCCTGTTTTTTTCCAAATTGAGGTCGTAAAACTCTAACGACAATATGTAAAAAGTTTGAGTATTTTTCACAGCTAAAAAAAAATGTCGAGCCAATAAAAAGGCATTATTATAACTTCAATTAAAAAATTTTGCATTATTATAACTTCAATCAGAAAAACTTCAAAGGCAATATTATAACTTCAATGCAATCCTTACTCGTCATCTTGAAGTTTGCATCATGGGAATGCAATGAAAATTCTTATTTTCATTATTATCCAAAATCATATTTTGCAGATCTGTTGTAGATCGCGAAATAAAAACCCTCAAAAAAGAGTCTGCCAAAGGCAATTTGGAAATCAAGCAAAAATAATTTTCGTTGCATTCCAACGATGCAAATTTACGAAGTAGAAGATTGCATCGTTGGAATGCAACGAAAATCAACATTTCTGGATTCCGTTAATTTAATTTGGCAAATCTTGCCTATAAAATCTCTTAACCACATTTAAGATACTTAATTAGTGATCCAAAATATAAATATATTGAAAAGATATTCTCTAATAATAAAAATAAGGAAAGTTAAATGCAAAATGCAAACTTCCACACCATGGAAATGTCAACGTCACGAATAAGGAGGGTTCAACAAAATTTACGAAAAAAATTTAAGTGTCATTCACTCGTATTTTAAAACTATCCGAACATGCATTGAAGATATGACGTTGAAGTTTTCATCGTTGGGATAAAACGAAAATTAATTATCTTTAATTGCTTTAATTTTTTGCCGATGTAGCCAGTGAACATAATTCAAATGTTTCATGTATTCTTATCAGAGATTGATAACCTCAATTTGCACAAAAATCTTTGGATAATAATAAAAAGTGAAAAAAATGAAAAAAAAAAGGAAAAAATCATTGGATTCCAACGATGCAAACTTGAACGTCATATTGAATATCTCAGATTTCCGAAGATTACAAGTGAAATGTTGAAAGTCTAGTTATACTCGTCGACAAAACACAGCGTGCTCAAAAGTTCTTAAAAAGCCCTCTAGCGGCCATTTTCGAAAAGAAGACATCGAATCTTAAAAAAACTCGGTTCGTCTTCGAAAAAAAAATATTTCGCAGTATTGTGTAGACGTGTACGTGTGCTTTTTTTTTCAATTTTTATTTCAAATCTCACGAAAGTTTTACCCCTTCAAAACTTTGCGCTTTTATTTCTGATTGATCTCGCTCAAAAAGCTTCTCTAAGCAGATCAAAAAGAACTTAATTTCCTTATGATTTCTGTTAGAAACCGTCGTCCCAAATTCAAACACGTATTCAAGTTCTCGTACCACCCCCCCCCCCCCCCCCAACCCCAACAAGCTTAATTTGATGATGTTGAAGTTTGCATCGTTGTAACGCAACGGAAATTAATTTTTTGCAATTTATAAAATTTCTTTTCCATGGATTTAGAGATTCAGGACTTTAAGGTAGAAGCTTTCGAGTAGTCGGCTATTTTGAACATCGGAAAAAAATTCTAACTTCTCTTCTTAAGTTCAAATACCTACAACTTTTAAATAAAACATTTTTCTAAATTCCGTACGTACTTCTCTAGGCATTCTAATGTAGATTGACGAGAATTTTTTTTTGTTCTAGGTAAAAAATTGTGGATGCTAAATGTTACGCCGCGGAGCGTCTAAAAAAAGATAACAAACGAAAATATTAGTAGTCGGATATTTTGTAAATCGTAAAAAAATATATTTTTTTAACAGCTTGATATTCATGCTGAATAAATGTGTAATTAATTTTATGAGTGAATCACTTTTTCATACGAAAAAAAATTGTTAAATTCGCACATGATTTTATACCCATTACTGCGGTCTAAGGCCTTAATATACTGTATCTAAAACCGTTTGATTTTTTGTTTCGGATGATCCATCTCCGAGATAAATAGTGACTTAAGGGAGACTTTGTCCTTGAAATTTGCAAAAAATTCAAGCGGCTCAACACGAGCAGCTAGAAGAAGAGGAGGGATGCCTCTATGGACCAGGCATTGCCGATTAGCGGTAATTATAAACACATTTGTGTAAACACATTACAAAACTTCAAACGCGTTTTTCTCGAAAACACGTTTTTAAAAATGGCTGACATTCTCCTGACCGCTGTAATTAACATATCGACCTGAAATTTGGAGAGCATACTCAGAAAATATGTCTTCACGGAATGACGGATCGTTTTTTCGATAGATACATTTTTGCATTTATTATTTATCTTTTTATGCGAAAAAAAACGCGAAAATTCGATTTTTTTTTTCATTGCCGCCATTTTCCGAAATTTGTACTAAACGAAAAACCCATCCGTCATTCCATGACCAAAGGGTCACAGATTGATAATATGCTTTGAATTTGTGTTTCAGATCAACAAAGAGGGGGCAGTGGTGTCAGCCGTTTACCTCCCGCGATTTGAGGACCTGTTTCGCGAAGCTGCAACGGCCGCCATTTTTTTTTTCAAAAAAAATTTTTTAACGTTCCGTATATCATGAATAAAAGCAAGAAAAAAATCGCACTCAAAAAGCTTTACTCGTTTCCTTTAAAAAAAATAAAATGTAAACACTGAAATATGGCACTCCAAAGACAAAGTCTCCCTTAAATAAATAAAAAAAAACATCTTTATATGTATTTCGAAAGTGTATTTATTAAGTGTAACAACTTTCATATCAATATCTACAATATAAACCTATCAAAATTCATGAAAATAGCCTTTTTTAGCGTGTAAAGTGAGACGACCCATTAAATTTATCTATTTTGATAAACACAGACGTACGCAAGAGCGGTGGGACGGTTGTCCGTGATTCTAACTCGGGAGGCTCGGCTGCCTACGCAAACTTTCGATAAGTGTCACAAACGCATTGTCTTTGTTAATGCACGTTGGCCAGGGGGGCCTTGACTCGATCCATCGTTTGTTCGAGTGTTGGCGCGGGGCCGTACGAACGTCCAGCGAGAAGCATCAAAAATAAGTGGATGAAGATGTACGATGTTTGTGTCACGTGGAGAGCAAAATGTTTACAAAAAGACAAATGCGTTTTTGAACGCGTGCCAAGCGACGATAAGAACGCAGGGAGACACAAAGAAGATCGTCGAAACGAACAAAGTGCATCGCCGCGCATATGCATGTGCAATATCATTATCGGCACGTCTGGCTGTTGTGAGGACAGCCAGACGTGCTGTTATAAATATAAATTATAAATTTCTATTAATTTCTATTAACATTATAAATTTCTATTAATCTATTAAATTGTTTCCGCATATTAAATTTATTCCGAATTTCAATTCGAATTGTTGTGAGGACAGGTTTTCAATCAACGAAGCGTTGATTTTGGGGTTTCGAAAGAAACTACCAAAATGTAGTTTAAGGGGTCTTCTCGGTTTAGACTAAAAAAAAGGCTTTTTCCATGAATTTTTTTCGTAGGTTTATATTATAGATATTGATAACAAAGTTGTTACACTTAAGGCCTTATATACACTTGTGATGGTCGGAAATATGGAAAAATGTTTTGAAAAACAAAAATTCTCGTCGAGAAATGAATTTTCAGTGGAAAATTTCGTTACAACTGCTCATAAAATGAAAAGTTTTCGATTAATCCGAAATTCCGTAAGTACTTCTCTGCGAAATGCAATTGGGAACATAACTTTTAAATTTGAAGTCAATCGAGTGTGAATTGTTGAAGTTATTTGTCACGCCAATTGGAAAAAAGCTGTTTCGAGAAGTGTCGAGTAGTCGGCCAATTTGTACATAAAAAAAAGTATATATTTTCTAACAGATTGATATTCATACCGGAGTTGGGCGTAATTCTATTTGTAAATACGAATACGAATTTATTCACATCGTGATTTTCATGTGAATATAAATACAAATTTCATACTTTTCATACTTCATTTCATACATACATTTTCATACTTCACTTATTTGTATTCACATGCATGCATACAAATACATTTGTATTCACAAATATTCTGAACATACAAATAAATTCACAGAAAAAAAGTGAATATTCACAAAAAATGTGAATATTTACAAAAACTCCTGTGAATTAAAAAAAAAAATCACATGAAAATCTGTGAATGCAAATGTATTCACAAAAAATTGTATATACGAAAAAAAATCACAAAATGAGTTGTGAATTTTTCCGTATTTAAGACAAAGTAAAATCATATTCACAGTGCTTGGATTAAAATTTACACCAAAAGTGAGTTCTTACTTGTTGAGTTCAACACAATGTTTTCTCTCAAAATACGCAAGGACTCACTTGTGGTGTAAATTTTAACATAATTGTCGTGAGTTCGATTTCAATTTTCTTCAACTTGAGGAAATTCACAACTCATTTTGTGATTTTTTTCATATTTATAATGTAATATTTGAAACTCACAACTTTTTTTGCAAAAATCTTCTTTGCCTCGACGCAATGTTTTCTCTCAAAATACGTAAGAACTCACTTTTGGTGTAAATTTTAATCTAATCATTGTGAATTTGATTTTAATTCGTCTTAAATACGAAAAAAAATCACAACTTATTTTGTGAATTTTTTTGTATTTACAATTTTTTTGTGAATACATTTGCATTCACATATTTTGATGTGAATTTTTTTGAATTCACAGTATTTTTCGTAAATATTCACATTTTTTGTGAATATTCACAATTTTTTCTGTCAACTTATTTGTATGTTCGTAATATTTGTGAATACAATTGTGTTTGTATGCATGTGAATACAAATAAATTCGTATTCACACTTATGAATACGGATTTCTTTGTATTCGTATTTAAAATAAGTAAAGTATGAATAAATTTATATTTATATTCACATGAAAATCACGATGTGAATAAATTCGTATTTGTATTTATAAATAGAATTACGCCCAACTCTGATTCATACTAAATAAATGTGTAATTAATTCCACGAGTGAATCACTTTTTCAGACGAAAAAAAAATTGTTAAATTCGCACATGATTTTATTACCCGTTACTGTGGCCTAACGCCTTAAATAAAAGATCTCAAGAATATTCTCAAATTAGTATGAATAAATTAACTTTAAATGTAAAAGAAACATACTTGAATCTTAAGGGCGGGGTAAAGTATTAAAATTTTTTTTTTCATTTTTTATTTATTTTTTAAATGAATGCATAATATATCAAGAATATTGTGTTAAAATTTGTATGCAATCGAAAAGTGTTCTCAAACTTATGTGCAATGAGCGCTAAGCGACCAAACTCTTCTGCGTTTTTCAAACCGTTTTTCTGAGACTTGTCATATTTGAAGTCCGTGTGCACGATAACTCAAAATCTACTGGACCAATCGCTTTGAAATTTTGCACAGTACTTCTTCACATAATTCACGAGGCATTGTCGACAGCTTTTTTTTTTTTTTTTTTTTTTTTTAATAATTACTAATTTTTCAACAACAAATTAGCCGATTTTTTTAAGCAAAAATCGGGTTTTTGGCTCCCAAGTGGTACGAAAAATCGAAAAATCGAAAAAAAAAAAATCCTCCCGTCTTTACCTCGAGAAACATCTCCTTTAGCAAATGCATTTTGATTTTTTTGTTTAAGATGATTCTGTTGCGAGTTATGGTGCCCACCGCAAACCAACTTTTTTTCGAGGCGCCTCCGGGGTTTAATTTTCACTCGCTCAATTTTGAATATTTTGCAATGCAAATTTAGGAGAATGTTGTTCAAATGTTACTTTATTATATGTAAATTTTTCAATAAACGAACACTATTCGTTACGCCAAAAAAAATCTTAAAAACATGCCTTTTTTTCGCCGAATTAACTTTACCCCGCCCTTAAACGCGATTATCTCAGAAAATCGTCTTTTTCGAGAAACACCTTTGCGGTGGACACGATTACTAAAAAAAAAAACAATTAATCCGATCCATACCAAATTTATACCACTTATTTATTATAATAATAGCTAGGGCCTGGAGAAAGGATTTTGAATTTTGTTGAAAAAAAAATTGTAGCAAAAAACCAAAAATTTAGCACTTCCAAAAACGATTTTTTTTTGTTAAAATTATCGTAATTTTTTTTAAATCACATTTTTTACAAAACCTTCATCCAGAGCCAAGCCAATGCAATATACTAATGAAGCCTTTTTCAAATTCTGATTTCAGATGAACCGTTCTCGAGTTATCATGTCCACCGCGACTAATGCTCAAAAGAAGGCGCTCCTGGAAGACAGCTGGAGTTCCGCCATTTTGAATTATTTTCGAATAAAAAAAATTGTGCAAGTACATGAAAATATGTACTAATCCATGTTGTTCACAGTTTTTCAATAAACATTTACCGTCCCGTCGAAAAAAAATCAAGAAAATCACGTCCCTTCGTCCGCTACAAGTGTATATAAGGCCTTGATAAATACACTTTTGAAATACATTTAAAAAATTTTGTTATGTATTTACGTAACCCAAACAACTTTTAAACGCGTTTTTCTCGAAACAACGTTTCTCGACGGTTTGTTGATAAAATCTTCGAAACTACTGGACCAATCCTTATGAAATGTTAAAAACATATTCTTTACAACTATAGCTATAGCCAAGGATTTTTTTAAACTTTGATATTTTCTATTCTTTTGCCAAAAACGGTGAAAAAACACGTTATTTTGTTTTTTCGAAAAATGTCCGCCATTTCGTTATTTTTGCATATATCAAAAATCGTATGATATGCGCTATAGCCATTAATATACTGAATCTAAAATTTAATCGTTTAATTTAATTTTTTCTTAATTAATTTTTTTTAATTTAATTTTTTTTCGTTTAATTTTTTTGTTTCGGATGCCCCATCTTCGAGATTTTATCAACAGCGCAGACCTGCAATTTTTTGGGACATTTTTTAACTACCTTTTTTGCCTATAAATATGGACTTAAATAAATTAATTTTTTTTTAAATGTATTTCGAAAGTGTATTTATTAAGTGTAACAACTTTTATATTAATATCTATAATATAAATCTATCAAAAAAAATCATGAATATAGCCTATTTAGCGTCTAAAGTGAGAAGCCCCCTTAATTTATCTAAAGGTAATTTCGAAGACACTTTGGTTGACATAATGTTGAGTATGGGGACAGTAGACTTCGAGGACGATCCTCGAAGCCGAGTGTCTTCAAAATCATCTTGTCCCACATGTATATTTGCGTGTGTTGGATCGTCCGATTGAGGGAAACAAAGAAGCGATCATTGCTGATTATCGAGTATAACTCGTGCTAGAATAATTATCTGCGATGAGTATGAAAATGTAAATGGCGTTGAACTTCGCACCGTTGAAATGCAACTAAAGTTCTTTCCAGTTTTTTTTTAATCTCCTCATTTTTATTACAATTTATAAATTATTTTTTTATAAATTAAGATCGTGGATATCATATGAGGATAAGAAAAATTGTTTGGTTGATCTTCGTATCCTAAAACAGCAACAAAAAAACGTGAGAGGTAGGGAAAAAGAAAATTACTTTCATCGCATTCGAACATAATTTTGTTCAAGTTTGCATCGTTGAAATGCAACGAAACTTCTGTTTTGAATTTTATTTTCCATATTTCTTTGGTTATAGACGATCTTTTTTTTCAATAGATTTATATTGTACTTTGCTAAATAAATATCTTAAAAAATGGTTGAAGGATTTTTGTAGGCAAAATCCTCCAAAAGAAATCAAAGGGATTCAGAAATATTAATTTTCGTGTCGTTGAAGTTTGCTTCATTGGAATGCAATGAAAATTCTTTTGTATTCTCGTTTTTCTCCAATTTTCTTGTTATCCAAAATCATTTTTCATATATATAGGCTGTAGGTCTCTGATAAGGATCTAAGAAAAGTTTGCAATAGCTTTGATTTGCCAACAAAAAATTGTTAATTGAAAAAAAAAAAAATTTCGTTGCTGTCCAATAATGCAAACTTCAACATAATTAATTTTCGTTGCATTCCAACGATGCTAACTTTAACATCATGGGGCCTAGACGTAGAGTGAAGGATTAGTGCGGCAGTTCGAGAGGCATCTTTTCCCCCGAGGAAACCCTATGCAAGAGGTTGTGTGCCAATTTCTATCAGCGTCGTATTGGGGATTCGAATGGTGTTGAAGTTTGCACGTCGTAGGAATGCAACGAAAATTCTTTTTCATTTTCATTTTTCCCCATTTTGATTGTTATTCAAAATAATTGTTGATCAATTTAGGTTGCAGGCCTCCAATAAGGATCTCAAAAAAGGTCGCAGTAGCTTTAATTTGCCCAAAAAAATTAGCAATAAAAAAAAAAATTCTTTTCATTGCGTTCCAACCATGCAAACTTCAACACCATGAGTCTGCATCGCTGGAACGTAACGAAAGTTCTATTTACATTTTAATTTGCTTATTTTTATGTAGAGATTAAAATAAACGAATGCAATGGCAATAAATATTCCTAAATTTTTTCGATTTATTTTGGCTTATTTCGTCTACGAAAATCCTGCAATCATTTTTTAAGATACTTATTTAGCGATATACTGTAAAAAACCACGAAAAAAGATTAAGTAAAAAAGAACATTGGTTGCCATACAACGATACAAACTTCAGCACCGGGCTGAAGTTTGCATCGTTGGAACTAAAATTCTTATTAATTTATTATTTTCTAACTCTATATCTAATTTCTAAATTATGTCGAACGTATAACGTTGTCTAGACAAATTTTAAAACTGAAGCAAAATCAATTTTAAATTAAAAAAAAAAAATATTTTTGAAATAATTATTCGCTTTATTGAAAATTTTGAAACTTCTAAAACTTCCATAGGCGAATTATATTGACGGTGTTGAGATTTTCGGAGTTTTGGTCTTTCGTGTAAAATTCTTTCGGAGTTTTGATCTTTCGGGGTAGTATTCTTTCGGAGTTTTGAGCGTTCTGACCATTCAAAGTTCGGAATTTCAAACACCGACCCCGAAATACCGTTTAGGTTATTTTCGTACCCTAAAACGACGAAATCAATGTCAGCAATAGAAGAAAAATTAACTTTCGTTGCATTCCAACGATGTAAACTTCAACATCATCCATAATGTACACCTAGAGGCAAGTCTTGCTGGACGATGTTGAAGTTTGCATCGGTGGAATGCAGCGAAAATTATTGTTTTTGTATTTTCTCCAATTTCTCGCAAAGCCTAAGCTACGAGAATCCCTAAAAATGTATTAACTTGCTCACTCAGACATCTATCATCTAAATATGCACTAAAGATTTTTCGAAATAATGAAAAATAAAAAATACTTTTTGTTGCATTCCAACGATGCAAACTTCAAGAGCATTTTGCAGGCTTGTCTGTTTGCGTTTATTCTCTCTGACATTTTGCGACAGCTCGTAGTCTCAATAAGAGAAAAACAAACTTCGAAGCTCCCAAAAATATGGTGTTGAAGTTTGAATCGTTGGATTGATAACGAAGTTTGCATCGTTCGCATGCAACGAACATTTTTTTCTTTTCGTATTGCCCAATTTTTCGTTGGCCCATTCAGGCTACAAAAATAACTAAAACATTTTTGAAGTTTCTTATTGGAGTTCCATAACTGAAACTTGATAACAAAGGGTTTAGATAGTAATAAAACTAGAGAAATAACGAAATAAAGAAGATTTTTCGTTGCATTCGAACGATGCAAACTTCAACATTATTCGTTAAAATGCAACGTAGATTTTTCAAAATATTTCCATCAAATCGTTTTGATTATTATGGAAAATCTGTTTTTGCATATTTAGAGATTGTAGGGTAGTGTGAAAGTTTGCATCGTAGGAATGCAAGGAATTTTTTTTTTTTTTAATAATGCTCAATTTCTTTTGGCACATTTAGGCTACGGAACCTCTAAAACGTTTTTGAGGATCTTTATATTAGGGATGTGTAGTCTAAATCTGCAAAAAACGATTTTCGAAGAGTTTTAAAGAAGATTTCAGAAGAGATTTTAGAGAAGACAATAAGAATAAAACAAACAATTTTAGAAGAGATTTTAGAGAAGACAATAAGAATAAAGAAAATAAAAAACAAAGATCTTTCGTTGCATCTCAACGATGCAAAGTTCACGACTATATTGTAGGTCTCTAAACGAAGCATCTTAAAAAAATGCTTGGGACATTTGTGCGGACAGACCCTGTCGAGAGAAATTTAAGAAATACAGAATAAATTATTTTCATTGCATTCCAACTATGCTACCTTCAATCCCACCCAAAAATTATAGAACTAAAATAAGAGATTGAAGTTTGCATAGTTGGAATGCAATGAAAATGAATACTTGTGAATTTCGTTTTTCTCTCAGCAAATTTTGCGTACCAAAAAGTCTTAATTAATTGACTAATTTTTGGACCGTTCATTTGAAGATGTACAACGTCAATACGCAACAACGAATTTCGCGTAACAATAACAATAAGAAAATAAAAATAATTCCAAACTTTTGTTGCATTCCAACTATGCAAACTTCAACACTATAGTAAAATAACTGGTGATAACAGTCTACAAAGTCAAATAACAAAAAGGCATTCCATAAATCTCAGCGGAAACAAAACTGTCCTGAAACAACCAATATCCACAGTTATTGGACAAAATTATGATGTTAAAGTTTGCATCGTTGGAATGCACTGGAATTTAATTTTTTTTAATTACTTGCTCACATTTCGTAGCTGATTTAGGCTATCAAAGTCACTCTAACGTTTTTTCGTATCCTCATTTATAATCTCAGATCTGAATCTCCAAGAGAAGAACAAAAAAATCGTTGCCTTCCAACGATGCAAACTTCAACGCCACACCAGGCACTTCCGTCACAGTTGGAGAATCATCGCAAAGAAGCCGGTCGAAGGCAAACTCTGGTTTTCCATCAAGCGTACCTCTTGGGTAAGTTCAGCGGTGGGATTCTCAGGTTCGTCAGGTGGGAGCGCGGAGCTCTGCGTACGCGGCACGGTGGAGTTCCTCGCGGGATCCGTCGAGCCGGATACGCCGGGGACCGCATCGACGGTGTCCCTTCCAGGCTCGTCGATGTTCAGCAGATACGCGTGTATGTGATTGTGCGCCGAGTTCATTCTGTTGTAGCGTCCGAGGGAGTTGAGATCCTCGAAGAGATCTCGCTCGTAGTTGAGGAGCATGGAGTCGGGATTTTTGGGATGAACAAAGACCGGCCGATGGACGACGGTTCGAGCGTCCGTGTGCCATCCCGAGCCGTTGTTCAGATTGAGCGAGCCTACTCTGACGCTGAGAGTGTCCAGGCCCAGGTAAGATTCGGGATCGACGCGCAGCAGCGACAGCAGCAGAGCCAGCTGGAGCAGCTCGTCGCTGTACAACTTCTTAAGGCACAGCATCTTCGCGCAAATTCTATCTCCGCTTTCTCTCTCTCTCTCTCTCTCGCCTAGTCCGAGAAAAATCCTACGGTTTCTGCAAGTGCGAAGGGGAGAGAATATTGGGTAAATATGTACAAAGTTTTCCGTCACAGAGGGTCAGCTTTGACGTTGAGCGCGAAAAGGAGGTCCCACATTTTTTCACTCGTCGTCGCAGGACATTCCCGATCGTTGCTCAACCCACTCGAGCTTCACGAAGTAGCACTTTGAGTATAACGAGCGAAGAAATACGAGGGGGACCGAGAAACCGGACGAGGAAGCGCGATCAGCTGATAATTTTGAGGTTAAGCACGCGACGTATCGCAACTGACGTGTGTCAAGATTTTTGCCTCACGCTCGCAACGAAACGCGAGCGCGTCGACTAAAGCGAGACGAAGAAAAAGCGCGAGTAACCAGGGAGAGAGTTAAAAACAGAGACGACTCGTCGAGTGGCACGAATTGAAAATAAAGGCGCTCGAACGTGTCGCGTAGGTGATTTCGCCGCTTAGCGAGTCTAGGTCAGTTACGAACGTACGAAAATAACCTCAAAATTATGAGAAATCGGGTGACGAACGGGAATTCTCGTCGACGCGGTTTTAGGCTTTTCTTTTTTTTACGGGATACAAAACTACAAACAAAAGGGCATCGAACCTTCTGTTGCACTTTGAGGAAAAAAAACTTTTCGAGGTCACTCTCGCCTGATCGACGAGCCGGAGAAATTTACGCGTATTCCATTGTGCTCCGATAATCGAGTCGCGAATTTTCGCTCGCTTGCACGTTTATCACCGTTTTTTCACCATTTTCAACGTAAAGTTCCGCTCGGTGACGGGATTCGCAACGAACTGTCAACAGGTAGGATGTAGGACGAGAATAATTCACTGACACTCGGTCGCGCACACGCTCCACCCGTGTCGTTCGACGCTCCGTCACTTCACGCAGCCGGCCGCAACGCGCACCAACCAATGCGATATATATGTGTCGTCTCTCTGTGCGAAACGACGCTGGCGCTCGCGCGGCTCCTACGCGCACCAATCCACCACCACACTGCGGTCTCGCGAAATTATGCGGATAATTGACAGGTCATGGACTCCGACGGGCAGATTTTCGATGCTCCGTGGAAACAACAAAAGCCACGCTGTTTATCGATGCAATGTTAATGTTATCGCGCGAATTCGAGGGCGAAAACGTGCGGAAAATTGTACTCTTGCAATGATTCATACACGCGTCGAGATGCGCTCGCACTCGTTCGTCAAATAATGCGAATCACTGCGCGACGGGACGAAACTGACGTGCGGGATTGGGCTTGCTTGCGAATTCGCGCGCGAGAGTGTTTTTCATATGGACTTTTGGAAACAAATCCAACGAACGCGATAATCGGACGAAAAACTCGTAGAAAACGGAAAAATTGCTAAATCGAAACAGACTAAAGCATAAATTCGAAAAAAAAAAAATCCAGGGAAAGTGTAAAAAGACACTGCAGGATTCAGATGAAGTGTAAAATGGAAATGTTATCAAAACGAATTTTTTAATCGCTATAGCTAACGAAAGATCTTCTGATAGGAGAAAAAAATATTCGAAGTAATCGCGACAAATAATATTGAAGGAATTGACAAATACGTAGCGAAATGACTAAATCGCCAGTGAATGGACGAAATTAAGGGGTTAGGCCACAGTAACGGGTATAAAATTATGTGCGAATTTAACACATTTTTTTCGTATGAAAAAGTGACTCACTCGTAAAATTAATTACACATCTATTTAGTATGAATATCAAACTGTTAGAAAATATATATTTTTTTTCGACGTACAAAATGGCCGACTATTAATATTTTCTTTTGTTATCTTTTTTTTAGGCGCTCCGCGGCGTGACATTTGACATCCACAATTTTTTACCTAGAACGAAAAACAAAAGTTCTCGTCAATCTACATTAGAATACCTAGGGAAGTACGTACGGAATTTAAAAAATATTGTTTTATTCAAAGGTTGTATGTATTTGAACTTAAGAAATGAATTTTCAGTGAAAAATTTCGTTACAACTGCTCATAAACTGCTCATAAAGTGAAAAGTTTTCGGCTAATAAGAAATTCCGTACGTACTCCTCTGCGAAATGCAATTAGGAACGTAACTTTTAAATTTGAAGTAAATGGAGTGAAAATTGTTGAAGTTATTCGTCACGACAATTGGAAAAAAGCTGTTTCGAGAAGTTTTGAGTAGTCGGCCATTTTCTACATCGAAAAAAAATTCTAAAAGCTTAATCTAAATTCTAAAATCTTACTAAATAGTGTGTAATTAATTTTATGAGTGAATCATTTTTTCATACGAAAAAATGGTTAAATTCGCACATGATTTTGTACCCGTTACTGTGGCCTAAGGCCTTAAGAAGTTATTTTGCGTCAATTTTGAAATTTGTCTAGATAATGTTATACGTTCTACATGATGTGCAGTCAACTGTGTAGACTTTCGCTGGCATGATCTTGACACGAGGGCCGGATTGAAATTCCTAATTTTAATGTTCCGAAATTACAAGGTTCGTCAAAATGATGCCAGCGATAGTGTACACAGTTGACTGTAAATTATGTAGAACATATAACATTTTCTAGACAAATTTCATAATGGACGCAAAATCACTTCTTAATAAAAAAAAAAATTCTTGAAATAATTCGTCGATTTATTGAAAATTTTGAAACTTTTAAAACTTCCATAGCCGAATTATTTTGACGGTGTTCAGATTTTCGGAGTTTTGGTCTTTCGTGATAAATTCTTTCTGAGTTTTGATCTTTCTGGGTAGTATATTTTCGGAGTTTTAAGCCTTCTGATTATTCAAAGTTCGAAATTTCAACCCGGCCCTGTTTTCGCTTTTAGAGCACCTGCCCTGTACAGCCGTATCGTAGTTAAGTTGCGCGGTGTGCAAATACGACAAACTGGAAAAATTCCGTGCGGCGTCAAAATTCTATATTAAACTGAAAAATCGGTTTTATCGAGATCTGTAATTTTTTTTGCCAAATTATAGTGATTCAAGTTTTTATCGACAATTTATATTCTTTGCTTATTTAAAATAAAAATCAGATTTCGTCCATTCGCTGGACGGTTTAACCTAAATCAAAACAGCACCAAACAATCCAAACAAAAGCAAATAAATCCGCCGAGGTCCAAAAAATCGTATCGAAATCGTGAAAAAACTTTGATCGAAATCCTGATTTTTCCAACGTCGATTTCGTATTTCTTGATGAAAAGTATAAAATATCACGGTTTAATCTTGGCGCCTCGAAGATTGTCACTTCCGACACGTTCGAAAATAAGTGTTTGTTGAGTCAAAACGTCGTCGAAGTACGTTCGCGTCGTTTTGTTTTTTGTTTTTGTTTTTTTGTTTTTTTTTGTTTTTGTTTTTTGTTTGTTTTCTGTTTGTTTTTTTTTGTTTTTTTGTTTTTTTTTCATTTCATTTCAATGACACGTTTGTCCAAATATGTTCGCCACAAATTCATCAGTCATTTCCACGTACTTATTTATAAAAAAAAAACTAACTGATTTTTGTTTCGAAGTGCCTCAAGCTGACGTTCACTTTCGGCGAAGAATATTTTTATTCGTCCAAACGAATGTTGGAAAATGTGGTTCGCACGAGTGGAGATAGTCATGAACTGTTTTGCTGACGTTGCATCAGTCATGAGCGATCGTCGATGCATCGACGAGTTTTCAACACTTATTGGCAATCATCTTAAAGCAGTAGTAAAAAGTAGGCGCGCTTTACTGACGCAATAATTTCGAAAAAAAGCTCACAACAGTGTTCGCGCACGATCCCTTCCGCAAGAAGAACATTAAAAAGCGCGTTCGAACGGTTTTTTCTCCTTCTTCGTGAATTGAGATTTTTTCCCGTGAATTACGATTTTTTTTCCTTAATGGACATTTTTTTCGTTGAGTAAGATTTTCTTTCGTTAATTAAGGTTCTCTTTTGTCAATTAAGATTTTATTTCGTCAATTGAGATTTTTAGTTAATTATGATTTCTTTCCGTTAATTAAGATTTTCTGTCATTAATTAAGATTTTTTTCATTTATTGAAATTTTCTTTCGTTAATTACGATTTTTTACCTTAGTTACGTTTTTTTTTTCGTTCAGTAAGATTTTCCGTCGTTCATTACGGTTATCTTTTGTTAACGGCTTATACGCAGTTAGAAATTGCAAAAAACCGATTTTTTTATTGCATTTTCGGAATGTAAAAATATGTGAGTACATTGCCTGAAAATTTCAAATCGATCCGGCGAATATTCTTGGAAATACACACATATTTGTAAGAATGCTCGGAGTAAGTTTCAACATATTGTTGAAACTTCAAACGCGTTTTTCTCGAAACGGTGTCTTCAAAGTCGGTGAGCACGATTTCTCAAAAACGTCTCAACCGATCGGTCTGCAATTTTAACACAACCTTGTCAGATATATTCTTCAGGTATTGATCGAAGGAATAAGATATCCGATAATTATTTATATTTTTTTTCAACGATTTAACGAAAAAAATTTGGTCGAAAATCGAAATTGTTTCTTTCCGGAGCCACCATTTTGTCAAAAATTAAAATTTTGACTTTTTCTTCGATCAATACCTGGATTCATCTATCCCCTGATAGAATCTTTTTGGTTTTTTCATTTTAGATAATCCAAACCGGAGATACTTTGCTCACCACCGGACACTTTTTTTCGGAGACCTCCAGGAGATTTCCTACAGGAGCAATGTTAATGAATATTTTTGAAAATAAAAAATGCCACTCTAAAGCTAAAAGATGCCACTACACTGCCTAATACTTTTCGTTTTGCCCAAATGAAATCCTTTTCCAGAAAAAAATCGTGAAAAAACGACTTTTTTGGCCTTGCAACTGCGTATAACGCCTTAATTAAGATTTTATTTCGTTAATTAAGTTTTTTCGCGAATTAATACTTTTTTTCGTTAATTAACTTTTTATTCGCTAATTTTATCCCTTAACAAAATTTTGTTTTCATTAATTAAGATTTTCTTTTGTTAATTACGATTTTTAGCTAATTAGTTTTCGTCGATAATTTTTTTCCCTTCACTAAGATTTTTTTTCATCAATTAAGTTTTTTTTTTCGTCAATTAAGATTTTCTTCTTTCACACACTGTCAATGTACACGTGGCGGACGCTACGATCAGCGATCCGAGAACAAGTTGCGTGACCGAGCGATTTCGTTCAATTTTCTTCCGGCCCACAAGTATACACGCGGGGACAAGCATACGCGCAAAGGTAGGCGCGAATGTTCGCCGCGAGCACGCGCACTTCAAATTCTCATTACTGAAGTGTCGACATGTATCAAGGGAAAAAAACCAAACAAAAAAACCGACGATCCTTATTCGATTTTACGATATTCTCGGATGCGCCGTCAGTGCAATGTCTTATTGTCACGTACGTGACGGTAAATGAAGCATTTTTTTTTTTTTTTTCGGGCTATTTGTCTTTTCGCGAAAGAATTTATTTACGGAGGCCGATGAAACTGGTCGGCAATGCGTCTCACCGGGGGACCTCTCAGCGATGTGACTCACACGAGTAACAGCCGTTCTGGAAACTTCGTGCACCACGAGCAATGACAGGGCCGATGCAACAGTTTCTTTCGCCCCGTGTACATAGTAATTATTATTATTTATTATTATTATTTATTATTATTTATTATTGTTTATTATTATTTATTATTATTTATTATTATTTATTATTATTTATTATTTATTATTATTTATTATTGTTTATTATTATTTATTATTATTTATTATTATTATGATTAATATCACTCTTTTTTACTAGTCATTTTCGTTCGTATGCCCTCCGTACAAAAACAACTCCTTTTTTTGGTCAGATGTTAAAACGGGACCCAACTGTGACAGGTAAAAAAAAATCAATTTTTTTTTGCAATTTCCTAAAGCATACATATACAAGAATATGTGAAAAAATGTTCAAGTTAAAATATTGAAAATTGATCAAGTTACAGACGATTTAGTGAGAGCAGGTGGCCCAACAATTTTCTCAAAACGACTTTTCTCGACCTGGCTGGAAATGTTATTCTAACTATAATTGTCCGATTTTCGATTTTTAAAAACCAAAATTTCTGTCCTACCATGACAGAAATTTTATAGATATCGTTGTACGTAGCCATTTTTCTTTAGTTTTAGTATTTGTTAAACCCCTGAATATAAGTACAAATTTCGCCAAAATAACTCTATTTTAACTCCCGTCATTTTGTGAAATGTTTTTTTTCGAAAAACGGTTACGTACATCGAGAACTATATTTATATAGATTATAAAACCTTTTGATTTTGATTTTTCAGACCAACCATTGTCAAGTTATCGATCCGGCCGTTGCGCCAGATTTTTTTTCTACAGAGGCTTTATTTTAACGTTGTTAATTTTTATTTTCTTTTAATAAAAATTTACAGTCAATAGGTTCAATGTATGCTTGATAACATACATTTTTTCCAAATGCTAAATAAATAAACTAGTAGACAAAAAAAATCGGAAAGAGGATTTTTTTTCAGCCTGTCAGCGTGCTGGCGTCCCTCAAAGAAAGGTAAATAAATGTATCTATCAAAAATCATTGATTCATTCAAATAGAAGTAAATTTTGAAATTCAGCAACTTTGTTACTGCTAATATGGCCATATTAAAGAACAAATGTATTTTTAATGCAGTAATAATATTTTAGAATACAAAGATACATGTAAATATAATTATAATAATAATGTAATTAAAGAAATATAATAAATAAAATTAACGCAATTAATTAATACGTGATAATAAAATATAATAATCAAATTCGCGACTATATGTATTTTGAGAGCACCACGGACGAAGAATATTCTGTAAATGGGCAAAGATCTTGGAGTGTCCTGAAAGTGTAGACTTACTCAAAATGCGATGGCTTGTCAAATTACGGAAAAAATTCCCATCCGATTTATAGACGGAGTTCGTCACTGGACCATACACTAAATATCAAGGCAACCTCCACCTAAGAATCAAGAGCAATCATTCAACTTTAAGGGGGATTTAATAACCTTGATTCCATTAAAAAAAATTATTACTTAATAATTGTCTTCCTCTATAATTTAACGTTTATCAATATAATCTATCGATAAATCAACATTTAAAAATGTCCCCCCTATTATAGGTAACACCTGTGAGTATTTACCAAAATTATATTTAAGTATTGAAATTATAATTAATTAATGATGGTTAATTCATTATCTACACCTGATAATTAATTGCTTGGAATAAACAACGATAGCGCGTAATTTTATTCCTTATTTTCCTAGTTAATATGAAATATCGATAATTAATAATGGCTAACAGAGAACAATTAAACAAAAGGCATGTGCAAATGAAAAAGTATTATCGTAGTGCATTACTTTCTTTGGCATAGAAATGTCTGGTGCCAAGGAGACTCTTCTGTAATTCATTCGAGTCGTACATATTTTAAATATAAGGTCCGTTCAAAGTGCATTCTCTCGACTCGACTGTAGCGGTAAAATTCACACGCATTTCATAAATATTTTTCGATCGGTCTATGCGCATCGAACTTTTAACCGTTGTACAGTCACGTATTCGCGCACAATCAGTCAAGGCTGCGTGCAAATTATATTTTTAGATTTTTTATTTTTCAAGACGTTTTGCGAAACGCTGCCTTTTTGGCTGAATATTTTACTGAATCTTTTCTCATGTTTTTTTTTATTGCTCAATGAGGGCGCAAATGAGTGCGCAATAAATAATTTGTCGTGAAAATATGAATTGTTGAATGAATATGTTAACGTTGTAAATTGAAATTGAAATTTAAAATTTCAAAATTTAAAATTTAAATTTAAATTTAAATTTAAAATTTAAATTTACAATGTTTATTGTAATTTTAATTTTAATTTAAATTCAAATTGACAATGTTCATTGTAATTTTTATTTGAATGAAAATTGACAAAGTTCATTGTAATTTAAATTTAAATTTAAATTTACAATGTTTATTGTATTTTTAAAAATTATTATTAATTGAGGTCTCAATTAATTTCTAAGTTCGAACGTATACTCTTGCGGGTTTGTACGTATAACCCTTTCCAACTGAAGCTTTTCCTATGACTCCCTATCCACACTTCTCCAAAGTAACCTAACTTCCTTGCCGGAGCCTGAATTAGAAGGTCCGAAAAATCGCTTCTTTTTTGCTTTAATCGATACATAAACTATCCAAGAATATAGTTACAGAGGCCAATAGTAAATATTTTCGAAGATACAAGGCCAAAAGCAGAGAAGCGATTGGATATTTGATATTGATATTGAAAAATTCTATTCAACACTTTGAAGCGCGTTTTCTCCGGTTTTCATTTTCACGATTTTTCCAAATCCGCGGGCGTGGTAGAAAAAAAAACTAAATGACCTATTGAATCAAACCAAAGTTCATTTTCTTCATTATGGAAATCTCTTCTAAGTGACTTAAAAAAGGTGTTAAAAAAGTTTTTTTTTCAATAGTTGTTATAGCGCGTTAAGGGTCTATACCAATGTGTCGCTTAAAAGAAAATCGATTTTTTTTGCCTTTTTCCACAGTTCACACTTTCATGAATATCGTTAAATCTTGAAACGCGTTTTTCTCGAAATGAAATTTTTCAAATTTGCTGACATTGTAACTCAAAGAGCAATTATTCGATTGACTTGAAATTTGAACTGAGCACTCTTGAATATATTAACTCTACAATGACGTAGGATATTTTTGATTGGATGAAAATGGACGATTTGGCATTGAAAAAAACGACCGTTTTATAGGGAAGAAAACAGACTTTTTTTGAATAACTACGCCATTTTCTAAAATTTTGGTATTTTTAGAAAATCCCACGTCATTGTACAGGGAATACCTTCCAGTTTAACGACATTTTTTCCTTTTTCGGTTTCAGCTACTCAATCAGCCGGAATCATGTCAGCAGTGGAGGAACCTTTTTTTATGGCGCCTTCGAAGGCAGCGCATAAGTCGCTCGGATCTCAATGATTTTCTATGAAAAAATTATGTCATATAGGTCAAATATGGCCAAATATATTCTTAATTTTCCGAAACATTTAATTGAGTACGTTACTTCTAAAAAATTCCCGAAAATCACTCAAATTTTCAGTGTTCACACTGGTATAGCCCCTTAAATTTTTTTTAACACACTTTTTTTCATACCTGAGAAAAGTTACAATTTCTCGGCTGAGCGTTCATCGCTCCGAGCATTGGCCATGCAAAATGCTGCTAAACTCGAAGTAAATTCAAATTCACATTCGCAACGTTTAATACTTTTTTTTCGTAAATAACGAAATATTTAACGATAATTTAACGATAATTAACGATAATAACGAAATAATAACGAAATATTTAACGAAATCAATAACGAAATAAATAACGAAATAAATAACGAAATAATAACGAAATAATTGACGAAAGAAATAACGAAATAAACAAAATAAACGAAATAAACGATATTAAACATTTCATGCTAAACATTGAACATTGTCAAACGTTTGTTTTTCGTAAACAAAGTGATTAACATACAATGCTGCATCCAAATATTCATTAAAAAATTCAATCCAACATCTCAGATTTTCCACGACTCTTTTAATGCCAACAGCAGCACATCTCGGAATGGAAGTTTTGCCACAGTGTCTCCATTCCCACTGTATCATTGGAGAAACGACAGTTGTCAATTAAATCGATTCGTGCATGCATACTTCTCGTAATAATTGGCTGCCGATCAGTGCTCACTCCAACAACTCAACAGAGACAGAGTTCAATGAGAAATCTTTATTGATCCTTGAGTAGCAAAAAAACGTCTAGAGGAAGAGGCCTACGGTGGTCAAAGCATTCGAGACTAGGTTATTTTTTTTATAAAAAAATCTTTTTTCCCAATCCTCTGATGGTATTGACCTTGAATCAACGGTAGTTGATACGTAAAAGTAACGTCGGACTGTATAACCGCGCGACAATTGATAAGCGAAGTTTTTGGTGATTCGGAAGTCTTCGGTCGTAACGGAAGTCAGAGTACTTTGTACCGGTGTGACGAAGTGTTCTTGTTATCGATGTGTAACCGCGCGCGGACGCGTTAAGGACATGTTACCGTCGAGAGGCATGAAAAATGCATGATGTTCGGAATTTTTATTTTTTATAGGTGGTCTCAAAATGACCTGACATTTCAATTTATTAACAAAACGTATTATTTATTCGAAAAGTGCGAATATTCTTATTTTAATATAAGGTACAAACATAGAGGTTATGTGTGGAACACAATATCCGATAAATGACCGCCTCGTCCCTGTTTGCAAACGTTACACTTTTCCTTTCAGAAAACGCCAAAGTAAGAAGTCCAGTGGCGTCGAACCGTGAAATTTTGGTGGCCAATTCACATCGCCGCGGCGCGAGATAAACACGACCATGAAACTTCGTCTGTATTAAGGGGTTTTCTCACTTTAGGCGTTAAAAAGGCTATTTTAATTTCGTTTTTTTTTTTTGATAGGTTTATATTGTAGATATTGATATAAAAGTTGTTACACTTAAGGGGCTATACCGGTGTGACACTCGAAAAAAATCGATTTTTTTTTGCCTTTTTCGACAGTTTACACTTTCAAGAATATGAGATGAGATGTTTATACTTTCAAGAATGTGAAATAAGATTCTTCAAATTTGCTGACATTGTAACTCAAAGAGCAATTATCCCATTGGCTTGATATTTGAACTGAGTACTCTTGAATATATTTACTCCACAATGACGTAGGATATCTTTGATTGGATAAAAATTGACGATTTGCCATTGAAAAAAACAACCGTTTTATAGGCAAGAAAAAATACTTTTTTTCACAACTACGCCATTTTGTTGGATTTTGATATTTTTCGAAAATCCTACGTCATTGTACAGGAAATACCTTCCAGTTTAACGATATTTTTTCCTTTTTCGGTTTCAGCTACTCAATCGGCCGGAATCAGGTCAGCAGTGGAGGAACTTTTTTTTTGGCGCCTCTGAAGGCAGCGCATAAGTCGCTTGGATCTCAATATTTTTCTATGAAAAAAATATGTAATAGGTCAAATATAGCCAAGTAAATTCTCAATTTTCCGAAACATTTAATTAAGTACTTTTCTTAAAAAAAAAATTCCCGAAAATCACCCAAATTTTCAGCGTTTACCCCTTAATAAATACACTTTCGAAATACATTTTTAAAAAATGTATGTATTTATGTAACCCATACAAACTTTAAACGTGTTTTTCTCGAAACAACGTATTTCGACGGCTTGTTGATAAAATCTTCGAAACTACTGAACCCATCCTTATGAAAAGGACCACATATTCTTTACAACCATAGCGCATTTCAAGGATTTTTTTAAATTTAGATATTTACTATTTTTATGCCAAAAAACGGTGAAAAAAAACACGTTTTTTTTTCGAAGAATGTCCGCCATTTTTTTATTTTTGCATATATCAAAATCGTTTGATTTGCGCTATAGCCATTAACATATTGAATCTAAAGGCGTTTGATTTTTTTGTTTCGAATGATCCATCTCCGAGATTTCATCAACAGCGCAGGCCTACAATCTAGGACTTTTTTTTAACTACCATTTTCGTCTATAAATAGTGATTTAATTAAATGAACATTTGAAAAAATGTATTTCTATAGTGTAGTCATTAAGTGTAACAACTTTTATATCAATGTCTATAATATAAACCTATCAAAAGAATTCATGAAAATAGCCTTTTTTAGCGTCTAGGGGGAAGGGGACCATTTACAAATTTGAAAAAAAATCAATTTTTTTTCTCTGCATCGTTTATTGAATTACGGGTCGGAAAGCCCGTAGAGAGCAGCAGCAGCAGGAATATCTTTTTCACGAGGAAGCCGAAGGAATCATGTGTGGCGCTGGAATCGCGGATTAGCCGATAAGACATGAAAATAATTGTTTTCCCTTGTTGAAACTTTGAGCGCGTTTTTCTCAAAACTATATTTTTCCCAACTGCTGGAGTGATTACTCAAAACCTATTCAACCGATTTTGATGAAATTTCTCACACATCCTCCTTGTACCATCATTTTGTCGGTGAACCCAAATAATATTTTAATTCCAAAAATGAAATGTACTTTTGCCCTTAAATATAGCAAAAATTACATGAAGAATCACAAAATTGACTTTATTAAGCTGCCATTTCGTGAATTTTGCATTTATTTTCAAAATCCTCCTTCACCGACAGCGTATGGGTGTTACCTTTAAGAACCATTTTGATTTTTTTGTTTCAGATAATTACAGCGCGGGGGAGAGCTCCAGCAGTGCGGAAACTTTTTGATCGACTTCCTCGTAACATCGATATACACGATTGGCAATTTGCATATATATTAGGGTGATTGGTTTCAGGGTAACTTTTTTTTCTGACCCATCGTGCCCGAAAACCTTTAGTTGGTACCCAAAAACGAAATTTCGTGAAAGGGGGGTGTTGTCAAAAAATATTTAGAGGTCGCGAATCAAAATTGAAGGTTTCCCATTTGATTAACATTGAAAAAAATGTTTTTCTCATTATTAGTGTTATCATTCCGCGAATTTTGATATCGCGATATTTTCCAAGTGGGTTCTCATAGGAAATACGATAGTCCATAATAAAGTTCATTGAACCATGGCCGTAAATTAAACCGTTTCAGCGGTAAAATAAGTAAAATAAATAGATATTGTTTTGTTTAAAAAAAAATCGATTTATTTTACTTCATCCGCGTATAGCTAAGAAAGAGTTGAATTTACGGGCTCGGCTTCTTAATATATATGTGTGTGTGTGTGTGTGTTTGTGTATTTGCATACTTAAAATATCAAATAAAAAACACAAAGTTACCAATTTTCATGTATATTCTTTAAATGAAAAAAAAACACGAAAATATCCTAATTTTTTACCTTCCAAATGGTCTTCCCCCCTTAACTGCATTGTTTCGCCCGCGGTGTGGCAGGTTGCGCCATCTCGCTTAAATAATATATCTTCCGAGTCCACGCTGTTTATGCCAATTATCGGATATTGTGTTCCGCACACAACCTTCATGTTTGTACCTTGTATTAAAATGAAAATATTCGTACTTTTCAAATAAATAATACGTTTTATCAATAAATAAAAATGTCGGGTCATTTTGAGACACCCTTTACATAAAATAAATACTTTCGGAAATGGTTTTCAACGTATGTAATTTTTTTTTATCAATGCAGAGTAAATTCAAATTTTATCTATAAAAAAAACTCCAAACACTTAAAGGATGTTAAATATGTAAAAAAAATCGATTTTTTTATCGTCACGAACGGTAACCTGTCCTTAAACTCGAGGCGTGAAATTGCGTTATTACGTATAAGTCAGACTCGTATAATAGAGACACTTTTGCTATCGCTTTCTCAGCTGTCTCGTATTATCTTTCGCGCGGGGTCATCGATTGACCCATTTATAATCCAACGAAAGCTTCTCCGTGTGCACAACACCTCAACCGAATATCGTCACGTACTTGAGCTAGAAAATCCCGCGAGTTTTCTACTTTTCCGAAAAATCCTCGCACGGGGTGACCCGAGTCACCCCTCGTGCTGGAAAGAGACAATTGGAGCTCAGGACACGGAACGGTTGACGCTGCACCCCATGCAGAAATTGTCATAAGGATCCGATCCACCATTTTGTACATCGAAAAAAATATATATATTTTTTCTAACAGCTTGATACTCATACTAAATAGATGTGTAATTAATTTTATGAGTGAATCAATTTTTCATATGAAAAAAAATTGTTAAATTCGCACATGGTTTTATACCCGTTACTGTGGCCTAAGGCCTTAATGCTATTTTTAAAAAAATAGCATTAACATAGGGGTAAACGAGTTAGTACCTAATTTTAAGAAATTTTCCAAAAATCATACTCACCATGATAACTCGAAATCCTTAGACTTTGGACTAAGGTAACCAAGGTTAGATATGATCCTAACGAGATTACCTAACACCCCCTTAAGGCTTTGCATCGCCCTTCCCAACACCCTGTATAGATATACAAAATGAGTGGATCTCAAAAAATATAAATCGCTTAAAAAAGCACATCTTGAAGATCCATTTGAATCACTTGATATAACATCACCAGACACGTACACGCTCACAAAGCGTGCAGGTTATGTTTCAACACGGCGAACTTTTTCTCGTGACTTTTCACATATTATTGATTCGAACGTGATAAGAATTCTCGGCGTTCATCGGGGAACAGTGCAGAATCCAATTGGATCGCTTTGAGGACTCCCTACGTACGAAGTCCCCAACAAATCCCTATAGAGTGGATATATCTAGGGACTCCCCAACGAATCTGTGCACGGGATCCCGAAAGGATTTTTTTTTGGAAGATCCAACAAAATTTGGTTGGAATTAAAAAAAAATTGTCAAAAAACGTCAATCGGGACATAACGCGAATCCACTTGGATTCCAATGTGGACTCCCTACGTGCGGTGTCCCTATCGAATCTCTATAGGGATGCGATAGAATCTAAGGTCTCCCCAACTAATTTCAGCATGGGACTTTGTGACTTTTCCGCTGCTAGAAAGTTGGCGGAATCCATTCACAGTTCGAGTCAAGAGGATAACGAGGTGTCTTTGGGAATCCCCTGCTTCCTGGTTCGGGTATCGCTGCACCTCCATCAAATACGTGTAAAGGCATTGCTGAACATAGCGAGATAAGTGAGATAAGACTCCCATTGTTTCTCGGCCCCTCTTCTGAAAACGCCAACGTGACGTCAGTCCTTCGCATTTTATACCCTGTTTTGTCTCGTTACATGATGGAAATGTATTTCAACCACAGTCAACTCGTGGAGGAATTTCCCGTAGGGAAGAAATCGACCGTCCGAAGTGTGGATTTGCTCGGAATGAGCTTCCGAGTTCATTTAACGGCGGGGTAAAGTTAATTCGGCGAAAAAAAGGCATGTTTTTAAGATTTTTTTTTGGCGTAACGAATAGTGTTCGTTTATTGAAAAATTTACATATAATAAAGTAACATTTGAACAACATTCTCCTAAATTTGCATTGCAAAATATTCAAAATTAAGCGAGTGAAGATTAAACCCCGGAGGCGCCTCGAAAAAAAGTTGGTTTGCGGTGTGCACCATAACTCGCAACAGGATCATTTGAAACAAAAAAATCAAAATGCATTTGTTAAAGGAGATGTTTCTCGAGGTAATGACGGGAGGATTTTTTTTTCTTTCGATTTTTCGATTTTTCGTAGCACTTGGGAACCAAAAACCCGATTTTCGCTAAAAAAAAATCGGCTAATTTGTTGTTGAAAAATTAGTAATTATTAAAAAAAAAAACAAAAAAGCTCTCGACAATACCTGGTGAATTATGTGAAGAAGTACTGTGCAAAATTTCAAAGCGATTGGTCCAGTAGATTTTGAGTTATCGTGCACACGGACTTCAAATATGACAAGTCTCAGAAAAACGGTTTGAAAAACGCAGAAGAGAAGAGAACGGCATGGAGCAATAGACGCTCAAATACTCATAACTTCGTCAATTTTACTCCGATCGACTTGAAACTTTAACACAATATTCTTGATGTATTATGCATTCATTTAAAAAATTAAAAAATTTCAATACTTTACCCCGCCCTTAAGATCTGAGCCCTATGTCGTTCTATCGAGTGTACGTAAAGGCCTTCCCAAAGTTGACTATTCAGTATGAATACATGCATTGAAGGGCTATACCAGTGTGACGCTTTCAAACCATCGATTTTTCTTTGCCTTTTTCGACAGTTTATACTTTCAAGAATATCCTGTAAAAATTTCAAGGTCGTACCTCTAATCATTTCATATTGCAAAAATCGATAGTTAAATCTTTAAACGCGTTTTTCTCGAAATGAGATTTTTCGAATTGGCTGACATTGTAACTCTAAGAGCAATCATCCTATTGACTTGAAATTTGAACTGAGTACTCTTGAATACATTTACTCTACAATGACGTAGGATATTTTTGATTGAATGAAAATTGACGCTGTGGCATTGAAAAAAACGACCATTGCATAGGCAAGAAAACAGACGTTTTTCGTAACTACGCCATTTTGTTAGATTTTGATATTTTTCGAAAATCCTACGTCCTTGTACAGGAAGTACCTTCCAGTTTAACGACATTTTTTCCTTTTTCGGTTTCAGCTACTCAATCGGCCGGAATCATGTCAGCAGTGGAGGAACTTTTTTTCGGCGCCTCCGAAGGCAGCGCGTAAGTCGCTTGGATCTCAATATTTTTCTATGAAAAAATTATGTAACATAGGTCAAATATAGCCAAATATATTCGTAATTTTCCGAAACATTTAATTGAGTACTTTTCTTCCAAAAAAATTCCCGCAAATCACCCAAATTATCAGCGTTCACACTTGTATAGCCCCTTAATACTACTGGCGACGAATATGGATTATTTGTTTCAATTTTCTAGTCCAAAGAACATAAAATACATAAAAATATTTTCAAAAAAATTTTAGGCGTGGAAGTTTGAGAGATGAAAAAAACAAAACCCTTCCACTTTTTGATTTCCCAAGTGATCTTGAATGGCTATCCTTCTCTCATAAACTAGCGTGTCATTCTTTGGATAGCGCCAGTAGGGATCCCTTTTCAAGATGGTCTCGAAAGATCCTAATTTCAAATCCAACATGCCTCTGAAAATATATTTCCAATTTTGCCGCCACATTATTCAGCTTTTTCCAAAATAGTGCAATTATCGAAAATTCGTAACGCAAGAATCTCCAAGTCAGCAAGAAAACCAGAGGCAAAAAGGAACAATAAAACAAATTAAGGATCAGAGTTGAAAAATCCTCATTCGAAAATGTCATTTTATTTCATCTGGTCGAAAAAGTGCGGCAAGTGTTTCCAAAATTTTCGCCTTAAGTGTAGATAGGCCAAGCATCATTACTCGACACACATATCCAGAAACAAACGTCTGCAGAGCAGTATAGACACACCGGACAGGAGCCAAGCGTCGATACCGCGCGGTAGCAGAAATTATCAGTGACCGTTTAACTTTTACGCTCCGCACTGCGTCAGCGGAGATGCGCATGCGCACAATGCCGATCTCCCGAGTGCGCATGCGCGCTGGATCAGCGCGACTCCAGGCTCGCGCGCGCCTGCGCCGCGTTGTGCTTCGCCATGAAGCCGAATATGGTGGATGAACATGCAGTAGGATGCGCTTTTACGACGGGAATTTGAACTCACCTCCAAATAGATCGTTTTCACTGTTGACATTGGCGCGATCGCAGCTTCAGGGGACAAACTTCTCATGCGCGGAAGATCCTCCATCTCTTTGTTCAGACAAGCCACGTGATTGTACGTTTGAGTACGTGCTCTTCGACCGTATCGATCAAAGTCTACCGGGCCCGTGCAATTTATTACGTAAGGAAAAGTTTCCTCGTTTGAAAGGGAGATCGATAAATAAATATATGTATATGTCGACGAGGAGGAGCACTATATATGCAGCTATACACAGCTGAACACGTCACAGACTCACGAGGGATACTGAGCGACGGTCATCCTTTGCGTCAGAATTTTCTTTCGCCGCTTAATCTGCAAACAATTTATCATCGTTATGTACTATCTGTGGCATATGCGTGTTTGTATACGTCTATATTAGGTATACTTTGGTCAATCGCTTCGGGCCTCACGTTGCGATCTATGATGCAACAACGTTGCTCAAAGTTCCTTTTTTTTCATACTTGCCCGCTCCACTGCTTCCCATGTTGCGCGCTCGGCAAGGTAGGTATCCAAGTGCACGATTGGAAATCTGAAGATACAGGGAATTGCTGTTTGGTGAAAGCGACAGCTCACTTTCTCATTGGTAATCTGGCGGTATCTTTGTTGCCTGCTGACGCACGTAGTTCAAGCAACGAGCAAGCTGATTTCGGACGTACATTCGCTGTCATCGCTCGGTGTTTCGGTCCTCCAATGACTTTCTATTGGACTTTGATTGGATGTCCTCCAATGAAGGTACGGCAAGACACGCAGTTCGATAGATCTTTGAATACTTTTGGGAATATCCATGTACCGACGGGGAAGCCTTTGTTACCGACGGTCGGTATTGCACGGTGCTTAAGGGGGAGCAAAATTGTTAGGGGACCGGAGAGAACATTTTGTTGGAAACCGAAATATCAGGAATTTTCACCGTGGTTGGGTTTTAAGGTGACGCGTAACAGCGCGCGGTAAGTCGTGAAAAAGTTAGATTTCTGCTTTATCTGCCGATGGTGATTCGTATTTGGGTATTTACGATTTGGCGACTTTGAAGACAGGAAAAGTGGAGAAAAAGGTGGAACTTTTTTTTGGTGGAAAAAGGTGGAACTTTCAACTTTTAAACTATGTCAGGGTTCTGTCTGATGGAAAATTTGTTGCTGATTACGGATATGACGGAGATTTAGTCGAAAACTCAAAATTACGCTGGTTAAATGCATAAAAAGTGTTTACATGCACATTTGACCATTTCTTAATGTAAACTGAGGGTTATGGGGGAAATGAATGGCGAATTCGTATTCAGGGAGTATGAATACATCGATAGGGGCTTATAGAAAAAATATTGAAAATAAAAAAAATCCTACCTCGACGGAAAATAAATAGTTTTACTGAATCATCGATTTTTTTTCTGTTTCGATTTGGAACTCCATCGTGTGCTCATTTTCTTTGTTATCGTTTTCTCTTTTAAATACCGTTTACTTCATTGAGTTAGGAACATTTTTTGATTTTTGGCCGAATGTCAAAGTTGAGCCATCGCTTTTCGTGAATTATTCCATAAAATTTTCATATCCTTTGCCTCTTTTTCGGCCATTCTTCGAGTGCTAAGTCTTCCAAAATCTTTTTCAAAACCCAGCCAACAAATTTATGTCACTCCAATAGGACCGATGCTACGGCTGTTTGAAACTTCGCGGTTTTAGCGATTCCGGAGTAGTGGACAAAGGGATGAAAAAAAATCCACTTTTAAACTATTTCGGGGGTCTAGTGGATGGGAAATATGCGACCGATTACGAATATCCCGGCTAAACGCAAAAACGTGTTTACATGTACATTTGACCAATTTGTAATATAGGTTGAGGGTTCTTGTGGGAATGGATGGCGAATTCGTATTCAGGGGGTACAAATAAATCAATAGAGAATTATAGAAAAAAAAATAGTAAAAATAAAAAAAAAGTCCTATCTCAACCGAAAATAAGTAGCTTCACTGAATCATCGATCATTTTTTTTCTGTTCCGATTTCGAACTCTGGATTTCGGCGATTACGGAAAAGTGGCCCAAAGGATCGAATTTTTTCCCCACATTTTATCCATTTTAAGTGTTCATCCAATGGGAAATTTTTTGCCGATTACGAATATCACCGAGTGGTTTGTCGAAAGCTCAAAGTTACGCTATTGACGAAAAACGTGTTTCCGTACACATTTGATGATTTTCAATTTCAATTGAGGGTTTTGGAAAAATTAAATGTTGAATTCGTATTCAGGGGCTAACGGTACATCTATACGGAATTATTTAAGGGGTTAGGCCACAGTAACGGGTATAAAATCATGTGCGAATTTAACAATTTTGTTTTCGTATGAAAAAGTGTTTTACTCATAAAATTTATTACACATCTATTTAGTATGAATATCAAGCTGTTAGAATTGTGTTTTTTTTTTCGATGTACAAAATGGCCGGCTGCTAGTATTTTCTATTCTTATCTTTTTTTTTAGGCGCTCCGTGACGTGACATTTAGCATCCACAATTTTTGACCTAGAACAAAAACAAAAATTCTCGTCAATCTGCATTACAATACCTAGAAAAGTACGTACGGGATTTAAAAAATATTGTTTTATTTTTTAAAAAAATCGGTATTTGAATTGAGTTGTAGGTATTTTAATGAATTTTCAGTGAAAAATTTCGCATAAAACTGCTCATAAAATGAAATGTTTTCGATGAATCCGAAATTCCGTACGTACTTCTCTGCGAAATGCAATTAGGAACATAACTTTTAAATTTGAAGTAAATCGAGTGAAAATTGTTGAATTTATTTGTCAAGCCAATTGGAAAAAGCTGTTACGAGAAAAACGCGTTTAAAGTTTTAGGTACTCTATGGCCGTGCCAGAGATGGGCTTACGTTATACACTCAAAGTGGGTGAACATTTTTTTCTTGCTGTAAATCCAATAGTAACTTATTCTTATGATGATAAAGCACCGTTTTAGCGAAAAAAAACAATTTTTTGAAAATTCTACTTTGGCCTTACCCCTTAAGAAATATCAAAGTGACGTTCTTCGTGAATAGAGTAGGAGATAAAGTCTTCGAAAAACCTCCTCCGCAGCAAACAAAACGCCTCGATTGTCACTTGGCAAGACCGCTTGTTTCCTCCGATCACTATTGAATCGTAAGTCTATCGGCTCCGTAAAACGATTTTTTCCGCGAATTCTTTCCTCGACGAAAGCTCGGGAATAAAATACTTTGACACATATTTTAAACATATAATATATTCATTTGTATGCTTGTACATGTCTCGTATGGTTTGTTTGTGTTCTTTTCATTTTTCTTCATCTCTTTTTCCCCCTCCTTCGTCATTATATACAACAAAATATCTATGACAACAGTACAATAGAGAACAATGTATACAATATAATAGTTATATCGATTGTTAGTTTAATTCATTAATGTGAGATGCAAAAAACCGTTTTCTCTTCCCTCCCAATTGTCCCTCTCGTCTTTCGTTACACCCTCTCGATTATACGAGAATTATACAACAAATATATATATGTACATATGCGTGCGCATATACATAACGGGCATTGTTCGTCGCGGAATTAAAAAGAAAGAAAAAAACACAAGTTTCATCCGCAATGCCGATCTCACGACTGACGTTAGTTATATATTATTCTTTTTTTTTTTATATTACAACACACCCGTTCCTCGCAGTCTTCGTCCTTCGATTCCCAATTCATTGCAATTTCAGAATCTATGTTTTATCTCCTTTTCATTTTCGTATTCATGTTTTTGTTTCTCACTTCTTTCGGCGGCACATCGATATTTAGAGAAAAAAAAATATATATTTAAAAAAACGTTTAGTGTCAGTTTTATTACGCATCCATGATCTCGCGGGAGAGAAGTTCGCCCCTGTCTCTTGCCGAACACTTGTGGCTTTTTGCATCTGGCGCAAACGGCAAAGTGTTCAAATAGAAGTTGAAAGTGGCATTTGTGTGTGTGTGTGTGTGTGTGTGTGTGTGTGTGAGGTGTGTGTGTGAGGTGTGTGTGTGTGTGTGAGGGGTGTGTGTGGGTGAGGTGTGTGTGGGTGAGGTGTGTGTGTGTGTGTGTGTGTGTGTGTGTGTGTGTGTGTGTGTGTGTGTGTGTGTGTGTGTGTGTGTGTGTGTGTGTGTGTGTGGGAGGTGTGTGTGTATGTGAGGTGTGTGTGTATGTGAGTTGTGTGTGGGTGTGTGTGTGTGTGTGTGTGTGAGGTGTGTGTGAGGGGTGTGTGTGTGTGTGGGTCAGGTGTGTGTGTGTGTGTGTGTGTGTGTGTGTGTGTGTGTGTGTGTGCGTGCGTGTGCGCGTGTGTATGTGTGTGTGTGTGTGCGTGTCGGCTAGATGAACGTAGAAGTTGAGATCGGGGTGAAAAATGATGGAACACATCGAGCGCGTTGTCGAATTCGTATGGCGAAAAGAAAGTAAAAACAAAAATGATACGTGATAAACAGGAAAAATGAAAAATAGGCCGATGGATGAATATTTTTCTTCGCGATCTCTATCGGCGCAATAAGGAACGATTTATCCGGTCTCGTCTTTTTAGGTGTTTGTGTGTGTGTGTGTGTGTGTGTGTGTGGGTGAGTGAGTGTGAGCGTGTGTATGACTGAACACGTGAGGAAAAATCGTTATAGTAGTGAAAAAATATGCTATTTACATGTAAGTATCTAGTTGTGCGTCGATTCGTTTCTTCATTTCTTTGCTTCTTTTTTTTTCTTCAATATTTCGTCGTTAAACTCTGTTTTTCTCGTTTATACTCTTCAATTTGTTCATCGGTTTGTTGTCTCATTTATATTCGCATCTTCTCGGAGTGGTATAAAAATCTACGCGATCCAGACGTTTAAAGAGGCCTATTTGAGTGCCGTTAAAGTATTTACAAAGTTCGACGGGATTATAAAGTTTCGCGAGTGTTGAAAATCTTTCGTCTTTGATTTCTTGTTATTCTCGTAAATTTTTCGTTCTCCATTTGGAAGAGTTAGAATTCTCATCGGTTGTGTCACCAAACACGCGTCGTCGTCGCGTCTCTATACGATTTTTCATCTTTGGTTATAGCGCGAGCATCGATCCCATCAATTTTTCTCGTTACCTCCGTGGTCCACGAGTCTCGAGACCCTTGTATATGGTTTTTTTTTCGAAATTGTTTTTTTTTTATTCACAGAAACGGATGTTCGTGAATGCATGCTTCTCATTGGCGCAACTTATTGATCGCTGAACACGTTTGCGTATCGAACGATCGATGTAAAAAAAAAGAAGAAAAAAATCACGATTGCGAGGGGAGATCGACGGATAAGAGTTTTGAAAAATGACGCGCGAGTCACGAGAACCGCAAAAAATTCGCGCGACATCTTCATCGAACACGGAACATTGAATTTCGTTTTTTTTTTTTCGTTTGGTTTATTTTGTTGTTACGGATTTCTTTGGGGCATGATCCGCACGCCCGAATTGATTCGCTCGTTATCGCGAGAGGTGGACGGTGGTGAAATGCTTACTTTTTTTCGCTCTTTTTTTTTGTTTATTTTTGAAGCCTCGCATACCCGAAACTGGGAACGTCGAGATCGAAAACACGATTCGATTCATTATTTCGACGTCAGGACCACTCCGCTCTGATTTTGAAATTGAACGTCTAAATTTGAATTTCGAAATGTTGTACCCAATTTGCTGACGACGAAATAAAATCATGTAATGATATATTTAAAAAAAACAAAATTCTGTAATTTGAGAGAAATTTCGTACTTCCGGGACGTCACAAATTACAGATCGTTAAGGGGTACAGCCATTCGAGGATTTTCAAATTTTCTGAAAAGAAAAGGAAGAGGAAAAGGTCAATTTGAAAAATAGACTTTTTGGGTTTTTTTTTCAGAAAAACTACAAAATAAATCGAGATTACAAAAATGGGTGTTTATCACACATATCAGCGACTGTATACAATAATTTTTTTGAAGCGATTTATTTCAAAATGGCGGCTGTGCAACGTTTATCTCAAAACTGCATTTTTTAAGTTGGCTGGAAACGTAACTCAGACAATTTTCAACCGATTCACTTGAAATATTGAATATATCTTGAAAAATAATTGGATGGATTTTTAAAAAATATTTCATATTTCATTTGTTATTAACAATTATCTGACGATTTTTCAGGCAAATTTTTGGAAAGTGAAAAATCGAAAATTGGTAAATGGAAAAGGTGAAACACAAATTTCCATTGCTAAACGTTAGTTCGAACTTCAAACGCGTTTTTCTCGAAACTATGTTTTTTAAATTGGTCGAAAACGCAACTCGACTAAATATGCACCGATTCACTTGAAATTATGAACGTATGTTCTCAGATACATTCTCCATGGAACTTAGAACGGAATTTGCGATTGGTTATTAAGGGTAAATTTTAATTTTGGTTATTAAGGATAAAACTGAAATAAAAAAAAAGGATTGGAATTTTTGAATTTGGAATTTTGGTTATTAAGGATAAAATTGATCGTCACAGTGCAAAATTTAAAAAAATCAATTTTTGCATTGATCTTTGCATTACCCGATAGTATAGAAGTATAGATGGTAATAAACATGGACCTGGCATCGACGATTGATCGTCACTAGACAATTTATATGAAAATTCAGCACTCGAAACTTTAAACGCGTTTTTCTTCAAATGTCGTTCTTCAAAACGGTGTCCCCTCTCAAAGGAAGAATTTTCAAGCTATCCGTCTCAAATTTTGACACGTTATTCTTCACGCCATTCTTTATCTTGCTATGGAAGCTTTTTTTAAATCGTAATTTTTTTTACCGAAAAACTGTTGGCTCAATTCGATACTTTTTTTTTCAAACCACCGCCATTTTGTCAATTTTTATTTTTGAAAACCTCCATAGCAAGAGACCGGCTTCGTGCTGATTAATAATCTTTTAATAAATTTTGGTTCGATCAATATTTACGGCCACAATCGTGTACACCGTGAGGACTCCTTTTTCATCGAAGACATTTTTAACCAATAAAAAAACTGCAAAAAAATTGAAATAAACATTTAAACAATTATTTTCTCTTCTTCACGAGTGCTTCGATTTGACATAAAAAAAAATATGACTGATTACCGTATTTTAACCATTAAAGAAAAAACGCGAAAGTCAGCTGTTTTTCGACCCGATACACTCTGATGATCCCTTAACTTTTTTTTTATCAACAATTATTTTATGTGATCTTCTGCTGAAAAATAAAATTTTTCGTTCAAATCTGCACCCTTTTTTAAAAATTATTTTCTACTTTCCGTACGCAGTTCCATAGCTATTTGTATATATTTTCAAATTTTTTTTTACTTATTTGTTCGAGGTTGAAAACTCGGGGAGAAATCTTTCCGGCCGCGGAACACTTTGCACGCGAGATACTCTACGATCTTAGACTTTGACACCGCCATTTCCAATTGAAAAAATACAAAAAAAAAAAAATGTTTTCACTCTCAAAAGTATGTTTAATGAAGTTTTCCAATCCATTTTTTTTACTGTTTTCATTATACTCGTTAAAAAATTCTTAAAATTAGCCTTTTTTGAAGACCTGGATTGGCTGTAGTCCTCAATTGTATATCGGGATCTCGATAACGTGAACGAAAAACCCAATCTTCTTTAACGGAAGCGACAAAGTGAAAAAATGAGAAAAAGAAGCTGCGTAACCCTCGCAATTTCCATTACTGAACCTCCGTGCCGGAATTCCATTATCAATGCACCTCCAAAATAAAAATGTGGAGCATTACTATTTCGTGCATCTAGATCGAGATTATTTTTTTGAGCGTTCGCAATGATCCCTCAAGTTCAATTTTCGAATTCCGACTCTCACCGGAAATCTTTAAAAATAGCCCGAAAAAATCATTAAAAATGGCCCGGGAAATCTTTAAAAATGAGTTCTACAGGTGAACCGTCCAAACGGATGTGGTCTGACCTGCACGAATTTCTCGGTCTCCCAATCAGACTTCAGGGATGCGAGGGTCGAGGGGGCTGGGGGGAGGCACGATTAAAATTCGGAATTAGGTGTCTTAATTTCATAATTTGCCAAAAAAACGTATCGACAATCCCAAACGAACGTTTCTTCGTTTCTGGTTGCCCATAAATCCACCGTTAAGGCGGAATTTACATTTGAGACGATAAAAAAATCGATTTCTTTAAATCGATATAATTATATATGTAGAATACTTTTCCAAAATTTCAAAGCCAAATTCGAAAAAACTTCAAACGCGAGGGCAGAGTGGCAGGCAGAGATGGGCAAAAAGTAATTAAATTAACGACTAACATTTACAATTACCACTTTAATTGATAATTTAATCACTTCGTAATAGATTTTTCAAAGTAATTAGTTACCACAAGTGCTTAGGGCAATTCAATTAAAATTCTGTGTAAACTTTAAATGCGTTTTTCTCAAAACTGCATTTTCGAAATTGGTGTGCAGGATTACTCGAAAAGTAATATGCCGATTAAGTTGAAACTTGGTAGGAATGTTGATAATGTTGTTACCTTCTACTTGACGAGAATTGTTTCCGAAATTTTTTTAAAAAATCTGCTTTTTGTATCCACATTTTACAGAAATTTTGCGTGAAGATTCAATTTTTTTTTGTAACTGTGTGACATTCTTTTAAATTTGCATTTTCTTCATTTCAATTAGCCTCAAATATAAACTACACATGTAACTGAAAAAAATTGATTTTTTTTTGCAAATCAAAGTCTACGGGAAGCTAAACTGAACTCCGATTCTTGCCACAAGTTCGCCATTTTAATGATAAATTAATCGAAACAATTGTTTCGAATACTTGAATATATACTACCGGCCAAAAGTTTTCGGACACTTCAGATAATTGCAAAATTTTCGATCACACTATAATCCCCAAATAATGTTAGAATAATATAGTTCATTTAATTTATTATTTTACGAAGATATTACATAGCTCTGTATAATTAATTATATTATTCGAATATAATTTTTCAATTATCCAAAGTGATCGAAAGTTTTGCAATTATCTGAAGTGACCGGAAACTTTTGGCCGGTAGTCTACTATTAAAGTATACCTACAGTTTGATCGATTTCATTATTTTTTTGTTTGAAAAATCCCTCGAAATTGCTTAATTTTTCCCGTCTAAATGTATATCCCCCTTAACGTGCGACAAGTTGAATTTTGGTCTCTCGAACTCTCCTCCTAATACAAAACGCGCCTCTCCCCAATTTCAAACATTCCGACCGATTTTTTTTCTGCACAGTCATTGAAAAATTCATGCAGATCCTTGCTTTGGGATGTCTGAGACGATTTTTTTTTTTCGGCAAGTTCAAACGGAGCGAAGAGCTCCCCCTTAAGTGAGCCTTTACGGAGAGCGTCGTTACGAAAAACGGGCAGGATTTATCGTACAGTATAGTAGGTTCATATATATATATATATATATATATATATATATATATATATATATATATATATAAACATTTATATATACATATATATGTATATATAGTGTGTAGGTATTTATGTATAATAATATCGACGTTTAGTCACCTTTTTTTGTCTTTTTTTCGGCTTTTTTTAGTATACGATTAATTAGGCGTATCGAGACGCTCGTATAAATACGTCGCGACGTTATTCGATAATTAACTCTACTCACGTACTCACAAACTCACACACACGCGTAAGTTCTTTTTCTCCTCCTTCTCTTCCGTTTACCCGTAGTAAAATATCGAATTTTCTATTACGATCTATACGTTGACTTTGCACAGAAACTAAAAAAAAAAGGGAAAGTAACGAAAAAAAAATCGAAAAATCCTATAGCGAAGGGACGCCCCTTCATTTTCTCTCGTTTCGACGTTTTTTCTTTCGGCAATATGAACACATGGTACACACGACAGGTAAAAATTTCGTGAAATTCCGTTTCACGATAATTGTCATATGTCGTGCCCATTATAATAGATTCGCTCGTAAATCTTGATCTCATCGTTTTGGCTCGGGGAATATACTGTTGTTATTACTAACATTATTATTACTGTTATTATTGTGATTATTACTATTATCAATATAATTATTATTAATGTTATTATTATTATTATTAATATTATTAATGTTACTATTATCAATATTATTATTATTTACGGATGATTGAATGAACGTAAACGCGCGTCGCTTTCTCGACGTCGGACAAATAGTCCAGTAAAAAAGACGAAAACTCAGCAATTTTTAGCGTAGAATTAGAATTTTTTGACTGAAGCTAGATGGTTGCATACCGAAAGTAACCCCAATGAAATGTTGCCCCTCAACTCGATCCAACCCCAAGAAATAAGGGTTGAAAACTTAAAAATCGCCGTATCTCGATAATTAATAACCCGATTGAAAAATATTTCGAGCAAAAGTTGTTCGGAATAATAAAATACGTACAAAGTTATCTGATGTCTAACCGTCTATCTTTGAAAATAGCGCCGCAAAAACGATTCGAAAATTAGGGGTTGAAAACTGCATCTTTAGAAAATCGTAAAAAAATATTTATATTAAAAAAAAACAATCGATATATATCGAATCAAGATAACTTCCTCTACATTTCTAGCCAAAAAAGGCTTAGCATTTTTTTTTCTCGCTAGAAATATGGAGGATATATATCGTATTTTTTATATATATCCGATTCGATATATCGTATTTTTTTGATATATATATATATATATTTTCTACAATTTTCTAAAGATGTAGTTTTCAACCCCGAATTTTCCAATCGTTTTTGTACCGCTATTTTCGCACGGAGAGAATTTTTAAGTAATTTTTACTGTGAAATCACAGTAACTCGGTGACAAATGTGCAATTCTTCAGGTTTTTAGGAAATAAATTATAAATTTTCATGGAAATGAATCAAAATTTACTTTTGCGTAACAGAAATTAAAAATATTTTCCAGAATTTTTACTGAAATTCATAGTAAAATTTCATGAAACGTAAAGATTACGACAATAAGTTAAAAAAGTGCTAATATAAATGAAATTTTTTAGTGGAACATTGAGAAATTTGCGTGTTTTCCATAAAAATTTAAAAAAGGAAGCCGAAATTTTCCGTGCGTCCACCGGAATTTTACGTTCTTTATAGTAAAATCAGTTAGGGCTAGGCCGCCTGACCGTACGCGTGAGCTCTGTGTGCGAGCGTGCGTATACGTGAACGCAAGCTGTGAGAGTGTGCCTGTGTATGACGCAGTATGACGAGCACGAACGACGCCGACCCGCGTTGCTTAGCAACAGCGGTACCGCGCATGCGCATTATAGTACGAAGCATGGGCCAAGAAAGCCTCGTGGGCTCGTGCAGTCTAACGTGTTCTACGCGGTTGTACGCAAGAAAACAAAGAAACGTGAAAAGAAACTTCGATAAAGGACGTCTACAATGGTACGGAAAGATGATATGCTAAAATAAGTAGCAATCAAGAACACAAATGTTCAGAAACGCCGATGAAAAAAGTATATAGAGTATTTATTTAATCATAGGGAATTAATTTTTCGCTAGGGATTTTAAAAATTTCAAGTTTGTCCAGGTTATTTTTACTGTAGAAACTTGGAATTTTTGAGGCAGCCCATTGTTAAAATTCTACATGAGAATGTGTCAGAATTTTTACTGAAAGAAATGTAAAAAAATTATGCTACTTGCTTAAATTTTTACATGAATGAAAGCAAAATATTAAAAGCTAGTGTCAATTTTTGACTATGTGCACATTTGTCACCAGTTTCAAATTTTTTATGTAATTTTTACGGAGATTTCACCGTAAAAAATACTTAAAATATTCTCTCCGTGCATAGATAGGGGGTTGGACGTCAGATAACTTTATACGTATTTTATTATTCCAAACAACTTTTGTCTGGCATATTTTTCGATCGGCCTATTAATTATCGAGATACGGCGGTTTTTAAGTTTTCAACCCCTATTTCTTAGGGTTGGGGCGAGTTGAAAGGCAACATTTCATTGCGGTTACGTTTAGTTTGCAACCATCTAGCTTCAGTAAAAAAAATTCAAATACTACGCTAAAAAGTTCTCGGTTTTCGTTTCTTTTACCGGACTAAAAAGGAACCGCGTCGCATTCTCCTCTCAATTTACGACCGTGATCGCGTTCTCCCGATTCACGCGTCGATCGCGTCCAATGTCACCCTTTTTTTTCTTCCTTTATTTCAATTTTTGTTCTATCGATTTTTCTTTAAATTCTTCTCGTTCGTTCGCTCCTCGAATTTTCTCTGATATGCTACTTAAAACGTACGAAATGATTCACACTCGTGTGTGTGTGTGTGCGGTGTGTGTGTCCCTCGGTAACATTCGACCGTTCGCCTCAACGAACGACACATATATCCGTCGCACTTTCGGGATTCGACATTTTATTGTACATCACACGTGCAGGCGCCTCCGCTTTTGACCAACTCTTGAATTTGCGACAAGTCTCGCGACGAAAATTCGACGAAATTTTCCGCCCCTTTTTTTTTCATTCGTTTCAATCTTCGAGTTCGTTATTTCGTAGCGTCGTAAGATTCGAAGCTTACGACTCGCTCCCCCGCGCTCTTGAAATCCTCCGCGAATGCACCATTGCGCAACCGAGGCGGACGAAATTGCGAAGATTCTCTTGACGTTGATAACGTAGGAGATCGAGTTGTCGGGGCGCTTAAGGGGGGAGATACCTTAAGGCGAGGAATTTTTTTTCTAATTTATATGATTTTTTTTAGGAAAAATTTGCTGTTTTTTATGATTTTTTTTAGGAAGGATTTATTCAAATTTTTTGAAAATTAGGGCACGTTTAGTATGTTTCGTTACTACTCTTGATTGTTACGTGGTATTTTTTTTATTAATAATTAGAAATGGCAGAGGCATGGGCATCTAAAATGCCTTGACGTATAGCTGAAAAACTAATCGATCGAATTTGATGACATTTGGGGTAAATCTTTCTAACATTAGTGTGTAAAATATGACCCTAAATGTTTTTGAAAATAATTTTTTTTTTCAATTAGAAAGTGTTGACATTTTTTTTCAGAAAATTCAATCTTTTTGTTTCAAAGCGTACCATTTAATGGATTTTTAATATTTCTCACTTTTTCTTGGTTCATATTTTGCGTATGAGTGTTAAGGAAAGAAACATATTCGGTGGTTTTTTTTCTCAGATCGATCCCGTCGACGCTACGTGTCACGCCGTCTGACAACATCCGCCCCAACGCGTTTAGAAGACCGTGCCATACCTCTGCCATTTTTAGTTATCAATAAAAACAAAAATATACCATGTAACAGCCAAAAGATGGTGAAGAAATCTTTCCTTTCAATAAAAATCATGACAATAAGCCATTTTTTTCCTCGCCTAAAGGTATCTCCCTCCTTAAGGAGTTTCGGGACAATTGACGAAATGTTACCTTTTTATTCAAATTTATACAGTAAATTCTTTATCATATACTGAATGCACCCTCCAATTTGTTTAATCGTACGTTTACACCGTTTCTATAAAATTTACAAATGAAAAAACACTTTTTAACATAACAACGATTATTTTAACGTTTTAACATAAACTCTTTTTAACGTGACTACGCTTATCATTGAATGTCACTTTTATGCACGAAAATGGCGTGGAAAAATGTTCAAAATGTTATGAAAAACTGTCAAATCACTCAGTACAGTATGGCACTGATGACGAAGTTGTGACAATATACTGACAAGGAACATCACTTAAGTGTCCGCGGGCGATTTTGGTGAACCTCATATATGTGATAAAGCATTGAGAACTATTAGACACGTATTTTTTTTATCTCCGGAAAAATGGTTTTGAGGGGGAAACCACCCCTCAAAGAAAGGCAAGGGGTGGTTTTGCAGTTTCACCCACAAGCAGTCCACCGACCTAAATGAAACAAAAACCAAAATTCTTCTAATTTAACGCGATGAAAAATCCACTATACAATAATTGAAAAAATGAAATTAAGGGGTGACACGCCTTTCTTTGAGGGCTTGTTTTCCCCCTTAAAAAACGTTTTTCCGAAAATAAAAAAAATACGTGTCTAATAGTTTTCAATGCTTTATCACATATATGAGTTTCAACGAAATCGAATGTGGACACTCAAGTGATGTTCCTTGCGAGGGATTTGACAGTTTTTCATAACATTTTGAACATTTTTTCACACTATTTCGTGCCTAAAACTGTCATTCATTGATGGACGTAGGCATACGTTAAAAGATGTTTTTCTTTTCAATTGTAAATTTTATAGGAACTGTGTACACGAACGATTAAAAATTTGGAGGGTGCATTCAGTATTTGACGAAAAATTGACTGTGTAAATTTGAATCAAATGGTAACATTTCGTCAATTGTCCCGAAGCCCTTTAAAGTCAAGCGAGGCTACTCGGTGGCACGTACTTTCGGGATTTATCGAACTACAATCGATTCGGCGATTTATCGAATTGTCGATTTATCGATTTCTCAGGGACCAGGGCTCCGGAGGGGGGAGAAGATAAGGGCCCGGAGTGCTGCCCAGCGCGACTTCGGACCCCTCGTTATATATCGTTAATATACATATGATTGTTAAAGCTCGTAACTCGTTTTTGTGTCGAAAAGTGGAAAAGAACGAAATAAATAAACCATTTGCGAAGCTTATCTCGCGCGATCCTTGAGATAGTCGATCAGCCATCGGTCTATCGTTTCTACGTTCTCCTCCACCCAACGGATGTTGAATCTTATCGTTTCGAGGCTCTGCTCGAGGGCACGTTGGGCACTGCCCACGTCCACGTCTTTGAAAAATTCTGTCACCTGCAACACGACGCGTTTTTTTTTGTATTAATTAATATATGTGGATCTAGAAATTAAAAACATTTCAAATTTAAAAAAATGAAAATTAATCAAATGGAAATAAAAAAAATTGAAGTAAAGAAAAATTGAAATTAAAAAAATTTAAAGTAGACAAAATGGAAAGTGAAAAAATTGGAAGGTAAAAAAATTGAAATCAATTTTTTTTTCAATATTCTAGTCGAAAAATACCCAAAATGGATTTTTTTTTGTATTTTCTTTAAGTATAGACTCTTAAGGATTTTGTACCGGAAATTTCGAAATTCACAATATTTACGCCAACAAACGAGACCAGAATAGGATCGACCGGCTGGAGCTACCAACTTCGACAACTTTTAAGGAAATTAGAACTGCTCGTGAGGAAGTACGAGCATCAGAAAATCGTCATTTCGAAGTCGAGAAAGGCACACTTTACGGGGCAGGAATGGGGGATTGATATAACGTAGTTATAACATGGCATTATACCACTTAGATAGTGTCTGAAATTGTACTCAAATCTGTAAACGCGATTATCTCGAAATGACTTTTTTCAACCTGGTTGATGTTCTCTCGAGTCCTATTCAACCGATTGTCTTCAAATTTGGTATGGACCTTCAGTATATACCCCTCTATCGTCCATACTTCGGATATTGCGAAATTATGATTATTACCTTTAAAAAATTAACTTTGACGAAAATAGGGCGAAAAATCAATTTTTTTTTCAGACGATTATTATTGAAAAAAAGGATTCTCTTTGGTACCTGTCATAATGACATTCTTATTGATCAAGAAAATGGGTTTTATTTCTGTTTCAGATGAATGGCTTTGGAATTATGTGAACCGCCTCAACTTTTTCTCACGGCCATATTTGGAGACCCATAACTTCTATTATTATTTCTTTTGCATATATTTTTTCGTCAGTTCTTGAAACATCGATAAAAAAAACTAAAAAATGAATGATAAAAACTTTTATTGTTTTTTTTTATCAAGCCCGAAATGTAAAATTGAAAGTTTTCAATAATTTTTTATAATTCTATTTCATACTTTTTGAATTTCAATTATACAGACATATTAAATGTGCCCCGGATTTTTTTTCGATAAAAACCGACCGGACGACTTTTAATGGCAGGTGGATAAAGTACTATCCGGGTCAAATTGAATCAGCGTGTCATAATCGTAACCAAGTATAAGTCTGTCAACGAAGGGTTATTGTGCGAATTCAACAATTTTTTTTTTTTGTATGAAAAAGTGATTCACTCACAAAATTAATTATTCATCTATTTAGGATGAATATCAAGCTGTTAGGAAATATATCTTTTTTTTCGATGTACAAAATGGCTGACTACTAATATTTTCTTTTGTTATATTTTTCTACATTTAGCATTGTGACATTTTTCTACATTTAGCAATTGCGACATTTAGCATCCACAATTTTTAACCTACGACAAAAAACAAAAATTCTCGTCAACCTACATTAGAATACCTAGAGAAGTACGTAAGGAATTTAAAAAATATTGTTTTATTCAAAAGTTGTAGGTATTTGATCTTAAGAAATGAATTTTCAGTGAAAAATTTCGTTATAACTGCTCATAAACTGCTCATAAAATGAAAAGTTTTCGATTAATCAAAAATTCCGTGCGTACTTTTCTGCGAAATGCAATTCGGAACATAACTTTCAAATTTGAAGTAAATCGAGTGAAAATGGTTGAAGTTATTTGTCACGTCAATTGGAAAAAAGCTGTTTTGAGAAGTTTCGAGTAGTAGGCCATACTGTACATCGAAAAAAAATATATATTTTCTAACAGCTTGATATTGATACTAAACAGATGTGTAATTCATTTTACGAGTGAATCACTTTTTCATACGAAAAAAAAATTGTTAAATTCGCACATGATTTTATACCCGTTACTGTGGCCTAAGGCCTTAAGCGAAAAGCCTCCAGCTTGTCGATAAGGTAGATTTACATTTTTTTTTCTTCGATGAAATGCTAAAAAGATTATTCTCGAATTTTGTGTAATTTATTTCATTAATAGAAGGAAAGGCTTTTCATAATAACTTTCGGAAGACATGTCTGGTTGTATGACGATTTTTCTATCGATCTTACTCACCTCCCGATAATCGTATTCCGTGGAAAAATCGGAAATAACGGCGGCTATTAGGCTACCGAATGTGGGAGATCCAGTGCCAAAAATGGCGTGAAGCTGCGACCAGTAAGCCCTCAGGTGTCTCCAGGCGAGAAACTTTCCCTCGCCGTTGCGTGCGACCGACGATATCACCGCCTCGACGTCCTGAGCTTTTACGTCCTCGGGCTCCAGAGAGCGGAGAAGATAGCGCTGAAGTAACCAACGATCCGTCGTTGCCCCCATTGCCTGTAGCATTATTCTCTTCTCGCTTGGGATCTGAGTCTTTCGATACGTATCCCAACAGTAATGCCACTCGACCTCACCACCAAACTGTACACCTGTGAATACACGGAAGTTCATCCCCAATTTTGAGAAAAATAATCGTCGAGTTGTTGGCAAGGTTCGAGAATGTAAAAACTTGCGGATAATTCGGAAATCTAAATAAATGTACAATACAATGTACGATACAAACAAATGTACAATACAATGTACGATACAAACAAATGTACAATACAATGTACAGTACAAACAAATGTACAATACAATGTACGATACAAACAAATGTACAATACAATGTACGATACAAACAAATGTACAATACAATGTACGATACAAACAAATGTACAATACAATGTACAATACAATGTACGATACAAACAAATGTACAATACAGTGTACAATACAATGTGCAATACAATGTACAATGCAATGTACAATACAATGTGCAATACAATGTACAATACAATGTATAATACAATGTACAATACAATGTACGATACAAACAAATGTACAGTACAATGTACGATACAAACAAATGTACAGTACAATGTGCAATACAATGTACGATACAAACAAATGTACAGTACAATGTACAAACAAATGTACAGTACAATGTACAATACAATGTACGATACAAACAAATGTACAATACAATGTACGATACAAACAAATGTACAGTACAATGTACGATACAAACAAATGTACAATACAATGTACGATACAAACAAATGTACAATACAATGTACGATACAAACAAATGTACAATACAATGTACGATACAAACAAATGTACAATACAATGTACGATACAAACAAATGTACAATACAATGTACGATACAAACAAATGTACAATACAATGTACGATACAAACAAATGTACAATACAATGTACGATACAAACAAATGTACAATACAATGTACGATACAATGAATTGAAGATTTCAGTGATCCCAAAAATGTAGAAAAAATGTTGATTTAAGGGGGTATCCCTCTTTGGAAACATCAAAAAATCGTTTTTTGCATATTGTTATAGTGTGAAGTTTCAAAAATATTTTGAGACCAACCGGACACTGAAATTCTAAAAATTGACGAAGTTACACCTATTTTAGTGGGACACTGTGCGTCGGGTTTACCGCGATCCGTCGAGTTTGAACGCGATTATCTCGAAACTACATATCTTGACACGGTGGAATTGATATCTTGAGTAAATTTCACACTATTGACTTGAATTTGCACAGTTGGCGTTCAAACAGTAGTCATTTTTGGTTCACGATCGCATTTTTTAATTGGATGAACCATTTGTTAATAACAATGACTTACGCATGCTGCTTTTCAAGAGAAAAATTAGGTTTTCTTTGGAGAAGCCGTCATTTTTCGTATTTTTCGAAATTTCGATAAGTGGATCGTGAACCCATAGCTAGTTGGATATATTTGAAGATTTTTTTTGTTTGTTTTCGTTACAGATTATATTTGAGCCTGGTAGAGATCGCGCCGTTTCGGGCCTCGCCGCTGGAGGACTGCAACGCCAACTGCAGCACCACGAACACTTTGAAGGATTTTCTTCCGAAAAAATTACATGGTAACCACCAACATGTGTACAACGTGCTGGGTAAAATTAATTTATTCCAACCAATGTGTTACTAGAAAAAAATTCATCATTCTGACCCTTCAAATTGGGCTTCCAGAGAGAGGTACCCCCCAAGGCCTTTAATAAGGGAGAAGCACCATTTATCGGATAGTTGCTTAATAATGGATAGTGGACTGTCTCGATTTTTCCTGCAGCGACATCTGTTATTCATATTTTTTACACTAATGGCTAGTCGTAAGATGTCGTCACTGCAAAACTTTTGGCTGTCTAGTAACAGAAATGGCACAACAGTGAATTGATGTTACTTTTTGCCGGCGTGAAAAAATCATTTTTGTGTTAAAAAGTGTTGTTTTCATTGACACAAGTCCAAATGATTAATAATGTTCGCAATAGTAGCAATATGTCCAAAAATATTACTGTTCATATTCAGCCATGTGAAATCTTAATATCGGATACTTAATCGAGTCTAATATTGGATATCAGTTTGTGCCAAAATGCTCCTACCTAATCAAAGATCAACTCATATAGATCGATTGTTTAATAATAATTACAAAGCAAAAACAATAAACGTTTTATTTTATTTCCCCCTTAAAAACGTTTTTCCACGGATAAAAAAATACGCCTCCAATAGTTTTCGATGCTTTATCACATATATAAGTTTCAACGAAATCGAAGGCGGACACTTAAGGGAAGGTTCTGTCTTGTTGTGCCAAAAAATGTTCGATTTTTCACCATTGTTTTATGCGAAAAGTGTTAAATCTACAATGTTGATATTGGTATACAAGAAGAAAAATTTGAAAAATAGTGAGCGATCGGAAGGAAGTTTGTTTTTTGCCCAAAAATTTTCGCAGTTTTTTGCTGACTATTTTTTATTTTTCAATTTTTCTTCTTGATTCTGGATCAACTAATACACAATATTGTACAAAGTAAAAATATGTTTGATTTTTTTGCTTCAGATCACCTGTCCGGCACTTAGGACTTCCGCAAGCGAAGAATGTCATCGCTCGCGCACCGACATACGTGGCTCCTCCCACTCCCACCACCATGTTTTGTCAAAATTAAAAAAATATTTTGATGTTCAATAAAGACCGCTTAGTCAACATGCAAAATATCAACGTTCTTTATTAAATACTTTTTGCATTAAAAAATGGAACATTTTTTGGCCCAACAAGGCAGAACCTTCCATTAAGTGATGTTGCTTGTGAGATCAAACATTCTTCAAATCGGAGAACGTTTTCATCACTCTCATGGTTGTGAGAGCATTGACACATTCATATTTACGCGAACTTTTGGCTCGTCAGATTTGTCGATGATATCGCGCTCGATTAAAAACGCAACATCAGAGGGATGCTCACCTGCGGCATAAACGACATCTCGTATGTTCGGTGCGATTCGTTTACCTCGCAACATCCAGTCCTCGAAAAGGTTTTTCGCCGGCTTTATAACCTCGTCCAATTTTAGTTCGACCGCTGCTTGGAGAATCGCAACTCTTAGCAACCTGTTGAATGGACATTCATTGTTCATTGTTCATTGATGATTTTCCATTATGATGACTCTCTATGTTGCTGATGTTTGCATCGTTGGAATGCAACGAGAATTATTTTTTATCTTATATTGCCCAATTTTCATCGCTATCCAAAATAATTTCCAATACATATAGGACCAATATCTCTGACGTGGATCTTAAAAAAAATTGCCCTAGCTGCGAACCGCCAAAAAACAATTGGCAATTGGAAAAAAACTATTTTCATTGCGCGCCAACGATGCAACCTTCAATGTCGCGACTTTTGATGATCATTGCCATCGTTATTACCTCTGAAGTGGATGAACATACTAACTCATTGGGGTAAATAGTGATGTCAATATACTAGAGTTTGTTCACGACTCCAAAATTTGTTTACAACTATAGTGTTCTTGAATCTTCCATTCGTGCACTTAGGGTCAAATTGACACCAAGCTGTTTTCGGCTTTAAATATTTCGAAAACTATAAACTTTGTCAAAAAACAAAAGAACAAGCAGAGATCTTTTAGTAGCTAATTCATTCATCTTCAAGCTTGCACGGCTAGATGTTTGGAAAAGGAAGCAATTTGTCGAAAAAAGTGGTCTGCGAAACTGTGAGTATTGGGGTCTTGGGGGAATTGTTGGGGTCGAAATGTCTCCGTGTGCATTCTAAAGATTAAGGGGGGAGATTTAGGCAAGGAAAAAATTTGCTGATTTTTATGATTTTTTTAAAATAGGAAAGATTTATTCACCATTTTTAAGACTTAAGGTATGTTTGATTACTACTTTTCACTGTTACATGGTATTTTTAAAATTCATTAATCGTCAAAAATAGCGGAAGAATAGAACAGTCTTCTAAACTACATTTTCAAAACTGGCGTGACGTATACCTAAAGAACTAATCGATCGATTCTGATGTTATTTGGTATAAATCTTTCTAACCTTATTGTCTAAAACATAAACTTAAATGTTTGTAAAAGAAGTATTTCCTTATTGCCAAAAGTAGCAATTTTTTCCGGACACTTCAATCTTTTTGTTTCAAAGCGTTCCATTTCATCGATTTTCAACATTTCGCACTTTTTCTTGGTTCATATTCTGCGTACGAGTGTTAATGAAGGAAAAATTCTTGTTGGTTTTTTTCAGAGTAATCCCGGCGACGCTACGTGTCACGCCGTGTGACAACATTTGCCACAACCCGTTTAGAAGACCGTGCCACGCCTCCGTCATTTTAAAAGATCGAAAAAAAATACCACTCAACAGCCAAAAGTAGTAATAAAGCATACCCTAAGTCCACACAATGGCGAAGGAATTTTTCCTTTAAAAAAAAAATCATGAAAATCAGCAATTTTTGCTTCGCCTAAAGGTAACCTATTATCAATGAGTTCTCACTTTTTAGACGCTAAAAAAGGCTATTTTCATTAATTTTTTTGATCGGTTCAAATGATAGATATTGATATAAAAGTTTTTACACTTAATAAATACACTTCCGAAATAGATTTTAAAAAAATTCATGTATTTATGTAACCCAGACAAACTTCATACGCGTTTTTCTCAAAACAACGTTTTTCGACTGCTTATTGATGAAATCTTCGAAACTACTGAAACGATCCTTATGAAATTTCAACCACATGTGCTTTACAACTATAGCTATAGGACATATCATGAATTTTTTTAAATTTTGATATTCACCATTTTTTGCCAAAAACGGTAAAAAAAGGCATGTCTAGGGGTAATATAGCAGTTTCACACACAAGGAGACCACCGATTTTAATCAAACAAAAACGAAAATTCTTCTAATCCGAAGCAATGAAAAATCCACTATAGTGACATTGCAAAAAAAAATTAAGTGGTGAACCACCCCTATATTAAGGGGTGGTTTCACCCCTTAAAACCGTTTTTCCGCCGATAAAAAAAAATACGTATCGCTTACTTTTCAGTGCTTCATAACATATCCAAATTTCAACAAAATCAAATGGTGTCACCCGAGGGATGTTCCTTGTCAGACAATTTTCAACTGATTCACTTGAAATGTTGAATATATCTTGAAAAATACATTGTCTACGGAAGTCCGTAGGTTTTTTTTATATTGCATAGTTCATTTGTTATTAACAATTATCTGACGATTTTTTAGGCAAATTTTTCACTTTCCAAAAATTTGCCTAAAAAATCGTCTGATAATCGTTAACAACAAATGAACTATGCAATATAAAAAAAACCTACGAACTTCCATAGACAAAGTATTTTTCAAGATATATTCAACATTCCAAGTGAATCGGTTGAAAATTGTCTGACTTGTGTTTCCGGCCAACTTAAAAAATGCAGTTTTGAGATAAACGCTGCCCAGCCGCCATTTTGAAATTAATCGCTTCAAAAAAAATTATTGTATACAGTCACTGATATGTATGATAAACACCCTTTTTGTAATCTCGATGTGTTTTGTAGTTTTTCTGAGCAAAAAATCCCCAAAAAGCCAATTTTTTCAGCCCCTAGAGTGGCTAAGGCGTTATTAAGGTTACCCCCACTTGCGATTTTGAAAAACTCGATTTTTTTTATTGCATTTTTTTCAAGTATAAGTATCTGAGAATATGTCCTGAAAATTTCAAGTCGATCCGAACAAAATTGACTGAGATATGAGCGTTGAAAGAGAAGAATCCGTTGTGTAAACGACCGGAAATTGAAACTTTAAACGCGTTTTTCTCAAAATGGCATTTCTGAAGTCGGTGACCAAGATTACTCGAACACTAATGAACCGATCTTCTTGAAATTTTGCAGGCTTATTTAATACATAAAAATGTAGTCTTTAATCGTTCGATTTTTTTTTCGTTAAAATCGAACCATCAACTTTGACTGTCCGCCATTTTGTGAAAAATGAATATTTTTTAAAATCCTTCGATTAAAGACTAGTTTATACTTATATTTGACTAAATCCATCCGCATTTTTTTTTCAGATGATCCACTTCGCCGCAATGTTGGTCACCGCAAACCGTGTATATAAAAGCACTATTTCATTGACGGCCATTTGCCACTAAACAATGTAATATTTTTCAATAAAAAAAATTACTGAAAGTTCTTCAAGATGTGTTCTTTAAGATGTTATATTGATCGATTAAAAAAGTTTTGTAGTTTTCTTTAAAAAAATTCATGAAAAAGGCCTTTTTTTGCGCTACAAGTGGGGGTAACGCCTTAACGCGTCAGCTGAGCATTCAAGTGACGTTTGAAAAGGTGAAAACCTACTTTTTCAAATGTGATCCTTCGTCGCTCCAGCCAACGTACTTGGTGACAGGGCCGAGAAGTCTCTTGAGATAAGCGAGATATCTCTTGTAGCCGGAGCTCGCGTTGAGTTTTTCCTTCCACGAGTGGAGGTAGCCAAGCGCGGTTGCCCATGGAACGTAATCCCTCTCGTTGAGAAGATACAACGACAATTTGAAGGGTATGGTAGCGTTGAGCTCGCCAGCCTCGCAAAGGGTGAACGCGTCGTCGATGAGATTAGCACGATCGACGGGACTGAATGTCGTGTGATTCTTCAGCAGTGTCTCGATAATCACGTTCCACATGTCGTCGGGATACGCGACCCGATAAAATCCCGATTGATTTATGTTGCACTTTATCCACTCGACGCTTTCCGATATCTCGAACGTAACGTCGCTCATGTTCATCCACACGTTGTGAAGCTTTTCCGGCTCTTTGTCCGTGTAGTAACTCAGCGGTACGTACCATTTGTAATTGAACGGGGATTTTGGCTGTTTCGACTCCGTCTCGTTATCCTGAGGCGAAATTAGAAATCTTTTCTGAGTCGCCGTTATCAGCGTGCCCTCGCGACTTATCGTTATCAGAGGAAAGCCCGTTTGCTGGGTCCACGTGTCCATTATTGCCTGAAACGAATGTCCATTGGAAATATTAAGGTCCATTGTAATGTTAATGACGTAATTGTAATTAAGACCGGAGTCTGAATTATAAGGTCCGAAAAATCGTTTTTTTTTATTGCTTAAGGGGTTATCCAAACTTTCGATTTTGAAAAAATCGATTTTTGTATTGCATTTTTTTGAAGTATAAGTATCTGAGAATATGTCCTGAAAATTTCAAGTCGATCCGAACAAAATTGACTGAGATATGAGCGTTGAAAGAGAAGAATCCGTTGTGTAAACGACCGGAAATTGAAACTTTAAACGCGTTTTTCTCAAAATGGCATTTCTGAAGTCGGTGACCAAGATTACTCGAACACTAATTAACCGATCTTCTTGAAATTTTGCAGGCTTATTTAATGCATAAAAATGTAGTCTTTGATCGTTCGATTTTTTTTTCGTTAAAATCGAACCATTAACTTTGACTGTCCGCCATTTTGTGAAAAATGAATATTTTTTAAAATCCTTCGATCAAAGACTAGTTTATACTTATATTTGACTAAATCCATCCGCATTTTTTTTTAGATGATCCACTTCGCCGCAATGTTGGTCACCGCAAGCCGTGTATATAAAAACATTATTTCATTGACGGCCATTTGCCACTAAACAATGTAATATTTTTCAATAAAAAAATTACTGAAAGTTCTTCAAGATGTGTTCTTTAAGATGGTATATTGATCGATTAAAAAAGTTTTGTAGTTTTCTTTTAAAAAATTAATGAAAAAGGCCTCTTTTTTTGCGCTACAAGTGGGGGTAGCGCCTTAAATAATTACTCAAAATGCGTAGTGGAGTAAACATGTCTTGCCTTATCCGCCAGCTCACCTTGACATCGAAAGTATTATTGGTGCGTTTGGTGAAAACCGCCCAAAGATCGTTCGTATCGGCATTCCCATAAGCGTGTACATTGAGATAGTCGTTGAGGCCTTTTTTGAAAACGTCCTCGCAAAGAAAGCCCTCGAGCATGTGCAGAATCGAGGCACCTTTGCTGTAGCTGATCGTATCGAAGATGGCCTCGATCTCAGCGGGATTCTTGACCGGTACGCTAATCGGATGACTCGTTGCGAGAGCATCGAGTACCAAGCCTGATTGCGTCTTGTCCAGCACGAATTGATCCATCATGCTCCACTCGGGTGATACACTGTTGACGCCTTTGTACTCGAAAAAGCTCGCTGCTCCCTCGTTCAACCAGATATCGTTCCACCACTTCATCGTGACCAAATTGCCGAACCACTGGTGAGCCAATTCGTGCGCTATGACGACCGCCACCCACTCGTGTGCCCCCGTCGACGTTTCTTGAGGGTCGTAAAGTATCGACGTTTCCCTGTACGTTATTAGACCCCAGTTCTCCATAGCACCCGCAGCGAAATCCGGTATTGCTATGAGATCTGCTCGCGTACACGGAAATTTCAATATGCGGATTATTATTCGTTTTACTTGTCGAGGAAACTTTGGTTACGTCGAAATTTTTCAATATTTTTATGATTATATATTCGGAATTGATGAAAAGAAAATTGATTGTGGAAAAAAAGCGATTTTTTTAAGTACTACTAAATATTTAATGCTACTAAATATTTTTTAGCAGTACTAAAAAATATTTTGGTTATTCAAAAAATATTTTCTTGGAATAATAACTACAATTAATAAAATAATAATAAGCGAAAATAATAATTACATTTGTACAGTAAAATATATATTGGTACAACTAATTGCACGGGTGAACAAAAAGAAATTCTTTGCACCGGCAAAATTTGTACGATTTTTTGTTTAGTGACTGTCGTTATCAGTTCATTTAACGAACTTTTTCTTTGTTTTTATTATTATTTGCTGTTATATATTAATTTAGTGATATGTTGATGGCAGGAAAGCTAAGGGGCCATTAATATATTACGTCATCGATTTTTTGCTGACCCCCACCCCCTGAAATCATCCTATTGTCATAGTCCCATAGACCCCCCCCCCCTCTCTGAGAAAATGACGTAATTTCCTACTGAATTTATAGAGTGGTGTACTTGGACAATAATAACCTAGAATTCTTATTTTCATTATTCATTTAATGGTTTCCCATGGGGATGCTCGCCATTCCTCTAAGCTCTGGATTAAAGGCATTCACTTCTAGTATCAAATACCTATTCTCTCGCTCGACAATTTATAACCTCAAATGCATCAGTTATAAATGAAGATTATGATTTGAGGGGATTTAAGATTTAGGAGCGATGACGTCATTTTCTATGCGAGAACCCCCCTCCCCTCTCCTGCGTCATGTTACCATCATGCAACGACCAGATCTCCCCCCCCCCCTATTTTAAAATGACATAATTTATGGACGGCCCCTAAGGTGAGCTTGTTCGAACTACCCTAATGCATTTTGGTATATGTGCGGAAAGTATTTTATTCAAAAATTTGGAAAAGCAATGACGGATTTTGTGAAAAGTGCTTTTTTTCTCTTAATTCGGGATAAAAATAAAGGATCAAGATAAATTTGCAGAAAATCTTGTCTCATTCGGTGAAGAGCAAGGAGAAAGCTTCCACCAAGATATATAAATCATGGGAGATAGCCATCAGGGAAGATAAGACACACACATTTGATGGCTGATTACGTTTGGAGTTTGTTTCGTGACTGCCTCGATATGTCTAACTCAAGAAAATCTCGAAATAGAAGTTTGCTCAATGTACAAATATTGAAAAATACTTAAAGTTTTCAATAAAGGTAGATTTGATTTAAAAAAAAAACATATTTCCCTGTCCTTGGGTAGAATTTCAATATTAAGTGTTAAAATAGGATCAGTATAGAGAATTAGATAAAATATACACATTTGCGGCACCACATCGGCAATCAGCTGTGTTATTTTTCATTTAATTTAATATTATTTTTTATACTTGTTTTCCGTTCGCGACTTCGCCCGCTTATATTTGTGTTCAATGCTCCTTAATGAAATGTGCTCCTGAAATGTTTCATTAAGGAACACGTAGAATTGTGTTGAAGAGCATTAATACAAAGTTTCACATAAATCTGAACAGATATTTCTTTTACCATACAAACTTTGCTACCCCCTTTTCGCCTTAAGGCTTGAATTTCTAAAAACGCTGAAACTTCGCTAATTGTGTCTAGGAGCAGTAATACAAAGTTTCAAGTAAATTTGACCCGATTTTTTAAATTTTTCGTACAAAGTTTGCCACCCCCTTTCTCCCCTTAGGGGTTGAATTTCAAAAAAACGCTGAAATACGCGTTTCATTTATTGTGCCAAGAAGCACGAACACCAAGTTCTAAGTAAATCCGACTAGATTTTTTAAAAATTTCCAAACAAACTTTGCCATCCCTTTTCTCCCCTTAGGGGTTGAACTTCTACAAAACGCTGAAACACGTGTTTCATTGATTGTGTCAAGAAGTACGAATACCAAGTTTAGAATACATCCGACCAGATTTTTAAAAAATTTCCATACAAACTTTGTCATCCCTTTTCTCCCCTTAAGGGTTGAATTTCTAAAAACGCTGAAATACGCGTTTCATTAATTGTATCGAGACGCACGAACACCAAGTTTTAAGTAAATCCGACCAGATTTTTTTTTAATTTCCATACAAACTTTGCCATCCCCTTTCTCCCCTTAGGGGTTGAATTCCTAAAAACGCTGAAATACGCGTTTCATTAATTGTGTCAAGAAACATGAATACCAAGTTTTAAGTAAATCGGACGAGATTATTTTTTAATTTCCATACAAACTTTCCCATCCCTTTTCTCCCCTTAACGGTTGAATTCCTAAAAAACGCTGAAATACGCGTTTCATTAATTATGTCAAGAAGCACGAACACCAAGTTTTAAGTAAAACCAGATTTTTTTTCAATTTCCATATAAACTTTGCCATCCCTTTTCCTCCCCTTAAGGGTTGAATTTCGAAAAATGCCTTTACAGTGGGTGCTTACTTATGAAAGCAACCTACCGTCCAAATTGCATGTAATTAGCTTCACCGGCTTTGGCTCGGCGTTCATAAATCAGTCAGAACATGTTCTTTTATATGTAAAGATTTAATTTAATTATGATATTAATTAAATTTTATATTTAATTGCCCTATCAATAAATTGCACCGAATTCTACTATACTCTTTTTACCACGGGTGATCATTGTAAATGCAGTGAATCATTTAGCAAAAAGCCAAAAATGGTGGATAATCCAGGTGTTCAATTTTTGGCCAATTAAAATCAGTAAGGTGGTGAATAAACCGAGCCTACCTTGTTTCGGCAGTGGATAATGAACCCCGAAGAACGACTCGAAATAGTCCATCATACGGGCTGCAATGGTGACCGCATATTTGGCTTGTGGAAGCATCGACTCCGCCGCGTAAACGCTGACGGAAACATTTCTGCTCGTCAATTCGGAGACTCTTTTGAAATCGCAAACAACGAAAGCAACGAGATAGGTCGACATCTCGACGGACTCTTGGAAGTCGTCACGAAGCTGAAAACCCGACGTGTCGTACTACATTAGGCTGATATATACGAGGTTCCGTAAAGACTTCAATCAACATCGATATTACGGAATGTGCCTGTTTCGTCACCATTTTTTTTTTACAAACTTCTCTCACTGTTCTCACAGAGGCAAATTTTTCGGAGAGATTTGTTCGCAAAGGTTATTCGGCGAAGAAAGATTCGAGGGGAATGCAATAATCGAAGAAAACTTTGTGTGAGCGATAAATAAGATTTTCAATAAATAAATCGATATTATGTATTTTTATTTAGATATATTAAAGATAAATAACCATATTTTTTATGAAATATATTTAAAGTAAATAAATATATTTTTAATGAAATGTATTTAAAATAAATTACTGTATTTTTAATGAAATATATTTAAAATACATAAATATATTTTCAATGCAATGAAAGTAATAGTAAAACGTTGAGTGATGTATGGATGTAAACTATATTTGGCGAACGGAATCGGAGTGCGGGGGAATGGAGGTCGAAGTATGGAAAAGACCCGAGCTACCTACTTGAAATAATATAATAATACCCCCTCCCCCTCTACTTGATGGGGGATGGTAGGTGGCGAAAAAATGCCTGACGGAAGAAGTAAGAGCAATTATAAATGAATGTATGGGTGCTCGAAAGGAAAATAGAAAAAGGTATAAAAATTAATATTGAATAATATTCAATGCGATTGGAGCACGATGCTAATACACACATGCAAATATATTGGGAGGACAAGATGATTAGCGGAGAATTAAAAGAAACTTGGACGAGGGTAAGATATGGAAATGTCAAGAAAGACGGGCAAAAAGGGTACGTAGAGGCCAACTTTAGAATATGCAATTAGGAGATTGAAAATGCGAGACACTTTTGCAAGTGTACGGAATTTAAGGAAAAACTAAACCAAGAAATAATAAATAAACTGGACCAATGGTTGAAAAATAGCTGGGGGTCAGAAATCGACCGGAAAATAGTAGCGCAAACGAAAATGCAATCAGCAAAGCAACTATGCAATTACATCAGACAATTGGAGAAAATAGCGACGAGGATAGATGAAAGAAAACCAATATAAAATTATTAATGTAAATTTGGAGGGAGGGGCATTCATGTAAACACCCTTAAAAAGGGTATACAAGGAATAAAATACTACTACTACAATGTCGTAACGCTGCGTTACGAATATCAAAATATCCGGGAAAAATGAGGTTAGCGGGCTGGCGTAGCTTAGTGGTCGGAGCAGTCGACCGGCAATCGAAAGGTCTCGGGTTCGAATTCCGGCCCAGAAGCGCACTGCATTTTTTCTCGGATAGTTCTTTTGGCATTTTTTCGGGGGTTTACAATGTTCAATGAAATATTTTCAAAATAAATAAATATATTTTTTATAATAAATATATGATTCGCCATACATAAATAAATACATGTAAATAAATAAAAAAAATAATTTTGACCTTGATTTTTGACATTGACCTAACATTTTTTTGCTTGATCGAAAGTTACTTACGAGTCCCGTTCCCATGTAGAAACCAGCGTCCTCGGTATTCATAATGGGCATATTGCACAGGGCTATGTGAAATCTGTCTCTGAATATCGACACTTTGAATTTCGCCTTGAAGTGCGGCTCGTCGAAGCACGGAAAAGCAGATCTCGCGTAAGTAGGCTCGAAGTGCGTTGTTGCGAGATATCTAAAAAAAAAAAAAATCGCTGGAGCTATCGAAATGGGATCGGAAGGGCCGGTCAAATCGGCCCAGGCCAATACACCTTGCGAATGAAATTTTCAAATAAATATAATTGAAATAAATGTTCAATTATTTCGCGTTTCGCACCTCTTTTCTCCGTCGGCCGTAAGATACGTGCTGAGATAAAAACCCTCGAGTTCGCTCGTCAATTTCGAGACGAAGCGCAGGTGTACCGTGTAATTGCCACGTTTGCGAAATTTACTTTCTTCCAGCTCTAGATAGAGCTGCTGCTGTTTTGGATATTCGAGCAATTTAGCTATCTTTAGTCTGTGACCCTTGCGATCCTGCACCATCTGACGAATAGAAAAAGGAAAAATGACACAACTCTGTTGCTCGATTACTCATTTGTACGATAATTAATTATCGAACGGAAGATGTACTAACTTTTTCATTTATTGTCAAATTTTTACTGTGGAAGACGATAAAATTGGTCTCTCGATCGACGTAAAACTCGATCGTGATTTGCCCTGTTGAACAATATCACGATACAATTAATAATAACAAGCGATAATGTGAATAGCGTGAGAATCAAGCACATTCAAAACAAGCACATATGGGGGCCGGGTTAAAATTCCGAAATTTGAATGATCAGAATGCCCAAAACTCCGGAAAAATACTACCCCGAAAGATCAAAACTGAAAGAATTTTACACGAAAGACCAAAATTCCGCAAATATGAACACCGTCCAAATATTTCGGCTATGGAAGTTTTAAAAGTTTCAAAATTTTCAAAAAATCGACGACTCATTTCAAAAATTTTTTTTTATTAAGAAGTCATTTTAATTTCGGAACAATAAAATTAGGAATTTTAAACCATCGGTGCATTCAAAGTTCGGAATTTTGACCCGACCCCCATGTCAAGGTCATGCCAGCGAAAGTCTATACAGTTGACTGTAAATTATGTAGAACGTATAACATGGTCTAGACAATTTTCAAAATTGACGCAAAATCACTTCTTAATGAATAAAAAAATTCTTGAAATAATTCGTCAATTTAATGAAAATTTTCAAACTTTTAAAACTTCCATAGCTCAATTATTTTGACGGAGTTCAGATTTTCGGAGTTTCGGTCTTTCGGGTGTAATTCTTTCGGAGTTTTGAGCGTTCCGATCATTCAAAGTTCGCAATTTCAACTGGGCGCCATCTTGAATTGCGGAATATTAAAATTCGGAATTCTAAACCGTCGGAGCATTCAAAGTACGTGATTTCAACCCGGCCCCCACATATGGCTCTCGTCAACCAGGCCGTTGGTAATTCATGGTATCGAAGTTTGCATCGTTGGGATGCAACCAAATTTTTTTCTCCCTTATGGCTTATTGTTTGGCCCATTTTGGCTACACAAATTTTGGATACATTTTTGGAGATCCCTATTAGGGTTGGACAAAAGGGCGTAGATAGTAATAATAATAAAAAAGAACTGAAAAAAATAAAGAATTTCCGCTGCATTCCAACAATGAGAAATCCAACACCACAATAATTAGAGAAAGTAATGAAAGTAATCGGGTCCACTCGCTCGGAATTCCTCTATGATGATTGGCAAATACCATCGACGAGAATTTACGGTTCTGAATTATTGGCAAAAGCGTGGAAAATTGTTACAATTTCGGAGGCACCAAGCACTCGAGAACTGCAAAACAAACATTCCAGAAAACTGAATAGTAATTTTCAAAAATATCCCAGCTTTCGAAAATTCGTTTGAAAAATTCTCGTCATTGATTAAGGTACTCCTTTCAAGAACTCGAATATTTAACAATTAATTGATTTTCGTCTATAATCAAGTAAAAAAACATCTTAGTATACTGGTAAAATTTCAAGCCAAATTACCTTTTAACTTTTAACGAAAAATGACGACTCGAAAAAATCGTCATATTTATACGACACTTTATAGAGTATGAAAAATGTATAAACTAAATAACTCTAGATACCTGATTCTAAATTTAGTCGAAATGTTTTATTCCAGTTTATCGTTGGGTATACTAGTTGATTGTCACTCATTTTTATCAAGTGCCACTTAAATTGACCAACTATCCAGAAGGGAATACCTTAAATAAACGAAAGGAATACCTTAAATAACGCCATGACCGAAAAAATAAAAAAAATACTGAGTTTTCCTGTTCTGATGGAATATTATATCCGTTTGCAGTTGACAGACGCTGTCAACCTCCGTTAATAGTTGTGTCGTCATAAACACGATAATTACAAGTTAATCCAACGAACAAATAATAAATATCAACGATTTCGAATGAAAATTAAATTTGCCAATAAAAAATCCTTCGTAATAGATCATAATGATTTTTTTCGTAAACGTCAAAAAATAAATAAGTATAAATCAAAATGTGTTGCCAATAAATAGTAGGACTTCGCACACCGGAGGCTTAGATAGATTTTTCGTAAAATTGAGCGAGAATATTTTTCCCTCGAATGTTACTTTCCAAATATTCGGAAAACGAACCTTTAACTTCGAGAGTTGTGAGATTCGGATGAATCGTGAGATTGTATCTTGTGGGATGAGCGAACTTCGGAAGTCTGACGTTGTCCCATGGGAATATCTGTGAAGTACAGTGAAGTAAAGCAATGTTTATGTGTCGAGTGTATTGTACATAGGGACGTTCGATGAGGATGAAAAACGAGAAATAGGAGCCGCATTGATGTCATATATGTATATATACACATACAGGGTGACCCAGAACTGAATGCGTGCCCTGAAAAGGGGGGTTGGGGGTGAAATTCTGAGTCGATTGGTATAAGCATGTGTGGGTCTCAGATCAACCTCTGAATTATTATTCATTTTTAAAAGCGGGCCAATCAGGTGCGTCTGGCTTTAAAAATGAATAATAATTCAGAGGTTGATCTGAGACGTATACATGCTTATATCAATCGACTCAGAATTGTACCCCCAACCCCCCATTTCAGGGAACGCGTCCACTTTTGGGACACCCTGTATACACATTGTATATATGTAAATCTTTATATATATATATATATATATATATATATATATATAGTACATATATATGTATTTTGCACTCGTATCTCTTGTATTCTACACGCCGTTTCCCAGCTGGAGACGACGACAAAAGTGGAAAGAGCGTTCAGAACTGCGCATGAACTTCTATAGCATTTTCAGCGATACTGCCGCATTGTCGCTTGAGAATAATATCAGATCATTTCAATACGTATGACAATGGCAAGTTCGATATTTACCAATCATTTGGAAATTACAAATTTGAGTTTCTAAAAAAAAAAATTCACAAAATTTCTTACAAAAACATTTTTTACAAAATACTTGTATCAGATGAGAATAAATCAGTGGCATTTTTCTTACGTAAATTCAAAAGCTCTCGCATCAGTCTTGTTAATTGTAAATTTCGACGTTGTTTTTTATGTTAATTGATACAGAAATTATTTTGCATAGTAATTAATCGGCGATGATCGTGAGAATAATTGTTTTACCTCCCCATTGGTGGCGAGGGGCTCAGTGCTCTCCGCGTCTGTCTCGATCTCAAGATCCGCTGGTTTTTCACCGGCGCAAGGACAGTCTGAAAATGCAAATTAAAACATTTGTGGTCCGAGTTCGGTCTTGGCGCGGCAAATGCCGGAGTTTTATAGCGCGAGACAGAAGACTCGAGTGTTTTTTTAACTCGCTCTTTTGTCGGTGTTCCAATACCATTCTGTGGTCCCGCGAAGGCAATGATGAGTGATATGGCGAAGAGAATGGCGAAAACGACTGTGGCGATGAAAAGCGCCTTCTTGTGCGAGCACACCGCGACCCCATTGTGCTCATAAATGCTTCTCTTGTGCAAGCCCGTGTTACTGTCTCCTGCAACAAAAGCGAACGAGATGAAGAATAAGAGGGAGAAGAGCTTGAGAAAGTATTTTCCAATCTTTCATCCCTCGCTGCTCGATTAACGGCTTCCCCTCCCCCCCCCCCCTATAATTTCGGCTCGTATGTTCGCTCTTTTCAACCGCAGACGCGGTAGGGTGCCAAAGTCAAGATCACGATTGCACGTCGTTCGCATAATTTTCTTCTCTATCTGGCAAAATTGCGGGCTTTATCATCCATGCTTGACGCGATATCACCAGGGACAGTCGGTGTCGTGAAATTTTTAAAACGCTGGAAAAAGAGGGAGAGTGAGAAACGAAAGCTAGATGAACAAGGAACATAACTCAAGGGGGTATCCCTCTCTGGAAGCCCAATGTGAAGGGTCAGAATGATGATTTTTTTTCTAGTGACACATTGTTGGGAATAAATTAATTTTTTCCCCAGCATGTTGTACACATGTTTGTGGTTAGAATGTAATTTTTTCGGAAGATAATATTTCAAAGTGTTCGTGGGGCAGCAGTTGGCGTTGCAGTCCTCCAGCGGCGAGGCCCGAAACGGCAGGATTTCTACCAGGCTCAAATGTAATTTGAAACGAAAACAAAACAAAAAATTGTTCGAATATATCGCACTATGGGTTCACGATCCACTTTTCGAAATTTCGAAAAATACGAAAAATGACAACTTCTCCAAAGAAGACGTCATTTTCCTTTTGAAAAACAGCATGCTGAAGTGATTTTTATTAACAAATGGTTCAGCCAATTAAAAAATGCGATCGTGAACCGAAAATGACTACTGTTGAAAGTTCACACTATAACAATAAGCAAAAAAACGATTTTTTGAGTTTCCAGAGAGGGATACCCCCTTAAGGGTCCACCGTAGATTTTGTTGAAACATTTTGTATGATAAAGCATTGAAAAATATTAGACACGTATTTTTTTTAATCTGCTGTAAAACGGGTTTAAGGGGGGAAAGCACCCCTCAAAGAAAGGCGTGTTGAGGGGTGGTTTTGCAGTATCACTCGCACGCAGTCCACCGATCTCAATGAAACAGAAACCAAAATTCTTCTAACGTAAAGTAATGAAAAATCCACTATAGAATAATTGAAAAAAAAATTAAGGGGAGATATACACCTAGATGGTCGAGGTCGAGGATTTAGAAGCTGTGAACATTCCGTCGACCGTAGAAGACCTACACTATGGGCCTGGTATCGATGATTCCATGTAAGTTGGCAAATTTCATGATTTATTCATTCCCAAATTTTCAAACGCGTTTTTCTCAAAACCACGTTTTTCAAATCGGTACCCAAAATTTGTCGAAAACCAATTAACCGATTGCCTTGAGGTTTTTTGTGGTTATTCTATACACCATTATCTAGTACTTGTCATAGGATTTTTTTTCCGTTACTTGATTTTTGTTTTATAAGCAAAATAATGACTAATTTTTTGCCCAAAAATCATTATTTACGTTCAAACGTCCGCCGTTTTGTCATAAATCGATATTTTCCAAATCGGCTATGACAAGTACTAGATTATAGTATCTAATTTAATAATCTTTGGTTTTTTTTAGATGATTTTTGAAGAAACGCCAGTGGGTATCGTATACGCAGATTTTTTTACGACGCTCCAAGGATCATACAATATCTTTTTATATTATTGATATTTTTAAATAAAGAAAATTAAACATATTTTTGAATGTATATACTTTTAGATAATTAAAACCCCGATCCGAAATTTCGAATAGTTTTCCTTGAAAAAATTCACAAAAATGACCTTTTTCCGGGTCCTAGGTATATCTCTCCCCTTAATATGTCTACATAAACAAAATTCGGAAAGTGTAACTTTGAATAGTTGCAAAATATTATTGAGATCTTTCCGTTTTAAGAAAGTGAACATTTTATTGCAAATTTGTTTGGGTCAAAAAGTCCCAGTGTGTCAAGGAAGAATTAACTTTACTATACTAAATTTTTTATCAAAATTTCGATTGAATTTTATCAAATTTTAACCGAAAAAATTAACATAATTTCATATATTTTATATATTTAATATTCCTTTAAAATGACATTAAATCTTAAAAACTAAAATTATATCAAATATAACACTTTTAATAATTTTTTGTCTTCAGAAATGTATTCGTTAATTTTATCGTCTCAAAAGTGTATCTGCAATGTTTCTCGAGTGTCAGATGTATCGTGATCAATGATACATACTGCACTGTCCATCGGACATGTATCCCACACATACAAATATAACATCGAAATAAACTTTATATTAAAAAGAAATCCGCGGAAATAATATTTTATCCCGAAGAATTTTATTAACGTTATGCTACATTGTTTACATTTATTTTTAGTCCATTCTATTTTTTAAGATGACTTTAATGAAAAGATTATTAGAAAAACATTATTATTTTTTTTCTCCCTTTTCACTGCCACTCGCAACGATGAACCGTGAGGAGAAAATAAATCTCATAAGTGAACCCGCGGAAATTGCGAAGAGTTCAACTGTGAAAAGGTTCGACGAGAAGCAAAGAGTGAATGAAAAATATATAGAAGGCTTGTAAATTTAATTACTCCAGTCGAACGAATGCACTCTAAGAAGAAAGATTCACCTACACCCACGTATGTCTTACTATTCAAAGGATTTACAAAAGCGGTTCATTCACGTGAGGGTTTATCGAACCGAAGCATTTCCGTCGTACTCATTCAGCCAGTGCTCGTGTAACTCTTTTAATGCTCTTAGAGGGTGGCTTCTCACAGACGGATTCCTTTGTTCGATCCTTTTATCAAAATATTTTGTCGGCAACTGCACAAACGTGGCAAAGAGAACGATATTTTTTTTTTCGATTTATTCAACAAGCACATTCCGCCCATTGAATGTGTTGTTGGAAAATGGCTCACGTCTATTGTCATTATTGACAATGAGTCTCTAGTGGCCACTCAGGTGCTGTAAAAAATCGCAGAGGAGAATTGGAGGGCGAGAATTTCAAACGTACGGCTGCTTTTAAAGGGTCTTCTGACTTTAGACGTATAAGGGTACTGCTTTAGTGTATAAGAGCGACCAAAGGGCCGCTTGGCCCTGCCGTGAGTTGAAAGAATTGAACAAATTGTGAGATAGAACTTTTTATGGAGCCTTAATTTTTTCCTTAAGGTAGTCCTCTAGTTTCTCGGGTCGAAAAAATCGATTTTTTTCTCATAAATCACATCTACAACATGTGTAGAAAATGTGTGCCAAAGGATTTTTCGATATTCGAAGTGGTTCACAAGTTACGGCCCTGGAACGGAGCAGGTATACGGAGCGCGCGCCGGTCTGCTCCGAAAGCCGAGCAATTCAAACACAATAAACCGCCTCTTTCTGAAGCAGTTCAAAAAATTATAAAGCCAATTTATGAGGATTTATCCAAAGAAGAATTGTTAAGCGGATGCCTGGGAGCGGAAACTCAAAATAATAACGAGTCGCTCAATTCGTTAATCCGGACTTTTGCTCCGAAGCACCTCCATTCTGGGCCAAAAGTGGTTGAAATCGCCACGTTTTTCACTGTCACAATCTTCAACGAAGGATTCAAATCTATCCTGAAGACCTTGGAAACCATGGGAGTGAAAATCGGCCCACAAGCTAAAGGACTATGTTCAACAGCGTGATAGCTCTCGGATCGACCGTTCAGAAAGGCGCACGAGTGATGTTGTAAAACAGGCCCGAATCGCGAAAAGGGAAGACGGAGCAGCTCTGCGTGACTTCCAAGAAGAAGAGGAAGGCCTATTGCATGGCCCAGGCATAGCAGATTGACGGTGAGATGAAATTTTTACTATAAATCACATGCGCGAACTTTCAAACGCGTTTTTCTCGAAACACCATTTTTCGAAACGGTGACCACGATATTTCAGAAACTACTGCACCGATCTTGTTCAAATTTATACAGCATCTTTAATATGTTATAAGCCAGCGATTGAACTAGGATTATCATGATTGCTTCGATGGTTTTTTTTTGTACGAGCGAAAAACTTAAGAAAAAATGAGTAAAAAATAGAATGTAATTTTCAAAAGTGTATAAAAAAGTCAATTTTTGTAATTTAGAATTCACTCTAGTTCAATCGCTAGTCTTAAATATGAAGATTAAAATGCCGTTTGGTTTTTTGATTTCAGATAAGCAGAACAGCCGCCATCTTGGTCACCGTCAAGCACCTCTTTTACTCGATGTCTTCCTGTCGGCCACTATAACCTTTATTCTATTATATATTTTGACTTCAAAAAATTTGTAAAGCTTATTTAAATGTTAATAAAGATTATGCAAAAATAATGAGATTGATTATTTCGATGCTTTGCCCGTAAAAAATTATTGAAAAAGCCGTAAAAAAACGGCCAAGAAACTAGAGGACCGCGTTAACGAGTAATGCCACTCGAGGAACTTCCAAATTTCAGAAAAGAATAGTAAGAGGACGATGCTCATTTGGACGGCCAAATGTATGTGATGCTGGCATTTCAGATGCAGGATAAATCGAAAATGACTATTGCTAAATGTTCACTCAAAATGTTGGACGTCCCAAACTGCGTGAGTAGAAGGACGTGGGTCCCCACTTAACGTCCCTAAAATATTTCGCGATTATAGTGGGCTATAGGAAAGGGTAAAACGCTCTCCAAAAATTTCAATTACCCTGCTATACACATCACTCAAAAATACGTTTCCAACGATTTTTTAAATTCACTTTTAAGAGATTTTTATACTGAAAAAAAATAAACTGCGGTTTGATTCAATAGGTCGTTTAGTTTTTATAGCTATCACGCCCGCCAATTTGGAAAAAGCGTGAAAACAAAAACTGGAGAAAACGCGCTTCAAAGTTTTCTATAGGAGGAAATATCAATATCAAATATCAATCTCTTCTCTGCTTTTGGCCTTATATCTTCGAAAATATTTACAATTGGCCTCAGTAACTTTGTAAATATATTCTTCGATAGTTTTCTATCGATTTAAGCAATAAAAAAACCTTCTAATTCAGGCTCCCGCGTTAAACCGCGGTTTAATTCCGGTCAAAAGGGGGTTCAAAATCTAACGCAATCACATCAGCCCAAGATATGCGCAATCGCGTAATCCTCAAACCATACGTACGTATTAGTGTGTGTGTGTGTGTGTGTGCATCCACATACATGCAAGCACACACGTACATCATCGCGTTCGCGGTTCTCATAAAAATTTCAACGTCGGCCTGACTTGACCTCATTTTCCGTTT
>OZ023322.1:18959224-19096047 GCA_964007375.1 Ophion obscuratus | reverse complement strand
GAAACATAACCTGCACGCTTCGTGAGCGTGTTGTTATTTTAATTAAAATAAATAACAAACGATAATTACAGTTGATTTTCAGTTATGTGATTCAAATCAATTTTTGAGATATATTTTATAACGGGCTACATCTACCTAGGTGGGTCGAAAAAATGCATCTTCCAAGAATATTTTGATTCGATAGTATCAACTTTTAGCTATATTTCCTGAAATTTTTATTGAAATATTTCTAGTCCATGCTTATTTGGTATATAATCTATGCTTATCCATGCATGCCACACTCATTTTTTCAGGACATACTCGCCACATTCGGGTTCGTGGGACGCCATTCAGATTTACGTTTTTTGTTCGGGTTTCTCCGACTCCAGTTGGGCATTCGAGGGCTAAAATTGAACGAGCTACAGCTTCTAACAATTAGGCTGGGCGAGCGGTAGCAGCACCATGCTTTAAATTTTGAAAGCATTTTTCTCCAAACACTGTTTTCAAAGTCAGTGGACATGATATATCGAGAACCACCTGAAGGATTGTTTCCAAATTTACAGGAGATACAATTAGAAACAATGTCGTTGACGATCTCCATTTTTTAAAATCGATCTTCATTTTTTAATAGTTACGTCAAAATTTCATATGCTCAAGTTTCAATTCGTCGCCACGTTGTTGAAAAAAGATTTAAAAAATCAACGATCGCCAACAACTCGTATTTATTGTTAACTTGAATAACCCGTTTGGTTTCCAGATTTCAGATGGACCGTTTAAACTAAGAGTGTCCACCGCCAAACGTCGCAAAAAATGTCATCATCTGCCGGCAGCCATAGTTTCGTTTTCTGAATTTTTTGTGGTTTTTTAATGGCTCTCAACATACCTTCGTGTTAAAAAAATGCGTTTCTTTTCACCAACTGTTTCCCAGAAAAAAATCGGTATTGGGTCATTTTCTTCGGGCCTCTAGGTAAATGTAGCCCCTTAACCGATTTATACATTTATAAGATAATATTTATACTTTTTAAAGCTCCACTCATTTTGTATATCAATATATTTTGTCCAGGCAATTGAACCTCCAGGATGCGATGGGATCCATTAAGATTGCTATCGGATTCTGTTCGATCATTTGGGAATCCTCAAGGATTCAAATTGGATTCGTACATTGGATTCCAATGGTCAATCCCGATTAGAATCCAATGTACGAGCGTGAGGTTTTAGTATGAGGATCCAATGCGACGACGATGACTGACGGACTAACTGACATATAGACACCGCGCAGTCTAAACTACTAAAGATAGAAACATGAAATTTGGACGATATGTCCCTTAGGAGGTTTAAAGGTGCATTAACAAGAAACATCACTTTGGTGTCCTCCTCCGATTTTGTTGAAACTTCTTTACGTGGAAGAGTATCAAAAACTAAAAGACACGTATTTTTGTCGGCAGAAAAACGGTTTAAAGGGGTGTTTCACCCCTGAAAACCGTTTTTCCACTGACAAAATCACCCTCGAAAATAGGGGTGTTTTTCGTCGATAACGTTATCGTCCATCTCCCATGTATACAAAAAAATAAACATTGTTGCAATTTGAATTTTTTAAATACCTCGTACCGTTAAAACGTTATCGACGAAAAACGAACAGCATCCCCATTTTTGAGGGTGCGTTTCACCCCTTAAAATCATTTTTCCGCCGGTAAAAAAAAACACGTGCCTCTTAGTTTTTGATACTCTTCCAAATAAAAAAGTTTCGAAATCGGAGGAGGACACCAAAGTGATGTTCATTGTAAGAAACGATCATTCAAAAATCACTCCTAAGAAGGTGAAATGAGTTGTACAAGTTTGCATGGAAATTTGTATTCCCCTCGTGTATCAACACGGGTAAAGCTTCGAATGGAAGCTAGTTGCTGAATATAGTTGCAAATTTGGCATTATTTTTATATTTATCGCCTCACATTTTATATTTATCGCCTCACATCGAATTATTTTTATATTTATCGCCTCACGTCGCGTTCGTCACACTCCTGCGGCATATGAGAATCGATATTTGTGTACAATTTTTCGGACAGCTACAAGCGCGGCTTGTACACTGGCGGGCATGGCTTCGATTCAGAACCGCAATGAGGTACGCTCGCGGACTAAGCATCGAATTCAGCCGGAACCGGGCGAGCGTGAGTTACGCGGAGACGCCAACGACTGTAGGATCTCAACATTCTTCAAAATTTTGCATTAGTCCATTTCAATGGCCATATAAACCCTCGTCTTCAATTTTAGGTCATGGAACTCTAACACGAGTCTCCAAAAAACGTTCCATTGACATTTGCAGCCCAAATGGCCCAAAAATTGGGCACGCCGAAGATTAAAAAAACTGTCTCATCATCCAAACCCTGCAAACTTCAATACCACGAGATGTCTCCAAAAATGATATTCATCGCGGGACACCTCTGGCAATTCGCCATTTCACCAAGCTCGTTACTCCGGCACGATGCACACACTCAGAAAAAAGATGTATTATGTTCTAATAAATTGGCACATCAGAACATAATTTATAAGAAATTAATAAATGTTTACTCGTATGGAGACAGTTTTTATGCGATTGTAACTGCAGCATTTATTCGGCGTCACTAAATATGTTTTTTTACGAGCCGATTTTTCGTATCAATTAAAAGCCATATTTAAAATAGAAAATTTGAATAAATATTTCCTCAAATCGAATAAATACTATTTCCCAATCACTAAAACCTCTTATTTCGCGAGTATGATACTAATGCGCGCATGCGCACTTTGCCCTTCAACGCGACGGGCCCGACAGCAGGCTGCTCGTCAGAAGTAGCTCACGCATCCCCTTACCATGTAGCTTCTTCCTATGCCAATGCTTTTGGCACAAGTGTCAGTGTTGCGTTTCGGAAATGAGAAACTCGAAAGAGAGGAATGATTTATGGGGGAATATCAGTATGAAAAAAATCGATTTTTTTTTGCTTAAATAGATCGTTTTGGGCTTTAAGAATACGCCTACAAATTTTCAAAACAATATTCGGCTTAGAAGTATTCGAAATTGGTGCCAAGGGTCGACGCTCTCAGAGCCTTCTATACTTTAAACGAGTTTTTCTCGAAACCATGTTTTTTTAGCTGGTTGACAGCATAACTCTGTCAAATTTTGTCAAATCGACTTCATTCAAAAAGGATTCTCTTCAGAACACTTATCGCTATCGTCGCATTGTAGATTTATTTAAAATTGTTTACTTTTTTCTTTATTAACAATTTACTGCAAACTTTTTGTGTAAAATTTGATTTTTTTTTAAATGACCGCCGTTTTTTTACTCAAAATTTTCAACTTTCCTCCGATGCTGCGATAGCTATACTATTATAATTTAATAATCTTTTTGAATTTTCGATTTCAGATGCTTGCTGTGGCACTTATGCTGTCAACCGTCGGCGAGTCTTTTTTTGAGACGCCATTTTGCGGACCCTCCGCTGCTTGATAAAATGTACGAAAAATTACAAAATAAATTTTCTTGTGTGCTTCATTACTTCAATAATTAATACACAAAATTTCAAATAATTTGAACGAGACGTTTAAAAAAAATTCCCAAAAAATACCTCATTTTTCAGCCTGTCACACTGAAATTCTCCCTTAAGTGTAAGTAAGAATATAAAGTGAGAAAAAAACGTTCAAGTGAGAAAATAATGACGGACGAAATGACACAATTAGATGTTAAGAAAAACTCTATTTGTCGGAAATAAAATACCTATTTCTTTTAAGGGTCCACTTTGAAAATTTAAAAAAATCGAAAGCCAGCAAGACTTGAAGAAATCGATGACGATGAGCAATCAGAAGGGATTTTGTACGGTGCCGGAATTCCCGATTGAGTGTAGGTAAGAGTTTTTCATAGTATAAACTTCAAACGCGTTTTTCTCGAAACAACGTTTTCAAAATCTAGCTCCATCGTGTCTCTAAAACTAATAAACCGATTCTCTTAAAATTTGAACCACATATTGTAAACACGATTCGCAACAAGATGGCTCTCGATGGTTTGAAAATTTTGATTTTTACTCTTTTTTTGCGAAAGACTGCGAAGAAACGCGTTTTTAAAATACTTTTTTCGTTTTTCATCTGCCATTTTTTTATTTTTTGACAAAACTTTATATCCGAGGGTCATTTTGTAGCTGTTGTCATACTGAATCTAATGGACTTTGAATTTTTTGTTTCAGACAAGCCGTTGCCGAGTTGTGATGGAGCTACCTAGCCCACCTATTTTTGAGGCGTTACGTTAAACTATAGTTTTTGTACTTAAAAATGAACGAAAATGAATTAAATTTAAAAAAAAATGTATTTCAAGACTATTTATCAAGTCCAACAACTTTTACATTCACATCTTTTATAAAATACTAAAAAAAAATCGCGAAAACAGCCTTTTTTCGTGTCTCCAAAGTGGACTGGCCCCTCAACTTATACGAGGGTGGGATGAAAAGTTTCCGGCCTGACCAAGAGATGGTGCCACTAGGTCTAGTTTTGGAGCGGCGTCCTACAGTACCATTCCTACCGAGCTTGTATGTACAGTTGCAGCCCAATCGCTACGTTAGTTTGCGTTTAAGAGCACATTGCGCGAGACGCTTCCGTTGTTTTCGTAAAAATGGAAAAATTGGAAAAACGCGCTGTCATCACATACTTCCATTTGAAAGGTTTTACACCAAAACAAATAAAAGAAGAGATGGATTCAGCACTAGGAGACTCCTCCCCATCATATTCAACTATTAAGCAGTGTGTTTCTGAATTTAAAATGGGTCGTGTGAGCACCTCTGACGAGCCTCGCTCAGGACGGCCCGTTGAAGTCACAACTTCAGAGATGATTGAAAAAGTCCATAAAATAGTGTTGGAAGACCGCAGATTGAAAGTGCATGAGATAGCTGAGACCTGTAGGATGTCAGCTGAACGTGTGCGAAATATTTTGCACAATCATTTGAACATGGAAAAGCTGTGTGCAAGGTGGGTGCCGCGTTTGCTAACGCTCGACCAAAAACTGCTTCGAAAAACCATTTCTACCGACAATTTGGCGCTGTATAGGCGTAATCCAAACGAATTTTTGCGTCGATTCATAACTGTTGATGAGACATGGGTCCACCACTACACTCCTGAAAATAAAGAACAGTCAAAACAGTGGGTTGGAAAAGGGGAACCAACCCCAAAGAAGGCAAAAACAATTTTATCGGCAAACAAGGTTATGGCTACTGTTTTTTGGGATGCGAGAGGAATTATATACATTGATTACCTTGAAAAGGGTAAGACTATCACTGGTCAATACTACGCAGAGTTATTGCAACGTTTGAAGCACGAGGTGCAAATTAAACGACCTCATTTGGCGAAGAAAAAAGTTTTGTTTCATCACGATAACGCACCAGCGCATTCGTCGATCGTTGCCATGTCCAAAATCCACGAATTGAAGTTTGAATTGATGCCGCATCCTCCCTACTCTCCAGACTTAGCCCCCAGCGACTATTACCTGTTTCCTAATCTCAAAAAATGGCTTGGCGGAAAAAGATTTAAGAGCAACGAAGAAGTTATCGAAGCGGTAAATCAGTATTTTGAGGAGCTTGACGAATCTATGTTTAGAACTGGTATAACTAAATTAGAACACCGTTATGAGAAATGTATCAGTGTTGATGGAGATTATGTTGAAAAATAGAGCAAAAAAAATTTTTAAACATCGTTTTTCTTGGTCAGGCCGGAAACTTTTCACCCCACCCTCGTATATCCTATTAGATATTAAGAAAAATTCTCAGTCAATCTTAAACATAACCTTAAATAAAAAAAATGCTCTTAGCTGTCAATACAATCGTAGTAGGTCGACATACGAATAAGAAAACTTATTCGCCGGCAGACAAACATCTTCGTCCTCGATAAATCGTTTTTCTGACTGCATACACCATACTTTTCCCTCACAGCCGGGATATCCTACAAAGCGTGAAAATTCGCAAAATCCTCGACGTTCCCAAAATCAGGCCTCGGAATTCTCGTGAGAGCTTCTCACCTGTGAGGAATGCCGATCTGTCGTCAACATCCTGTTCGCTCATCGCGAATGAATTTGGCGGTGGTGGTCGTCGATAAACAAAATCCTTTAGCCCGCCGTCCCTCGAGGCATAAGCGATTTTGATAAGGGGCTCCCTCTGTTCAGCCAGAATAATAAAAGTATGGCCGGGCGGGGGGGGGGGGGGAGACGGGGGCGTCGGATTCACACGCGTCCGCGGCTTTTATCACACGCAGCCCTCACGGAGAGCCGAACAAGCGAACGCGCGCGAACACACCGCACATGCCACTTTTCCACCCTCGGCACATTGTTAGCCCGTGAACAATTATAAATGCGATCAACGTAGGAACCCGCCGATTATTATTTTCACTTATTCCCGTAGCTCAACGATGGTGATCACGGGGCACAAACACTTGTCGGGCAATATGGTCGCGGGGGGCCAGAGACAGAGAGAGAGAGAGAGAGAGAGAGAGAGAGAGGAGAGAGAGAGAAAGAGAGGAGAGAGAGAGAAAGGGTCATGTATCTCATTCCTCGTGAAAGCCCCGCTGACCCGGGTAAAGAGGTGCTGCTCCAGGGGTAGTTTTTCCCCTCCGCCTCCACCCGGCCCTTCGAACCGTCCCTTGTCCTCCAAACACACCGCCCTTTCCCTCTCCCCCCAGCTCGCCCCCCCCCGTTTCAACGCGCACTTCGACAGAGCGTAGATCACGAGGTCACTGGGTTGCACGAGACTCCGCTCGCACCCCTTTCAACCCCTTTGCACCCCTCGTCACGCTTCCCTTCCTCTCTCTCCCTCCCTCTCGCGCACATGCACGCACGCACACAGCCACACACACACACACACACACGCGCGCGCGCGCGCGTACACACACTTCGTCTTCTCTTCTCGTCACTGGGGGAGGGGGGGTGATTTACAAACGAAGCCAGTAAGCCGTGATTTTATACTTGTTCGATAGGGCACACCGTGTCGATGCCAACGGAGTGTAACACCCGCGTGTGAACGGCTGCTCGTTTATCCGTGAGCTCGAACGTGCTTGAAAGTCGAGACACTCGCGAGGCATAACGGTAGCCGTGGAAAGTGGCTACGGAGGCTCGAGGTCGAACACAGCGGGGCAGCACCCCACAGGATGTCTCGCGTCTCTGTGTCGACGAAACAAAGGCCGATTGTGATAGCGAAGAAACGAACAAGATCACCGATATCCGTCAGTGTCGAACGTGCGGAGGAGTCTTTCACCGAGCGACGCACCAAGACGCGTTCACCCTTCGTACGGTGCCGACAAACGACGTCGGTGCATGTGCACCGAGCTGCGCCGTGCCTTGACATTTCATTGGCATTAGAGTCGATATATGTGCATGTGGGCTTAACCGCGTGGGTGTTTTTTTTCTTTTTTTCTTTCGCGTGTAGGTGCACTCGCGTATTTGCGCGGGTGGGTTTTCCGAGTGTACGGGCGACTTCACCGAGGCAGAAATGGCGGCCCGACAAAGTAGCGAACGTTGGCCCGCTTTAACGGGGGTGGATTTCTCAACTGTGCATAGACGGACGACGCGAAGCCTGCCGCGCGCCAGATCAGGCACACTCTGCTGTATCCTCGATGCCAGCAGGCTCAGTCGCCATCTTTCGACGATGGGGAATACTAGAAGCGAGGGGAAACAACCCCCACGGTGTTGGGGAGTCGGGGCGCGCAGGCTAGGGGCTCGAGAGACGAACTAGCCGAACGCACGAACGAGGCTTGGCAATATTTTTCTACGTTCGAGCACTCGGCATTTGGGGAGAGAAATTATGATGAACTGGGTTTTTGTGGGGACTTTGCCGAGGGTAGAACATGACTTGGGCTGATACTTTGGAAGATGCCAGTCGGGCATCGCATGGCAAGTTTGGAGAACGTGGTGGCTGCGATGGAAAAGCAGATGATGGTCGAGTTGGTTGGAGAGCTTTGGTACGGCGCTTGCAGTATGGCTGATGTTGTCGATTTTGGCTAAATCATCAGTGTCTTTTTTTTTCAATTTGTATTCGCGATATGTGATCTGAATCCAGGGGTAGTTTTTGCAATGAAGTCCGAATCTAGGGGTAGGATTTGCAATGAAGAATTTGAACCTTTTCTGCACGCTGACTACGAAGTAATGAGACTTTATTGGCTGTGGAAAATGTGCCACCCTAGCAAATGATAATTACTCAGGGGGTTATCATCGGTAGGTAGGTGAGAACGAGTGGAGGTAACTTGGTCGATGCATTTGCATCGAGGGTGTCGGCACGGAAGAGACTTCCGGTAAGAAGAGAAGTACCCTGTCGGCATTGGGGGTTGGTGGCAGATCATGTGATCATGGGCTACCTCTTTTACCTGCTGTTAATTCATTACCGATCGGCATTGAATCGATCGCGGGTAAGGTACGCGTTTTCTTTATCGACAGCTCGCAGTTACCGACTGCAGGTAAATTATCGATCACTGCTTTGACGCTTCCTATTGCACTTTCGGTTAGCAAGTTTGAAGCATCGGACTCGAAATTTATAAAGGTGAAAATATATGTGCGTTTTTTAATTCTGCGAAAAATCGAAAAAACATCGTAGCTCGAGGAAACGAGCGACAGGTTTTGGAGCAAACGATTGCGAAGAGAATGCGCGCAGAGTGGAGTTTTACATCGAAGCGGAGAAGAAATGAGCGGCGATTGGGTGGAGTAAGTCTTTTTTTATCAAGGGGCAAATTAAATTTGGATTTTTTATATTTTTATGCTAAATCCATATATTTATCCCTTGGATTCACCGTTCTTTTTCCCCGAAACTCGCAATTTTTATGAAAAATCCTCGAAAGTGGAGAAAAAGAAGTTTTTTGCGTTGAGCTGTCAAAACTTTGACGTTTTTACAAAATCTTGCTGATATTCGTAATCCGCAGGAGATTTCCCGTCGGATCGAACATTGAAATCATTTAACAGTCGATTTTTTTTCTTTCGACTTATTTGGCCACTGCGAAATCGTAAAAAATTTAAAATTTGAAACAGCCGTAGCGTCGGATCTATTTGAGCCACGGAGGCTTAATGGGGGAATTTTTAAAGGATTCTGATAGACTTAGAAAATATCGTTGCATTCATCCTGACATCTAGATTAGTTTTCCCGGAAAGTTTACTTGAAGAATGGCCGAAAAAGAGACAACATTGAATGGAAAAATTCGCGAGAATCAATTATCCATGTTGTAAATTCTGCCAATAATGGAAAAAAATGTTGGAACTCCATGAACCAAAAGGCCTTTCAAAGAGAACACGATAACGAAGAGAATGAGCACGAATTGGAGTTCCAAATCGAAACAGAAAGACAATTATCGACGATTCAGTAGAGCTACTCACTTTTGACCGAGATGGAAAAAATTGGATTTCAAATATTTCTATTACACCTCCATGTCGATGTATTTTTACCTCCGGAATACGATTTCGCCATCAATTTCCCCAAAAACCCTAAATTTTGATTACGAATAGTCGAAAAATGTGTGGAATGTAGTTTACCCCCTTAAGCTTGCTATCCGGCAAGAATACATAAACACTCATTTTAACCTCGCTTTAAAGTGATACTCGTTTCATTTAATTCGATGCATCCCCTTCAAACGTGGAGTGAGAGAAGGAAAAACAAACGGGTGGAACAACCCTCAATGTTTTTCCCTCAATGTACCCATAGTGGATATCTGATCGTTTTGCGTAAGAAGAATTTTTGTTTCTGCTTTACTGAAATTAATGGACCTTGAGGCTAAAACTGCAAAATCAACCCTCGGCAGGCCTCACTTTAAGGGGTGCTTGCAGCCCTTAAAACCGTTTTCATGTGAATAAAAAAAAATACGTATCTAACAGTTTTTAGTGCTCTACTATATACGTGAGTTTCAACAAATTAACCGCGGTCACCTATCCCAATATTGGCCTAGGGCAACACTACTCATTAGAGTGGCACAATTTTGAGCTCCATTTTTTTACCTTTTCTTACCATCCAATTATCTTCGATAAAGAAGAGAAAATAAATCGCGAAAGCTGCGAGACGTAAAAAAATATTTAAAGGTCGCTCAAGCCTCCCAAAAATTCAAATTTTCATTAAAAAATCGATTTTTTTTCGTTCACTTCTAACCGATGAATTTTACGCTTTACAATGTTATCATTAACCTCGCGGAAGCTCTAGTCGGCCAATGGATATTTAGTGGTGGCTCAAGAGCTTCGATAATCCCAATTTTTTTTACTATTCTCACTCATAAATTTGACGCTTTGTAAACTTTTCAAAACAATCAATCCTTTTTTCTTTAGAAACAGATTTTTCAAATTAACCTCACACTTCTAGCCGAAAAATTATAATCTTTGTTCTCATAAAATAATTATTTACAGCTCTTGTCCATAGACAAAATTATAAGTCCTTTTATTCGTAAAACTGAAATGGCAGCTGTTTTCCGCGCATCGTAATGCGTCCCGAAGTTTGTCTCGTTAGTCAAACTGCGGATGAATCGTAGCTGTACTCTGTGACGAGCGACGCCATAATAAAATAATACATAATAACACATATCCTCTAATTGGTGTTTGTTAAAAATTATTATCATAAATTATTCAGAAAATGTAACACTCCACTGTTTATTTTGTTTTTATGCTACAATGAATTCTAGTGCATACGAGATTTATTTTTTGGTGAAAATTCTGAATTTCGAAAACCTTGGGCGACCACTATATACTCATTGTCCGGTTAGAGCTTTCGCGAGGTTAATTTAAAAATTATAAAGCGTAAAATTCATAAGTGAGAAGTGGTCGAAAAAAAAACGATTTTTTAAATGAAAATTTGAATTTTCGGTAGGCTTGAGCGACCCCTCAATTTTTTTTACGTCTCGCAGCTTTCGCGATTTATATTCTCTTCTTCATAGAAGATAATTGGATAGTGAGAAAAGAGGGAAAAAATTCATGGGTGAGAAGTGGACGAAAGAAAATTAATTTTTTAAATGAAAATTTAAATTTTCGGTAGACTAGAGCAACTTCGAAATATTTTTTGACCGCTCGCAGTTTCCGCGACAATTTTTTTTTTCTTTTCTTCAAAGAAGATAATTGGATATTGAGAAAAAGGGAAAAAAATAGAGCTCAAAATTGTGAGAAATCTCCCGTAACACTTTATCGGATATAAGACGGCGAAGTAGCAAGTCCCTGCGTTTAGATGAGAAACCCTCAAAGGTAAACCAACTCGCTTCAATAAGCAACCGGAAATGGAACGGAGTTGAGTACTTTTCATTTCCCCTTGAGTTTCGGCGTATGAACTTTAAAGCCGGATATTCGAACATCCACAAAATATTGAAGTTCCACGTGTTTACTCGAGTCATACGCGTTCGAGTTGGAAATTCGGAGTGGAGATTTCTCGGATGGAGTCAGGAGGCTAAAGCGTGAGTCGAAAATCGATCATCCGAAATTGCGGAGGCTCCTTTGTCCGTTTCGTAGACACATCCTGCCTGCTACCTCTAAGTACTCTGACGCGTGCTTCCGCCTGGTAGTCCCTTTGCAACCCCACCACCGGCCACGTTGGTCCTGTCCGCTTTGACGTTTACACTATGCCAGCCCGGTTGGGAGACCGGACGTCAACGTCCTGACGGGCGGATACACGAGCCCTGTCGGCTGGTCCCTCATCTTCCCTAATTCCGGTGTACGTTTCGACAGACCACGATACGTGTAGGCGAATAATATAGGGTGTCTCAAAATGACCTGACATTTTAATTTATTCATAAAAAGTATCATTAATTTGAACAATACGATTTTTTACGGGGTCTTCTCACATTAGACGGTAAAAAAGGCTATTTTCATGATTTTTTTTTATAAGTTTATATTATAGATATTGATATAAAAGGTGTTACACTTAAAATAATACACTTTCGAAATACATTAAAAAATATTAATGTACATATGTAACCCAAACAAACTTTAAATGCCTTTTGCTCGAAACAACGTTTTTCGACATATCAAGGATTTTTTAAATTTTGATGTTTACTTTGTTTGCCAAAAACGGTGAAAAAATACATTTTTTTTCGAAAAATGTCCGCCATTTTGTTATTTTTGCATATATAAAAAATCGTATGATTTGCGCTATAGCCATGAACATACTGAATCTAAAACCGTTCGATTTTTTTTGTTTCTGTTGATCCATCTCCGAGATTTCATCAACAGCGCAGGCCTACAATTTTTTAGGATTTTTTTAGCTACCATCTTTGTCTATGAATAGTGACTCAAAAAAATAAATAAAAAAATGTTGATGTATTTCGAAAGTGTGTTTATTAAGTGTAACAACTTTTATATCAATATTGATAATATAAACCTATTAAAAAATTCATGGAAATAGCCTTTTTTCCCCCTCAATATAAGGTACAAACATGGAGGTTATTTGTGGAACACAATATCCGATAAATGTCCGCCTCGTCCCTGTTTGCAAACGTTCACTCTTTTGACGAAATTTTCAATAACATTTTGGCATAATTTCGACTAAGTTCCTTTCAGAAAGCCCCAAGGAAAGACGTCCAGTGGCGTTAAATCGCACGATCTTGGTGGCCAATTCACATCGCCACGGTGCGAGTTAACACGACCATGAAACTTCGTCCGCCATAACTATGCAGTAACAGTGCAGCAAATAACAATTTCTATGCTTTGCTCGATCGTGTAATTCTTCATGACTGAACCTCAATACTTCCTGATGCCAGTTGTCAAAGATTAGTACTCTATGCTCGCCATAAAAAAAACGGCGCGCAATTTCAAATGCCAGGTCATTTTGAGACACCGTTTGTAAATGCGAATACACGTGTCCCCATAACTCAGAAGCGGACAGTGCCCCAGTCGAATTTGGAAAGCAATTCTCACAGATATGGTGACGCAATAAATCACCGTTCAAAATCGTTTGTTTTCGCGCGAATTTGATAGTCTGAGATGGGCAATTGAACTGCTTTGATTTACGTTTTCTTTGTAGAATCGAAGACATTGATTGAAGACATTGATGATAGAGGGCAGGTCGAAGGTACACGTGGTGCCTCTAACGTTATAAATCCAAAGCTTTTGTAGATAGTTTAGCGTTTGAATATAAGCATTTATGGCAAAATGTATGTAGTTAAGGTTGATTTCTCATTTGCATGCGGTCAAATGTTTTATAAAAACGTAGAAAAACATGACAAGCAATTGTGCATAGCTGGCCATGTTACCGATGCCGAGGAGACACAAAAATATAGTACAAAAGACAGTTTACATAATCTCTAAAGTTGTAGCGCGAAATTGTGGCGCCTCTACCGTTATAAATGCGAAGCTTTTCTAGGTACTTTAGCGTTTGAATATAAGCATTTATAGCAAAATGCATGTAGCTAAGTTTAGTTTTTCATCCATATGCGGTCAAACGTTTTATACAAGCGTAGAAGTACATGGCAAGCAATTGTGCGTAGCTGGCCATGTTACCGATATCGAGGAGACGAAAAATATAGTATAAAAGAAAGTTCACATAACCTCTAAAGTTGTTGCACGAAATTGTGGCGCCTCTACCGTTATAAATGCAAAGCTTTTCTAGGGAGTTTAGCGTTTGAATATAAGCATTTATAGCAAAATGCATATAGTTAAGTTTAGTTTTTCATCCATATGCTGTCAAACGTTTTATAAAAGCGTAGAAGAACATGGCAAGCAAGTGTGCATAGCTGGCCATGTTATCATTGCCGAGGACACCAAAGATATAGTAAAAAAAAACTTTACATAACCTCTAAAGTTGTGGCACAAACAAAAATAAATAAAAAAATCCCATTTTTCGGTATCGGTTCGTATATTTTTTTAAAATTATTGGGTGAACATTATATATACGAATCTTACAGTGACAACTTCAAATCAGTGACATCTGCGAATGTGTAAGTATACACCAAATGCTGAAAATTGATTTAAAATAATCTAACTTTATACCCGGTTACTACGTTTCTAAATGATATATATTTTTATAACTCTAAATAATTTCTTATAAACATTTTTTGACAGGTGAACAACAATTTGTGATTTTTCATTGTGATTGAAAATTCGAAGATACAGCAAAATTATAAATTGGTTCGTCTATTTTTGGAAAATAACACGCACTTTCGATACTTCGATTACTTTACACCACCAACAAAAGCTTTCAATTTTAACCACTAGAGGCGCGGCAGTCGAGTTGCACCGTCCCTATACGTGACACCTGCACAGAAATTCGTTGATGCGTGCCGAGATCCTACCACATTCCTATAGGGATTTGATAGGGGTACCGCACGTAGGAAGTCCTGGGAGGCATTTTTTATAAAACATTCTCAACCGCAATTCGTTGGATCTCCCAAAAGAGAATATCCTTTCGTGAACCCGTGTACAAATTTGTTGGGGAGTCCCAAGAGTCACCCACACACCTATAGGGATTTGTCAGGCACACCGCACATAGGGAGGCCTCATTGAGATACAATTGGATTCTGCACTGTTCCCCGATGAACGCCGTTTGAGAATTCTTACCACGTTCGAATCGATAATATGTGCAAAGTCACGAGAAACAACTCGGCGTGTTGAAACATAACCTGCACGCTTCGTGAGCGTGTTGTCATTTATATTGACGTAAATAACGAACGATAATTACAGTCGATTTTCAGTTATGTAATTCAAAACGATTTTTGAGATATATTTTTTTAACGGGCTACATCTACCTAAGGTGCGCAAATTTTTTTTCCAAAAATACTTTTATTCGATAGTATCACCTTTTAGCTATATTCCCTGAAAATTTCACTGAAATATTCCTTAAGGGGCCAGTCTACTTCGAAAATTGCAAAAAATCGAAAACAAGCAAGACTTGAAGAAATCGACGATGATGGGCAATGAGAAGGGATTTTGTACGGTACAGGAATTTCCGCTTGAGTTTAGGTAAGAGTTTTTCATAGTATAAACTTCAAACGCGTTTTTCTCGAAACGTTTTCAAAATCTAGCTCCATCGTATCTGTAAAACTAATAAACCGATTCTCTTGAAATTTGAACCACATATTGTAAACATGATTCGATACAAGATGACCCTCGATGGTTTTAAAATTTTGATTTTTACTCTTTTTTGCGAAAAACTGCGGAAAAATGCTTTTTTTTACTTTTTTCGTTTTTCATCTGCCATTTTTGTATTTTTCGATAAAACTTTACATCCGAGGGTCATTTTGTAGCTGGTGTCATACTGAATCTAATGGACTTTGATTTTTTGTTTCAGACAAGTCATTGCCGAGTTGTGATGGAGCTACATTTAAAAAAAATGTATTTCAAGACTTTATTTATCAAGCCCAACAACTTTTATATTCAGATCTTTTATGAAATCCTGAAAAAAATCGCGGAAATAGCCTTTTTTCGTGGCTCCAAAGTGGACTGGCCCCTTAAATTGAACGAGCTTGAATTTTTCTTAATTGAATTAAACAGCTTCTAACAGTCAGCCGAGCGAGCGGTAGCAGCACCATACTTCAAACTTTAAACGCGTTTTTCTCGAAACACTGTTTTAAAAGTCGAAGGATGTGATATCTCGAGAACCACTTGATGGATTGTTTCCAAATGTACAGGAGATACGATAAGAAAGATTTAAAGAGCGATGGCGAACTCACTTTTTTCAAATTGATCTTCATTTTTCAATAGTTACGTAAAAATGACGAAATTTTTCATAGATTTTGTATGCTCGAGGTTCAATTCGTCGCCTCGTTGTAAGAAAAAATGATTTTAGAAATCCACGATCGTCAAAGACTCGTATTTATTGTTAACTTGAATAACTCGTTTGGTTTTTAGATTTCAGATCGACCGTTTAAGCTGGAGAGTGTCCACCGCCAAACGCTGTGAAAAAAATTCGTTATTTGCTGGCGGCCATGTTTTCGTCTTTTTTCTGTATTTTTCGGTGATGTTTTTAAAAGACTTTCTTTAGAAAATAATATTTTCTTTTTTACCAACCATTTCCCAGAAAAAATGGGTATTTGGCAAATTTTTCGGACCTCTTGGTAGATGTAGCCCTGTAAGCGATTTATACTTTTGTGAAGGAGGGCACTCCATATAGAGGCTTCGAATAAAAGGCATTTTTTTAGATGCCTAAATTTATAGTTTCAAAGCTGTAGAATCCGATGCAGTTAGTGATTTCGGTCAATTTTCAATTACGAGGAAGGTGAATGACTATCATATGGTGCTGGACTAGCTGAATAATCGATAAGTCACAGAATCATACGTTTTTCCCATGCCGAAACTTTAAACACGATTACTCGAAAACTTTTCGACCGATCGAGCGAAAATTTAGCATACGTTTTTATGATACGCATGTGCCGTTGATGGACCTAAGCTCAACTAGAAATTATTAAAATAAATCTAATTTTGGCTGGGTCAAATTTCCTAATTATTTCCGAAAAAATCAACTTTTTTGTTCCAAGGCCTCCCCTTCAGCCAATTATCAATATCTTTCCAATATCAATGGTTCATCAGTGACACATTCATACAGTGACCACATGTATATACTGATCAATTTTTAACTTTTTCCAAGCAACAAAAATCCTTTGGAAACTAAAATTATGTAATAAAAAGTACCTATGACCCTGAAAAGATAATTAAAAGATTCCTTATCCAGAAAAAATCAAGAACATTGAATAAAATTTAGCGTTCTATATGGAACTTAAGATTCGCTCATTTTGTATATGTATATATTTTGTTTAGGTAATTCAACGTACAGAATGCGATGGGATACATCGAGAATCGTATTGGATTCTGCTCCATAATGTGGTGATCCTTCAGGATTCGAGTTGGATTCGTACATTGGATTCCAATGGGGAATCCCGATTAGAATCCAGTGTACGAGCCTGACGTTTTAGTGTAGGGTTAAATATGGGAATCCAATTGGATCCTTACGACAATTTTACCACGTGCAGTTCTTCTCTAACGAATGATAAATATCTTCAGAATCGATAAAAACTGCAGTTATTCCGGTTAAAAATGGCCCAATCGTTGTGATAACAATATTTCTCATCCATTCCAAAATATCGTCCCTATTTGCAACTTGTATCCGTTTTATCCTCACCGTGACTTAAAAGGGCGATGTGCGGTGAGGTCTTAAAGTTTGTCGAGGTAAAGCCAATATGCAGCGGCCATAAATGCGAGTACGTACAATCTAGTGTACATAGATAGTAGACACCGTATTGGAACTATCCAATACGGGCGGAGGTCCTAATACTTCCGTTCGGAACGAGCACACTTTCTGCGTTGTATTTGCAAACCGCGTTCAGTCACGTGTTACCAGCTGGTATTAATATACGATATTGAAAAGATGCAGTTGCATCGTAAAAACGTTGAAAAAAGTAGAGTGTCTTTCTTATGGCCAATATCGTGTTTTTTTTTCTTCAGCTCCATCGATCGATAATTGGCATACGACGTTGAATGCTCGCATCGTTGGAGTGCAAAGATTTTTTTTGTTTTTTATGTGTTTATTCTTGCCATTGTCCAAAGCCTTTTTTGCAAATTGAGGGCAAAAATCCCTGATGAGAATTCATGAAAACGTTCGAGGGATTTTCACAACCTGAAGCGGCAAAAAAAATTGAGAAAATAAAAATAATTAATTTTCGTTGCATTTTAGCTATGGAAATTTGGTCATAAAAATCGTACGATTTTTTTTTCCTGCACAGTATAGTAAAGGGTGTTTTAACATGACCTGACATTTTAAATTGCGCGCTATTTTTTTTGTGGCGAACATAAAGTACTAATCTTTGACAACCGGTATCAGGAAGTATTGAGGTTTAGTCATGGAGAATTACACGATGGACTAACGCATAGAGATTGTTATTTGCTACATTGTTACTGCATAGTTATTGCAGACGTAGGTTGGCCACCGAGATCGTGTGATTTAACGCCATTGGACTTCTTTCTTTGGGGTTTTCTGAAAAGAAAAGTGTATGTCAACCCGTGCAGCAATTCCTACTTTGCGTCCAGCCCTGACTAGACTTGCCTTGTCTGATTTACTTACCGGGAAGATCGCACAATCGTTTTTTTACGGCTTACCCTCTATTTTTGGAAATTACAATCTTCTGGGCGATATACATTGCGAGCGAATACATCTTCACGAAATGTCCACCTGGCCAAAACATTGACACGTTCTGCAAAGTGGAGCCTGCCTTGAAGAACTAAAGAAAAGCTACTTTGTTTTTCACCTCATCAAATTTATTTATCAGTGATTGGCATGAAACTAATACATATGTCGTTATTCTATCCATGATTAAAAGCATCAATTTCATCAATCATAATCGTCGAGGATAACGATGCTTAGCATAAATACCGGGATTACGATAACTAATGATTTGAGCATAAAGAATAGCCAAATGATTTTATGTGGCAAAAAAGTAAAGCAGGTCATTCGTGGTTTTTGAACGCCTTGTCGCGATGTTGGGAAATATCAATGTTCTGGCCGGGAAGACATTACCTGAACGTATTTCGCCAACAATCCGCCAGGTGGCTACAAGCGAAGCGCTTCGCGTAAACAAGGTACCATAGTCTAAAGTGTTTAAAAAATTATGCGAGAATAAAAATTTGTTCCTTGTTCATTTGGTTGAAAAAATTAAACCAAATCATGGCCGAGTGCCACCGAAATGATAGGTGTGAGAAAACCCGTAGTTCTCGGAGTAACCGCTAGAAGCCGCACGCGCGCTCGTTTCTCGTAAGCGTAGCACGAACCGAAAATATACTTAAGGGACAACACCACTGTGATGGCTTCAAAAAATCGATTTTTTGAAGACCATCTAGAAAAATCTGAAATACATTTAAGATTAAGATGCCGTTGGACCCAGGTCGAAAAAATAATTATTTTCGGAGATATTGAATATTTTGTGGAGCGGTGCAGCGCTCCGTGACGCTCGGGGTCCCGCGCAGCTGCACGCCTCAGGGTCGGCAGGTATACCGGGCCTTTCCCAGGTCCTGCGGGTCTTCCCAAGGTATTCTTTTCTCTCTCTTCACAAAAACCGGCTATTATTATAAATATAGTTTCGAAAAAAGCCATAGGTGGCGATAATTGAAAAATTTTCAAGTCGTCAATCGTCAATCGTCGATATTGCAGCTGACATCGCGGTATTATTATTCAATGATGGCCTGAGAAGCCTCATGAAAGTTTTGGAGACGTTGGGGATAACTATCGGCCCAAATTGTTTCAATTTTTGCGTTGAAACCGACGCAGCACGGATCGAGCTGGCGGAGCGCTCGCTCACAGACGCTGCAAAAGAGGCAAGAAGAGCCTCTACAAGTTCGAGAAAAGATGCTAGGGACAATGATTTGCTTCTTGAAGGCCAGCTATATGGTGCCGGCATCGCTCATTAAAGGTAAAAATTTTTCTTTCGAATTTATCGCATAAATTAACAAACCTAAAACTTTGAACGCGTTTTTCTCAAAACCACTTTTTTGAGTGCGGCACGCAACAGAACTCGAGCAATTTTTATCCGATCGACTTCAAATTTGGACTGCATCAATAAAACTAGATTATCTAAAGAAGTACATAGGATTTTTTCGATATCTCAATAATAAAAGAAAGTTATAGCCTATTTTCGACGAGAAATTTTGCTCGAAAATCGTCCTTTAATTTCAAAAGCGTGCCTATTTTTTAAAAATCAATATTTTTTCAAATCCCTATGTACTTCTCTTCAAAATATCATATTATTAACGAAAACACTCGGTATTTTTTTCAGATCGACTTTGAAGAGAGTTCTGCTGCGTGCCGCGAACCACTGCAGAGGCAACAGGACCTGACGCGGGAGCTTCCCTAGCGTCACCATGGGACGTGAAAAATTTGAAATTTTTTTTTTTATGTATCTTCAATAAACAACGAACAAAACAAAAAAATTTTTTTCGAATATCTATTTTTTTCCCACAAAAAAAAATTCTTGAAAAATGGCAAAAAAACAGGGGATCACAGTGGTGTTGTCCCTTAAACGCCGAAGAAACTCTAAAGAGTATCGTTCCTTGGCCTGTGGCTCAAATCAAAGTGTAGTGTCTGTTCTTATCAGTTGAATATCTGATATTCTCTCCATGGATATTCCGTTGGATATCTGATATTCTCTCCATGGATATTCCATTGGATATCTGATATTCTCTCCATGGATATTCCATTGGATATCTGATATTCTCTCCATGGATATTCCATTGGATGTCTGATATTCTCTCCACTATTATCGTGGATGATTATTCTAATGCTCACTTTTTATAAAAGATTTAAAACATTGAAAAACTTACGTCTCATGGCATATTCGTTTCGATGTAGTAAAGAAATAATTCATTCTATTGATTATATTTTTGTACGAAATAAGAAATATTGTAGCAACCGCTTTATTATTTCATCCGTACATCTACGGATTGTATATAGAATGATTTCAATAGAATATGATTTTATTTGAAGAATAATGTAGATATTCCGAGAACAGACGAGATTTTCAAATAAAATAATATGTTATTTGAATCAATCACGTTTTCCAATATTTTATAGTATTGTAACAATCTCATATATCGGTGGCACTCCGCGATCAGACATTTATTTGAATCAAACGATATGTGTTTTTGATTCAATTGGTTTTTTTTCTCAGTGCGGTAATTTACCGCTTGTTCTCCGGCCCGTTTCTGATCAGTTCCCCAGAAAGGCAACGGCGAATCGGGACCAAGCCTTAGACCCGTTACATTGCGAACCTGTTCCAAGGTGGAACCCATGTAGAGGTTGCCATGAGTTGCCCAATGTTACGATCAGGCCAATATTGGGACCATCGTATAAACCAACAGAAGAGAAATAATATTGGCCCATTACTGGTCCGCTCCAAACTAAAAAACTGGCACAATATCGGCCCATCCCTAAAGCGTGTCCTGGCCCATCTTTAAAAACTAATAAACAGCCGTGATATTTAAACTAAATTTGCCAATTTAAAAACTGGGGATATCAAAATACTGACAATTCCATTGGCCCAATATTGTTCCGTCATAAATTGAAAACCGGCACAATATCGGCCCATCGTTTAAAACCAATAAATAGTCGTGATGGTTGAACTATATTTGCCAATTTAAAAACTGGTAATGCTAAAATACAAGAAATTACATTGGCACATTATTGTCCTGTTATAAATTGAGAACCGGCACAATATCGGCCCATTACTAAAGATTATCCTGGCCCATCTTTTAAAACCAATAAACAGCAGTGATAGTTAAACTAAATTTGCCAATCCTAAAGCTGGCAATCCTAAAATGCTGACTATTACATTGGCTCATTATTGTCTCGTTCTAAATTAAAAACCGACACAATATCGGCCCATAGTTAAAACCTATCACGGCCCATCTTTCATTAAATATTCATTAAACAGTCATGATAGATAAACAATATTTGCCAATTTTTAAACTGGTGATGCTGAAGTACTGCCAATTTCATTGGCCCATTATTGTTCCGTTATAAATTGAGAATTGGCACAATATCAGCCCATTACTAAAACCTATCCGGGCCCATCTGTTAAAACCAATAAACAGCCGCGATAGTTCATCGAAATTTGCCAGTTTTAAAACTGGCAATGCTAGAGTACTGCAAATTACATTTGATTAATCTAAGCCCTTTATTGGCTAAGTGGGTCAGACCATCCCTGCTTTTATTTTATTTAAACCTTGGGTTATTCATTGTCTGTATATTGTGCCAGAATAGGCAAGTAACTTGCAGGTCATATATTAATCGTCTATATTTTGTAGTTCAGTTTTTGTAATCAAGTCTCGGCCTATTACTGGCATTTGTAAATAACCAACATAAGTAAGTGAAATATGCCAATTTTGAAACCGGTCATATATGCAAAACACAATTTATTTCAAGGTTATTCCATGAAATATGTATCCATAACGACCAATATCGGGCCAATCTTGGCCCGATATAGGTTGAATATTTATCACGCACCGAAACAAACTCACGGCCCAATATTCTAGATAGACTAACTTCTAGATAGACCAACTGTGAAGGCCCATCATAGAGCCAGTGGTCATTTTCTACATAGGCCCTTTAAGAGGGCCCACATAGGGCCAAGTTCAATCACCAACATTGGCGCTACAATGAATTAAATCATTGGCCCAATAATTGTTGGCTCTGTTGGTCGATATCGGGCCGTTCTTATCATTTCTACAAAGGCACCTCATTGGTAAATACTCACGGCCCAATATTCTAGAAAGGCTAACTCTGAAGGCCCGTCCCAGGCCCAACGGTCAATCTCTACATGGGAAGGCCCGATCGGAGCCTGATATTATCTATATGGAAGGCAGATCAAGGGCAGTACATTTTCCCGACTCAAATTTCGATACGGGAATGATCCACAGACCATTCAGGAGCTCAACGAAGGAATTAAACCCACCGTTAAGGGAGACTTTGTCCTTTGTGCCCAGCGGGAGATGTTAGCGGCTCAACATGAGCAGCTAGAAGAAGAGGAGGGATGCCTCTATGGACCAGGCATTGCCGATTAGCGGTAATTATAAACACATTTGTGTAAACACATTACAAAACTTTAAACGCGTTTTTCTCGAAAACACGTTTTTAAAAATGGCTGACATTCTCCTGACCGCTGTAATTAACATATCGACCTGAAATTTGGAGAGCATACTCAGAAAATATGTCTTCACGGAATGACGGATCGTTTTTTCGATAGATACATTTTTGCATTTATTATTTATCTTTCCATGCGAAAATAAACGCGGAAATTCGATTTTTTTTTAAATTGCCGCCATTTTCCGAAATTTGTACTAAACGCAAAACCCATCCGTCATTCCATGACCAAAGGGTCACAAATTGATAATATGCTTTGAATTTGTGTTTCAGATCAACAAGGAGGGGGCAGTGATGTCAGCCGTTTACCTCTCGCGATTTGAGGACCTGTTTTCGCGGAGCTGCAACGGCCGCCATTTTAGTTTTTTTTTCAAAAAAAATTTTTTTAACGTTCTGTATATCATGAATAAAAGCAAGAAAAAACCGCACTCAAAAAGCTTTACTCGTTTCCTTTAAAAAAAAAAATGCAAACACCTGAAATATGGCACTCCAAGTCTCCCTTAACGCAATTAGGCCGCAATTATGCCAAAATGTTATTTAAAATTTCGTCAAAAGAGTGAACGTTTGCAAACAGGGACGCGGCGGCCATTTATCGGATATTGTGCTCCACACATAACCTCCATGTTTGTACCTTATATTAAAATAAAAATATTCGTACTTTTTAAATAAACAAAACGTTTTATTAAGAAATTAAAATATCAGGTCACGTTGAGACACCCTATGGTTATCAGAGACCCGTGCTGGCCCGTTCGTACATACGAAAGCGGCCCGCAGACCTCTCTCGGGAGTGTCTGACGCGACTGGGCTTTTTCTACTTGAAATCTCCCCCGCGGTTCTCATCGGGCTAACTCGAAACTTTTGTCCCTGATCCCTAGCGCGTGGCCTCTCTTTTCGACCCTCGTACCTTTTTCACTCTCCCTCGCGCTCGCCCTTTGTCTTTGTGGGCTCGTATAAACGATGTCACGACGAGAGCAACACTTTTTCTATTCTCTTTTTTGCAAACTCGTTACTCTTTCTTCGAGTGAACACTTTATATCGTTCGCTTCGACGTGCTGCGCAGCTAAACTCCGAATGTACACGCATATGTTTGCCGTTGCAAATGCGCACCGAAGCACATTTTAAGTGCCGCGAAGGTCGAGACGAGAGCGATGAAGCGGAGGAAAGAAGAAAAAAAAAGTGCCGAGCTGAATTCGCGATTTGGATGTCATCGATGACGCGTTTCATTGGAAATCGGAATTTATAATTGTATATCGCGAGGAAGGGTGCAAACGTGGAAACTGCCTGAACTCTTGAACTTGTGACCTCTCTCGTTCACTTGCTCTCGCAAGCTCCTCGTTTCCGGTCGTACGTTCCGGTTGGTTTTCCGCCCGGTGACATGAATTATTCCAGTACCCACGTGCCTTGTATACCTGTATTTTTTTTATTTATTTATATCACCTGAGCCTATCCCTGACTATTAGAGAAACAAACCCATACTCCCTATCTGTTTCTTTTTTTATACGTTCCTCGAGAGTGATTTTTGGGCCGTGCGATCGCCTGAGGTTAACCTCGAACATCCTTGTCGCTGATGAGTTCCAAATTGAATTTTTATTTGTTCCGTTGTCGAATCGGTCGGCGCCACGTTTAACCCGGGAGGGCTTCAACCCTTGAGGACCCGTAAGAATTCAATCGATTTTGCTCAAGACGGAGCGATAAACTGGTCGTTTTATTCGGGTGGAAGTACTCTGTGACGAGTGACCTCGGGAGGATAAGAAATGAGGTCAATATTGCCAGGTATCCTACTACTTTATTCCGATGGCCGAAAATAAAAGAAATGTAGGTGAATACACTTGACGAGTGTTTCTGAGATACAGTGACCAATTTTAGGCGATATGGTCATTGACAAAAGTTGTTCATTAAAATCGTGTATGTATATCAGGGTGGTTAAAAAAATCGCTGCACTCAACGGAAAAAGTTACTACGTTATGAAAAAGTAATTCATACAAAATTTGAGACGTCTAACATTTTTTTAGGTAGTGCTCAAACGACTTTTAATTTTTTTTTTTCGATTCTTCGTCAATTTTATTTTCCCCGCTAATAGAAATCATAATAATATAATTCGAATAATTTATCCAAATTATGTTAAAAGAGATTTTTGTTGAACGATTGAGTTTGATTTTTCCGTAAATATATTTTTTTTATGCTGCCCACTTCAATTTTAATTTTTGTAACCTTTTGGAATTGATGCAAGGTTGAGAAATTCCTATTTCAGTTTCGCTCCAAATATTAGTTATTTTGTCGATAACGTTTTGTGTATTCTCTCGAACAGAAAATTTAAGATTATTATGATGGTGAAAGAATAGATTTAATGCTTCTCTATTCGTGGGTAATTTTCGCTCCGCAAATTCTTCGATTTCCGACCCAATCAGACAAATTTCGGCACTTTCACTATCGTCGAAACCCGCGATTATTTTTCACAGTTTTATTTTTACGTATACTGTGACGTACGTCAATATAATAACTACTGGAAACAGTCAAATGAATCGCGAAAATAACTCACGGACAGTCAGAGAAACAAAGGTGCAGTAGCGTCAACAGCGCCGCGGTTTGCAACTCTCGAATCCATATGACTTTGTTTTCTTATTCCAAAACAACGTATTACTCCAAAAAACTCCAGTGATTTAAACACCCTGTTCTTGTTCATCAAATGGTTGATATAATTTTCACAACCGAATTACATATATTGATTCTTAATCTGCAAATACAAATTGTTTATGGTAAAAAAATATATAAATAAAAATTGTGTATTTTTACAAAAAAAAATGAAATCAAGATTTACATTGACAAGATTTGGATTTACAAGATCACGCACTAACATTTTCTGCAGCGAGATTTAAAAAAATGTAATACTCCGATAATCATGAAAAAAATGAAAAAGGCGTTTGAGCACTAACTAAAAAATTGTTTAGAACCTTCAAATTTTGAAAAACTTCCTTTTTCTTAACATACCTCAATTTTCCGTTGAGAAAAAAAATCGATTTTGTTAACTACCCTAATGTACATATGCATGGTGTCCTGTTAGGAATGGATAATCCTGCAGCTGTCGATAGGTCACATCATGTTCTACTGTACTCTGGAATTTCAGTTTAGTAAAAGTTTCACGGTTTTCGAGATGAAAATCATCTTTTTTGGTTTTTCACATGCAATTTCTACAAATGATAAATTTCTTTTGCCCTGGTTTTTTTATAAAATACTCTTGCTTATTTGTTTTGTCTAGAAAAGTCTTCTTTTTTACCTCAAATGTTAAGGAAACTTCATGAAAAAAGATCTTCGCAGAATTTTCGGGTGGGTGTCGTGCATTCGATCGATCAATATTCAGAAGGCCCGAAATTTCGAATTCATCAATGACGAACGTTCCACTATAGGTAGATCAATCTTATAATTGTCTGTAAAATAGTTTATACGAGTTGGGAATGCAAATATCGCTAAATTGATTTTAGCGAAAATAAATATAAGATGTACCAAAATAATGAGAGATATAATGTCGACTTAACGGTATAAATACACCGAACAATTCGAGACGACAAATCATCGAATTGTAAATATTATGACGGTCTACAATGTCGAATTCGTTAAAGCGAAGGGCCAAAAAGTCGATCAATTAAAATAGCAATAGGCCGAAAAGGCGAACGGTCCGGATAGCGAAAACTTATGATCGAGCAATACGTCACTTGCGCTTCAGAGTGAAGCTGATAGATGGCGCTGGTGGTCAGTCGGGTAAGGCAGTCATCCCATGTTCGCTATTTAGGTATTCGCTATTTTGGACCATCGATCAGTTGCGTATCTAATTGTAAGATCTACACATTCGAAGTTTGTATTCTCGATATATGGCTTTTTGCTATAGATAGTATTACCAACATTGGATACTCACTTTTTTCTATTTCAGGGATATGAATGTGTAGATTGGTCGCATCTGTATTTGTATGACTCAAACTGCAGACTAACGGAATACATGCTCTCAAATAAATGACCTCTCGAATAAATAATCCTTTGGTGTAGTAGTTATTCGATTTCGTCATCGGTCGAAAAATAAAATTTCGAATAATTTAACCTTCGTTGTTGTGAGTTTATATTTCTGTCATTTCGAAAACTTTGTCGTTCGATATTTGGCCATTCCAAGTTTTGATCCCCACCCAAATTTTTATACAAACCAATTCGAACTTCTGACTTTGATAGCCTATGGTGTAGAAAAATGCACTACGCATGTCGTGCCAATTACTTTAAAAAGTTGCTTAGTTATTGTCGTTCATATCATCCGTAGAAATGGCATGCGAAGAATCAACAGCAGATGATTTTTTTTTCAAAACATAACATAAAGCTCAAAATCTCGAAAACCGTGGGACTTTTACTTATTATTTCGTGATTTTTTTTTCGAAAAAAAAAACGGCCACATATAACGAGAACTACATTTATATAAATAATTTTAAAAAATAATTATTTTTATTTTTCAGACCAACCATTTTTCAGTTATCGATCCGGCCGTTGGACCACATTTTTTATTCAGAGGCTCTATTACACCTCAACAGCGTTGTTATATTTCAATTTTTTTGGATAAGTATTCACACGAAATAAGTTCAATGTATGCTTAATAACATACATTTTTCCAAATCCCAAATAAATAATCCGGCAGACAAAAATAATCCCGAAAAACAATCTTTTTTCGACCCGTCACTGCGGTGTCCTCCCTTGTATCGAGGTCAAACCGATACGTGGTGGGTACCCCATTCGGAATATTTACCGAAGTTAAAAATATTAGGTGTACAAATAAGTTTTAGGACACTTCGATTTTGTATCATAACAGCTATTCTAAATTAATTCAAAGGTCCCGCTCACTTATCATAGATGGCGCTTAATATGTAGTATCGAAACGTAAAGGAGTCATAAACATAACCTATAAATTCTGTAAATTAAACATGCAGACCAATAAGCTATTTATTAGACACTGCATTCGCTATGAATCACATCAAGGAAAAAGTGTTAGGAAAGCGTGTGAATCGATATGTTCTGTTCTTGGAGACAACATTGTATCTAAAAGTACATATGAGTATTGGTATAAGCGATTCAAAGAAGGTGATTTCGACGTTAGTGACCGTGAACGCACGGGGCCTCCTGTAAAGGTGGACGATCAGGAACTGCAAGCGTTGCTGGATGAAAACTCTTGTCAGACGGAGAAACAACTTTCGGAACAGCTTGGAGTAACTCAACAAACTGTTTCTTATCGTTTAAAAGCAATGGGTAAGATTCGAAAAGGAACAAAGTGGGTACCACACTTTCTGACTCAAGAAAATAAAAACAGCCGTCTTAACATTTGTGTGAGTCTTTACAACAAGCAACATAGAAAGTCTTTCTTGTGGAAAATTGTGACCGGCGATGAAAAGTGGATTTATTTTGATAATCCGAAACGCCAATATCATTGGGTTGACCCCGACGAGCCGACAACATCCACGCCAAAGCGCAATGTTCATTGTAACAAAGTCATGCTGTGCATATGGTGGGATATGAAAAGCGTACTGTATTATGAACTTCTCAAACCTGGTCAAACAGTTACTACCGATCGCTATTGTCATCAATTGATGCAAGTGAATCAAGAAATTGAGAAGAAACGTCCATTTTCTGGTAAAGGAAAACGTCCAGTAAAACTGCTCCATGACAACGCGCGGCCTCATGTGGGTAAACCGGTCAAGGATACGTTACTAGCGCTTGGATGGGAAGCTGTACCACACCCGGCGTATTCACCAGACTTAGCCCCATCCGATTATCATTTATTCCGGAAAATGCAGAACGATTTGTCTGACGTGCGATTCAAAACATTTGAAGAAGTGGAAAAATGGGTCGCTAAATTTCTCACCTCGCAAGACGAAAGTTTCTTTGCGAAAGGCATCCGCGAGTTACCTGAGAGATGGCTGAAGGTCATTCAGTGCGATGGAGATTACTTCGATGAATAACTGTGTTTTACTTCTTTTTTAATAAATCTTGAATTTTTTGAAAACTGTCCTAAAACTTATTTATACACCTAATAAAAACGAAACAATTCTGAATATCGCGAAAAAGTGGGCACAAGCTTCGAAATAAGGAATCCAAAATATAGTGCTCAACTCCTCTAATTTGTATAATTTGATTGTGCGAAAAGGAATCGTCCTCTGTCTAAAAATAACCGGTAAGTTTCAGAACTACTCGGCCGCAAAAAAGTCGTGTGACGATGTTACGGGCCCTCGTGTTCTGAAGGGGGGAAATCCCTTTAAACGTTCGAAAATGAGTCATTTTTCAATCATTTTTTTCCAAGGTGATAAAATAATGCCAGCACTTTAAAATTTTGACATTATCTTATGCCAAAATTTGTCTTATTATTAAACTTTCAAGTGTTGAAAAAAATTATTTTTTAAACAGAACAAAATGGCGGCGTTATAATGTATTCCTGTAGGCGTCGTTTGGCAAACTGCTCATGTCATAGCTTAAAAAGTTATTGATCGATCTGTTCGAAATTTTGGGAGGTTTCTCACTATAAGATTATTGGAAGGATATATTTAAAGTTTTAAGATTATCGCGTAAATAAATTACTTTTTTGGGGTAAACATTTTCCAGAAAATGGTCAAAAATATGAAAATTTGATTACGAAGCCTACTTAATGTTTAATTTTATACTTTTGTATATATTTATAGATACATCCTTCCAATAATGTTACCTTAAATTAATAAAATACCTTATAACGGTACCTAAAAAAAATACCTTATAACACTGCTACTTTGTGTTGATTAAGGCGTTAGGCCACAAAAACGGGTACCAAATCATGTGCGAATTTAACAATTTTTTTCGTATGAAAAAGTGATTCACTCATAAAATTAATTACACATCTATTTAGTATGAATATCAAGCTGTGAGAAAATATATATATATTTTTTTCGATGTACAAAATGACCGACTACTCGAAACATCTTTTTTTCCAATTGACGTGACAAATAACTTCAACAATTTTCATTCGATATACTTCAAATTAAAAAGTTAAGTTCCTAATTGCATTTCACAGAGAAGTACGTACGGAATTTCTGATTAGTCGAAAACTTTTCATTTTATGAGCAGCGTAAGAGCAGTTATAATGAAATTTTTCACTGAAAATTCATTTCTCAAGTTCAAATACCTACAACTTTTGAATAAAACAATATTTTTTAAATTCCGTACGTACTTCTCTAGGTATTCTAATGTAGATTGGCGAGAATATTCTGTTTTTTGTTCTAGGTAAAAAAAAATGTGGATGCTAAATGCCACGCCGCGGAGCGCCTAAAAAAAAGATAACAAAAGAAAATATTAGTACTCGGCCATTTTGTACATCGAAAAAAAAAAAATATTTTTTTTAAACAGCTTGATATTCATAATAAATAGATGTGTAATTAATTTTATGAGTAAATCACTTTTTCATACGAAAAAAATTTGTTAAATTCGCACATGATTTTATACCCGTTACTGTGGCCTAACGCCTTAAAAAATAAAATAAAAATAAAATTAAAAAAGCGACGCACTTGTTTTACTACCCTTAAAAAAATTCATGAAAAATGACTCATTTTCTAGCGTCCAAGAGGATTTCCCTCCTTATTGAGCACCGAGTTAAACGTTGATTTTCTGATTACCCCGAACAGCGATAATTTCGTAAAAATTAATTTTGTAATTAATTTTATGAGTGAATCACATTTTCATACGAAAAAAATTGTTAAATTTGCACATAATTTTATACCCGTTACTGTGGACTAACCCCTTAAAAAAGAAAAAAAAACACCATTCGAAAGTTGTAATAAGATAACGTCAAAATTAAAAAATGATGCGATTATTTTACCATCTTTAAAAAAATTCACGAAAAAAGACTCATTTTCGGGCGTCCAAGAGGACTTCCCTCCTTAATTCGCACCGAGTTCGACGTTGATTTTCTGATTACCCCGAACAGCGATAATTTCGTAAAAGTTCGAGCGGTACCTGAGATTTCGGGAACTTCCGTATTAGCCGTGCCATTCTGGCCTCGGCTGCGAGAGCTCGACGTTCTCCCGAGAGGTTCGGTCCTTATCGCTAGACTGCTTTCCCTCGTTGAATTAGCGGTAGGCATTGTGTTTTTCTCCCCTTAAAAGTCCACCTCGATTTATTGCACTTTTTGCACGATCGATAACTCCATTGGGGGCGATAACTACGTGAACCGGAAATGGAAGTACGACTTGGACAAATCCATCATTGGATCCGAATTTGGCACGTGGATATTACAAACGAACAAAAAATCACACTGACAACATTTGGTGTCTTCTGGTCCCTCGTTCACCAGGTACCATTCAAGGGTACCATTCGTTGGTAACTTTTGACACTACCAATCAGGCTTCACCCTGATGACGTTGCACGCAATCGTACGCGCTATTTTGTCCCGGTAAATTTTAATTCGAACACGCAAACACGCGAACACACTTTCGTACACGTAGAAACACACTCACACTCACTGGATAAAAATCTTGGATTGCTGACTGCGCAAGCTTCACCGATTAGTGGAATATTGGAGCCAAAAGTCCATTCGATTCGTGGCGATTCGAACGGAAGATATTGCTCCTCCGAGCATCGGCAAAAGGCAGACGTCAGTTCGAAAGCTCACAAGTGGGAGCCCTCGGATCTTCTCACCCTCCTTGGGATCCGGTCGAGAGGCACTTCGCTCTCGCGTTCTCGATCTACTTCTTGCCCCTCAACGAGAATTTCACGTCCCTCACTTCTCGACCTATTCACTATACGTTTTGCATTTTTTTTTCGTCTTTTTTTTTACTCTGTACTATATTCGAAGATCGATGACTGCCGAGTCGAAATACTCGGCCGTAAAAGTGGCGGCTTCTTCGCACCACTCGTCTGTCACGACGCCAAGTACTTGCAGGCGTCGTTCGATTTGGTCCCTCCTTTGGCACTTGCTTTCTTCACTTTTCTTTTCACCTTTTTCGTTTCGGACGTATAATCCTCTCGTTGCACAATTCAGCTCTACCCTCAACTTTTCGTCCTTTACCAATATTCGGACAAATTGGCACCATTGAGGATCGTCGTCTCTACGAAATCCGGAAAAATTCGGACATTCTACCTCGAGAGTCTCACTCCCGAATATTGGTGCCGCTTTTTTATTCACTATCAGTCAAAATGATTTTTGGAATGACGAAGGTGATCTTGAGCTTCGGAGCCTGATTAGGTCGCTCCTTTGATGCAATTTTGTTTCAGTCGCTGAGTTTGATTGTTTCGATAAAAATGCCTCCGTTCGATATTTTAATCGTGTTATACTATTTTATTTGTAGATCAGGGCTTATTTGGGATGCAACGAATGCATCATTTTTTTTCTTTTTTTTTCACCTGGCAATTATTGTTACGTTTTTCTGGATATAATTGCCATGTATTTCTTGGGGTTCTTCTTCTCCTTGCGCTAAGAGGGCTGAGGCGACAAGCTCGCGAAGCTTTCGACGATATCAACGACGAAACGAGGAAATGTAAATCGGGCCATTTCTGAGACCCGTCCCAATCAAGGCGCTTGACGCAAATTTAATAATCACTTGTCACGAGCTTCCGACGAGTAATTAACTCCTATCCTCGTTGGCTTTCCCGTGGACGCGCTGGATCGACGCTTCTCGCACATTTTTCTCGTCATATCCATCCTCTCGTCTGGCCTGTTGAATGGAAATACACGTCTTATTAATTTCAGAACCAACGCAGCGTTGGGTAGCGATTTAAAAAAAAACAAGGTTCAACAAATAAATAAAGGTGAAAAAGTGGTACTTTGTAACTCGATCGATACGACGGAGACTCGTACGATTAATTAATCAGGCCGGAATTTAACCGGCTCGTTATTGCTGGGAATTGCGTGCTGGTAGCCGACCCGCTCTTTTTTCAACGACTCTCGTTCAATCATCGGATCTAGAGGGGAATGATAATTGGATGCGAAAAGTGCTATCCTCAAGCTGGAGGAAAATCTGCGCAGTCAATTGAAGCCCAAGGCAGTTTTAAATGCGGTCGAAGATTGCATCGTTGGAATGCAACGAAATTCTTTTTAATTTCTTATTTTTATTATTAAATGAAATAATGTTCGCCTATTTATTGTTGATCGTTGAATAAGAATCCTAAAAAATGTTTTCGTAATTTTTGCAGCTCCAATCTGGATAAAGGAAATTTGTGAAAATAAAAAAAGAGATTTTTGTTGAATTCCAATGATGTAAACTTCAACGTGATATTTTTCACTCCATGTTGTAAAGTCATGAGTATTTTTTATCACTGGCGATACTTGATACTTGATTTTTATAGATTTTGGTCAAATTTTAACCAGTCATTGTTCGTATCATTATGCATGTTTGGGTGAAATTTTAGAACAGTCGACTCTTTAGATTGGGAGATAATGGGTTTTAAAATTGCAACATTTAACACTGTAGGATCTGCATTGATCGAAATTCAGGGCACATAATTCGTCGTACTATTCTATTGTGTTTATAAATTTTGAAAAAAAAATATGTTCAGATAGCAAACTAGTAAGGAAAAAGTTTAAAAAAAATTTGGATTGCCTTTACTATTCAGTTTTGCTAAAAACGTTCAGTAAAGACAGAATAATTCTCCGTAAAAAATATTTGTCTCCTATAATAAGAAGACATATGGCAACACCGCAGAACAGTATTGTTCAATATTTCGAGAAAAAAAAATTATCGTGTTTCTAAAGGTAAAAACTTTTGTCATAAAACAGAATATTTGCGTTATGAATATTAATATTTTATATTGCTTACGTCATCTTCATTAACAAGCAAAAGTGTTGGTGAAGTGATAACTAATCAAAAACTTCGTTCGATTAGAAATTACTTCCAAATAAAAATTTGTGTTGCAGTATTACTTCAAATTTGCCGCGCAAACTTACGTCATTGGATACGTGCAACGATGCGGTGTTGCCATATGTCTTATTATTTTAGGGGACAAATATTTTTTACGGAAAATTATTCTGTCTCAATTTCAATGCGGACCCTGTAGTGTTAAAAGTTGCAATTTTAAAACCCATTATCTCTCAATCTAAATAGTCGACTGTTTTGAAATTTCACTCAAATACGCATACTGATATGAACAATGCCTTGTTAAAATTTGAACAAAATCTATAGAAATGAGGAGCACGCGCTCGTTCTACCTTAAGGGGCTATACCAGTGCGACACTTTCAAAAAATCGATTTTTTTGCCTTTTTCGACAGTTTATACTTTGAAGAATATCCTGTAAAATCGTCAAGGTCGTATCTCTAACACTCCCCGAATGGCAGCCTTCTAAAGAGCAACCGCTCGTAGGTCGAAAATCGATAGTTGAATCTTTAAACGCGTTTATCTCGAAATTAGATTTTTCAAATTTGCTGACATTGTAACTCAAAGAGCAATTATCCGATTGACTTGAAATTTGAACGGAGCACTCTTGGATATATTTACTCTACAATGACGTAGCATATTTTTGGTTCGATGAAAATTGACGATTTGGCATTGAAAAAAACGACCATTTTATAGGCAAGATGCAGACTTTTTTCATAAATACGCCATTTTGTGAGATTATGATATTTTTCGAAAATCCTACGTCATTGTACAGGAAATACCTTCCAGTTTAACGACATTTTTTTCTTTTTCGGTTTCAGCTATTCAATCGGCTGGAATCATGTCAGCAGTGGAGAAACTTTTTTTTGTTGGCGCCTCCGAACGCAGCGCATAAGTCGCTTGCATCTCAATATTTTTCTATGAAAAAAATTATGTAATATAGGTCAAATATAGCCAAATATATTATTAATTTTCCGAAACATTAAATTGAGTACTTTTCTTCCAAAAAATGCCCGAAAATCACCCAAACTTTAAGCGTCGACAATGGTATTGGCCCTTAAGGCGATCACTCTTTTTTCCTCGGTTATTCAATTTAAAAAATAATGTTTAATTTTTTATTGACCGTTCGAGCGAGTGCTCGGAAAGACTTTAAAATTGCATATTTCCTTCGTTCTGATCTCGACCTCGATACTGGCAATTTTCTTTGCTCGACGGTAATCCGAGGCAACGGTATGTCAGTCTCTATTTTTCTATCAAAGCGAGAAGAAAAAAAATCGACCTTTTTGCACAAGCAGGTTGCCGATAATGCGAGAAGCGTGAAAATGATAAAACGCATTCTTGATATAGCTTCGAGTGCACAGGCATTGTAATCAATTATGCGCCCGAAGAAGCTCCGCATTTTTCCGTACAAATGACAACACAACGATAATAATGATATTAAAAAATAATGATAATAATAATGATAGGAGAGTGTACTCTCGATAGCTATTGGATGGAAACGTTCTTTCTACTCTTAAGATCCATATTAATTACGCAGTACAGTTTTATGGAAATTATGAAAACTTCTGGTTCAGAAATCGGTTACGAATATTTTGAACGTGTCAGGGCACTTTTTAAACATTCGATTGACAAGCACGTGAAAAGAGTGAAAGTATTTTTATTCCGTGTTATCCGTTCGGGATATTCTGCCAACCGACTATCCACGAATTCGCTTTTTCAAATTGACATACATGTATTCCATTCAAGTATTCTATTGCATCTCCAGGGTGGCTGCGTCGACATAAATCATACGCGAACCTCTTTCCCCATTCCTTCCTGTGGGTCGTCTGCACAGCAGACAGAGATTTATTCACTTTTCTCTCCGACGGGGTTGGGAGTTTCATTTTAACTCGTTAAATTGCTATTTCTCTTCCTAAGCTGCAATCATGTTCTATAATTATTGTAGAACACTGCATAACTTGTGGGGGAGGATGAACAGTAGGAAGGGCTGAACAGTAAAGCCTTACTTGTGAGCTATTTAAGGGGGTATCCCTCTCTGGAAACTCAAAAAATCGTTTTTTGCACAATTGTTAATTTTGGTATTTGTTTCAGTGAGATCCGTGGACTGCTTGCGGGTGAAAGTGCAAAACCACCCCTCGACACGCCTTTCTTTGAGGGGTGCTTTCCCCCCCATAAACCCGTTTTACCGCAGATAAAAAAAATACGTGTCTAATAGTTTTCGATGCTTTATCTCATGTACAAGTTTCAACACAATCGACGGCGGACATTTAAGGGGGTATCCCTCGCTGGGAACTTCAAAAAATCGTTTTTTTTTGCATATTTTTATAGTGAGAACTTTCAAGAATATTTTAAGAACAACCGGACCCTGAAATTCTAAAAATTGACGAAGTTACACTTATTTCAGTGGAACTTGGATTTGCACAGTTAGCGTTTAAACAGTAGTAATTTTCGGTTCACGATCGCATTTTTTTATTGGATGAGAATCGTTTGTTAATGACAATGACTTCAGCATGCTGTTTTTCAAGAGAAAAATGAGGTTTTCTTTGGAGAAGCTGTCATTTTTCGTATTTTTCGAAATTTCGAAAAGTGGATCGTGAACCTATAGCCAGTTGGATATATTTGAAGATTTTTTTTTTACTTTCGTTTCAGATTACATTTGAGCCTGGTAGAGATCCCGCCGTTTCGGGCCTCGCTGCTGGAGGACTGCAACGCCAACTATAGCACCACGAACACTTTGAAAGATTTTCTTCCGAAAAAATGTCATTGTAACCACAAACATGTTTACAACATGCTGGGAAAAAAATAATTTATTCCAACCTATGTGTGACTAGAAAAAAATTCATCATTCCGACCCGTCAAATTGAGCTTCCAGAGACCCCGTTAATTAAGGCACACCTCTCACGAACCCGAATATTTAACAATTCATTAATTTTCGTCTATAAACAAGAAAAAATACATCCCAGTATACTCATAAAATTTTCAGCCAATTAACAATTACGATTCCAAAAATCGTCTCATTAATACAGCACTTTAAGGGGTGGGTAGGGGTAGGGGTTAAAAAAACACTTTTTTGCGATTTTTTTTCATCTATATGGATAGAGTAAATTTATTGAAACCTTTTGTACATTGTTAAGTGTCATTTCAAGAACATTCCGTGAAATTTGTACGCGAAAATATTCACAAACAAGCCGGTGCCGCGTTTTTCTCGAAACCACTTTTTCAAAGTCCGTGTTTACTGCCATTTGAAAACTACATGATCGATTTATTTAAAACTTGGTACTCACTTTCTACATATAAAATACCTTCCCCCAACGGTTAGTTTGAGATTTTTTTTACATTGAGGGGGTTTTGCACCCCCAAAATGGCGGAATTTTTCGTGAAAAATAGCACTTTTCACTTTACATGAGCACCAAAAATTTAGAAATGAAAAAAAAAATTATCAAAGACCGTTGGGGGGAGGATTTGATGACACTTTGACTAAATTTTCCCGCAAATCGTGTTTTTCCAAAGGCGTTCTTGGAAAAGCTTTGTCACTGGCTTGTTTGTGGATATTTTCGCGTACAAATTTCACGGAATGTTCTTGAAATGGCACTTAACAATGTACAAAAGGTTTCAATAAATTTACTCTTTCCATATAGATGAAAAAAATTCGCAAAAAAGTTTTTTTTTTCACGTTCAAACCCCTACCCTCCCCTTAAGGAAATACGGTCTTTGAGCAAGAAAAAGGTGTGATGTATGGCCCTGGAATCGCAGACTGAGTATCAGTCTAAAGCTTTCATCATATTTGTGCATGTACCGTTTTTCTAACTCAAATGCGCTTTTCTTAAAACTATATTTTGCAATTGTTCGTCAAGATATTTCGAAAACTAATCAAGCAATTTAATTCAAATTTCAACCACATATATACCGGTGTCTAATACGCATACTAAAATCATTTCGATAAAAATATATTAACTATTTTTAAAATGCGTCATAAAACATAATTATTGCATAAAAATTCGTCATGTTCGATTACACAGTTGCAATTATTTAAAAAAAAATGTTTTCTCTTTCATTCTAGTAAGCGTAATAGCGACATGCTTACAGATTATAATTTTTTTTTCAATTTTTTTGTTTCAGCCCGCTGGAAGCTGAGATATTATGCCCAAAAAACGGCGATATCCATTTTTTTCTAGCCATATTAATATACGTGTAACTATGATAATAATTTTTTTTAATTCAATTTGTAAAAACGTGTCTATTCTTCATTTCTCGTTAAATAAACCACAAAAATCCCCAATGTCCTATATCTGATGGTTTTCGAGAAAAAAATGCAATTGATGAATGCCTTTCTCTATTTTCACACTAGACGACGGCTTTAAGCGCCACTGGAATTTACCAATGGTTAGAAGGGCTTATGTCCCCACAAAATACGGCCCTCCGCGGAAGAAGAACCTTAATTTCTCAAAATGTAATCAGGATACGTTTGGATATTACGTATCTATCATGATAAACATAAACAATACAACAGCAACAATATCAAAATTGTAAAAGCTTATATTCGTTTCTTGAGTTCCAACGTATACCCTTCCGGGTTTTAATTTGTTGCCTTCTCCAATTTAACTCTCTGATATCGATCCCAATCCGCACTTCCCTGATCTACCAGTGTCGGTATTGTTAATGCTTAATTTAACATAATAATCGACGGTGGTGCCGTTCGACGATCTCCCATGTTCAAAAACATTGTCTAGGGACAATACTGGGTTGGGTGACCGCCCAGTCGCTCACTCAGTGAAATGTAGCCGGTTTTATCGGCACAGGTTTCGCACGGTTTTCCTGTGCCTTCGGGCAAACGCGATCTGAGTGCATTTTAGGAGAGAGGGACTGTGGACAAGGCGGGGGGGGGGGGGCAAAGAACCGAAAATAGTAAAATGACAAGTGTGGGGACAAAGTGACAGGGGTGATCATAAAAGCCGAAAAGGGCATGGGCAGAGACATTCAAAAACATTTATACATTTTTAACATTTAAAAACACTAATACCATTAGTGGAGCCAAAAAATTAATTCTTTTTAATATTCTGTTTTCATAAAATATCTTTAGACAGTGCAAGCATATATAATATTGCATAATGTATTTAAAATAGTCATGTTTCCAAAATTGTCTTTCCAAAATTTTTTTTTTTTTTTTTCAATTTTACTGGACACTGCATACATATATAAAATTGCTAAATGTGAATATAAATTTAAGTTATAAATTTGAAAATTGTATAAATTAAATGATAAATTTAACAATAAATCAAATGTAAAATAGCAACTTTTTCAGAAAGTGTCGGTCTTATTCGCTAAAGAAATGTCTCCCAGCTGTCCAAAGCAAATAAAACGTTAAGTTTTTACGATGTAGTAGAATTTTGCAATATTCTTTTATATGTAACGTGTGCTTTGAGTTTTTTCCTCTCTGCTCTCTTGACTCTGCCGGCCTTATTTCCCGGCTCCCTTAAAAGCACAGATTCACCATACTTCACACAGAACATAGTTCGCCACCCTTTGTGGCATCGCGCCGTGCCCCTCGTTTTCCATATCCCTCCCGAAGTGACGAAAGCATCCGCGCATTTACTGACGCAACTAAAATATAATGACCCTCGCGCGACTGATACTATACCCACGTCGTAATGGAGCTCTTGCGTAATCGCGACACGAATCGCCGATGTGAGGTTTTTGAGAGTACAGGATACGTCGTCCTTGTAAAAGAGCAACATATAGTTTCGACTTGCGTAACACGCCTCACGTAATCGAACTACAAACGATTTTCTGACGATCCAAACGGACTCGTAATAATGGAATGCAATAGTAGTGAAGAATAATCGAAAAAATATTTAAAAAAGATGATTTGCATTTTATAGAGAATGTGGTACACTTTACAAAGAAAAAATCATATCCATAAAACTTTATTTTTTAGTAGAAAAAAATTCACGTTGTACTTTGTCTATCGCATAGTTCGTTTTAGGTGAATGAAATTTGGTTATTTTCAATGCCGAATTTGATTCATGCTCCATGAATAAAATTGTCATTAAATACATTTTTTGCCTTGTCCTATCATAGAAATTTAAAAATTAGGCACTAACTTTTTTGTTGCCTTATCCTACTGCAGAATTAAATTAATTAAATACTCCTTGTTTAAAAAGCGATTACTTATCATTATGATGAGACTTTACTAGAGGGATTTCAGCTGATAACTGCTGATGATGAAAAATATAAAATGATTGTAAACCACATTGTGTTTTCCTATTGCAAAAATAAAAAATTAGCTACTTATTATTGTTGCCTTGTCCTACTGCCGAATTAAACAAATTAAATACTCCTTGTTTAAAAAGCAATTGGTTATAATTATGATGAGACTTTAGTTGAGGGATTTCAGCTGATAACTACTGATGATGGAAAATGAAAAATAATTACAAGCCACATTGTATTTGCCTATTGCAAAATAAAAGAAAATATGTACTGGTTTTATATGCCTTGCCTATTGCAGAATTAAACAAATTAAATAATCCTGGTTTAAAAAGCGATCACCTATAATTATAATGAGACTTTAATTAAGGGATTGCAGCTAATGACTAGTAATGATGGAAACTGGTCATTTTTAGATGAAATACTAGATGAATGAAATTTGGTCATTTTCAATACCGAATGTCATTCATTTGTCATTAATAAGATTGTCATTGGATACATTGTTTGCCTTGTCCCACTGCAGAATGAAACAAATTAAATACTCCTTGTTTAAAAAGCAATCAGACTTTAATTCAGGGATGGCAGCTGGTAACTACTGATGATGGAAAATAAAACATTATTGCAAACCTCATTGTCTTTGCCTATAGCAAAAAAAATAGGAACTAATTTAGTTAAAAAAAAAACAATTACCTATAATTATAATAAAAGTTCAATGAAGGAAATGCAGCTGATAATGGAAACTAGTGATGATGGAAAATAAAAAATAATTGTAAACACGATTCCTCTCCATGGTTGTACTTTCGTCACGATCTTCCACCTGAACAATGTTCCAGCACTCTGAAGTGCACACGAACATCGAAAACGCAGACTCGTCAACTATTGCCCAATATAACTATTGCCCAAGCTCTCCCGTGTTGTTCTTTCCCTCTCGTGCACCCGAGTCTCGTTGAACTTTCCCAACAAGGAGAACTGCAAGCCACCTACCAGGCTACGTCAACCCCACCAAGCCATGCGATACGTTTCTAATTGGACAATCGACAGCGAAGTATGCACGACAGAAATTGTCTTCCACGATTGAGAGTCCCGAACTGGCATATTTTTTCGTCTTCGTCTGAAAATGGATCACCGTGTTCGCTAATTGTTGCTCGAGCTCTCAATCTTCAGGTTTCAAATCTGCACAATGTCCTTTCGCGTTTCACGCATTCACGATGCTCGACGTAAGCCAGAGGAGTGAAACGCGAGCAAAGGTATGACTAGATTTCCATGGAAACGCGGGGATTCGAGATGGGATCCAATGGAGGGAAGAAAGAGGACGTTGGAGACATGCGAGGGGGTGAACGAGAGGGACAACCCCACGGACACGCACAGCATCGAAACTCGAATGATCGACGTTTCACAAAAGTTGTACAAGGGCTAGCTCCTCTCAGCGACAAAGCCACCAAAGAAATCACAAGCGGAAAAAAAACCCACCCCTAAAAAACGAGATCTCAAGAACATCATTAAAATCGCCTTATCGCATGGGATCCTCGCGAAGAATGAGGAAAGGGAATATCCATAGACGAGTGATCCTTGCGAATCTTCGTTTAGCTTTTCCTGACCCGCTGCTGGATAACGATAAGGGTGGAAATCGCACACCGAGTATACTCACAGCTTCGATAAACCAATCCCTCCAAGCACTGAGTTATCCTCGACAACAATGGAACGAGGTCAATTGACACATCTTATACGAAAGTACGGCGCAAAAACTTGGCACCTGACGATGTGAAAAGTTGAATTAAAAAAAGTCTCCGTAAACAACTAACCACGGCAGTAGGAGCTTTGACATCGCGGTGTAAACGCTCGGGCGGTGAGAGTAGCACTGCGAGTTTGAGAATTGAGCGTGGATGAATTTCCGGACGCAGGGGGGCGCGGCGGTCAGGATTAGCCACAGGTTGCGCCCACCTCGTTCACGCAGCCGAGAGCTTTCGTCTATATCTGTATCGACGTGTCCTTATCGATATATGAACGTGGAATTGATGAAAGGGCGTAAACTCCGGCTCGAGGGATAAAAACGAAAGCGCCCCCGTGCCTTTTTCATTGATGACAGTGACGTAACCCGCGCCAATTAGATTTTTTTTATCTGCTTTCATTGAATCTAAAAGACACCCTGATTTTTTTTACATTTTTCTGAACAACCGTTAGTGAAAAAAATGTTTCTCTGAAAAAACCGCTCCGATTTGAAAATCTGAAAAAACTCCCGAAAATGCGTGATTATATGTAAAAAAATTCGAGCTTTCAACCGCAGTGGAGGTATGATTTTTGCTGTGCTTTCTAAACGATTAACGTTAAAAAAATCCGAAACAATTCAAGAACCGCTTACTTTGGGCGGATACTTAAATATTTTAATACCCGCAATGAATTTTGTTGATCATTTTTCAATAACCAAATCACAATCATGGACCTTGAAGAGTTAGCAGTCAATTTTTCGGATTTTTTTAAACGTTAATCGCTTAGAAAGCACTGAAAAAATCATACTTCCACTGTGGGTGATAGCTTGAACATTTTTACATATATTCAGGCATTTTTGGGAATTTTTTCAGATTTTTAATTCGCGGCGTTTTTTTCGGAGAAAAACCTTTTTTTACTAAGGGTTGTTTCGAAAAGTGTAAAAAAAAATCAGAGTGTCTTTTAGAGTCAATGGAATCAGATTAAAAAATTAATCGAATAGGCGAGGGTCAGGGAAAAAGTCCACCGGATTCACGTGGAATACCTCATATGTATTTGGCGTGTCCAATTAAGGAGACAAAAACCCATCACTTTTTAGCGTAGAAGTGGCATTTTTGACTGAAGGTAGATAGTTGCATACTGCAAGTAACCCCAATAAAACGTTGTCCCTCAACTCGCTCCAACCCTAAGAAATAGGGGTTGAAAACTAAAAAATTGCCGTATCTCGATAATTAATCGTCCGATCAAAAAAAGCTTCAAACGAAAGTTGTTTGGAATAATAAAATTCGTATAAAGTTATCCAACGTCTAACCCTCTATCTCTGAAAACAGCGGCACAAAAATGATTCGAAAATTCGGGGTTGACGCGTGTGCCAGCGGAGTAGACGGAGTAGATTGGATGTCGGATAACTTTATACGCATTTTATTATTCCAAACAACTTTTGTTTGAAACATTTTTTGATCGGGCTATTAATTACCTAGATACGGCGATTTTCAAGTTTTCAACCCCTATTTCTTAGGGTTGGGGCGAGTTCAGGGGCAACATTTTATTGGGGTTACTTTCAGTATGCAACTATCTACCTTGAGTCAAAAATTCATATTCTACGCTAAAAAGTGCTGGGTTTTCGTCTCTTTTATTGGACTATAAATGGAAAGCCATGTATGGAGGTTGGAAATGGGTAGGACTGTGTCCGCACGTTTCAACGCACAGAGAGCCGACAAGGGATGCGGGCATAGTCGGAAATATGCCGAGGAGAAAAGAGGGTGAAAAAACTGGATGCGATTGACACCCTTGATCGGTAGACCCTGAAAGAGTAGCATCATTTTCTTCCACGCAGTTGCAAGTTAATTGTTCTTTGATTCTGCAGCTGTCTGCATGATGTCCAATTTTTTAACCGTCTCTCTGTTTTTTTGATCGCTCGTAATGCTCTTGTCTTCACGCCTTGTCTTCCTTGCGCTTTTGCCAAGTCGTCATTTCCCGTGCGACCATGCCGTCGAAAACATCGCCTTGATGACATCGTTCCCAAAACATCGTATCACCAACTGATCCGTGGCTTGCTTTCCAATGATTACTGCCGTCGTGCTGTCATATACTTACTCCCTGTTGGAGCTTTCACTGTTTCTGTATATTTGTCTTTTTTTTAGTTATGGCAAGTTAAAGTGCCCAGGAACTTAAGATGTTGCCGATCTTTCAAGGAACATCACTTCAGGGGGGAGTTCCCTTTAGGCGAGAAAAAATTTGCTGATTTTCATGATTTTTTTTTAAAACCGATTTCTTCTCCACCTTTGAGACTTGGGGTATATTTTATTAATACTTTTGACTGTTTCATGGGATTTTTTCTCTTATTAATCTTTGAAAATGGCGAAGGTGTGCTACGGTCTTCTAAACTGTATTTTGAAAACTGGCGTGACGTATAGCTTGAGAACTAATCGACCGACGCTGATGAAATTTAGTATTAATCTTTCTAACCTTATTGTCTAAAACATGACCATAAATGTTTTAGGAAATTAAAAAAAGTATTTTTTATTGCAAAATATGGCCATTTTTGCGAAAAATTCGATCTCTTGTTTTCAAAGCACACCATTTCATCGATTTTTAATATTTATCACTTTTTCTTGGTTCATATTCTGCGTATGAGTGTTGATGAAAGAAAAGTCCTCGTTACTTTTTTTCAGAGTAATCCCCATGACGCTACGTGTCACGCCGTCTGACGACATACACCGCAACCCGCTTAGAAGACCGGTCATACCTCTGGCGTTTTAAAAGATAGAAAAAAATAACATGTAACAGCCAAAAGTGGCAATAAACCATACCCTGAGTTTCAAAGATGGTGAACAAATCTTTCCTTAAAAAAATCACAATAATCAGCAACTTTATCTTCGCCTAAAGGTATCAGCCCTCTTAAGTGTTTGCCTTCGATTTTGTTGAAAGTCATATATGTGATAAAGCATTGAAAACTATTAGACACGTATTTTTTTATTGGCGGAAAAACGGTTTTCGGGGGGGGGGGAGGCAAACCACCCCTCAAAGAAAGGGGTGTCGAGGGTTGATTTTGCAGTTTCGCCCACAAGCAGTCCACCGATTTGAATGAAACAAAGACCAAAATTCTTCTAATGTAAAGCGACGAAAAACCCACTATTGAAGTGTTGTAAAATAAAAAAATTAAGGGGTGACTCCTTTCTTTGAGAGGTGTCACCCTTAAGGGGCTATACCAGTGTGACACTTTCAGAAAATCGATTTTCTGCCTTTTTCGATAGTTTATACTTCCAAGAATATCATTATCGTTTATATCATTTACATCAATATCATTTTATCTTGCGAAAATCGATAGTTAAATCTTTGACCGCGTTTTTCTCGAAATAAGATTTTTCAAATTTGCTGACATTGTAACTCAAAGAGCAATTATCCGATTGACTTGAAATTTGAACTGAGTACTCTTGAATATATTTACTCTACAATGACGTAGGATATTTTTGATTGGATGAAAATTGACGATTTGGCATTGAAAAAAACGACCATTTTATAGGCAAGAAAACAGAATTTTTTTCATAACTACGCCATTTTGTTAGATTTTGATGTTTTTTGAAAATCCTACGTCATTGTACAGGAAATACCTTCCAGTTTAGCGACATTTTTTCATTTTTCGGTTTCAGCTACGCAATCGGCCGGAATCACGTCAGCAATGGAGGAACTTTTTTTTTGTTGCGCCTCCGAAGGCAGCGCATAAGTCGCATGGATCTCAATATTTTTCTATGAAAAAATTATGTAATATAGGTCAAATATAGCCAAATATATTCTTAATTTTCCGAAATATTTAAGTGAGTACTTTTCTTCCAAAAAATTCCCGAAAATCAGCAAAATTTTCAGCATTCACACTGGTATAGCCCCTTAAGACCGTTTTTCCGCTGACAAAAACCAATACGTGTCTAATAGTTTCCAATGCCTCATCACATACACGAGTTTCAATAAAATCGAACGCGTTCACTCAAGTGATATGGTGTCAATTTTTTCAGTAGACTTACGTGTTAAAATTTTCGCATCGTTTTCACGAACTCCGGGAGAACGTTGCAAGGCTGCTTTTTCTTATTGTCAATACGATTAACACTATTGTGGAAGATTTCGGCGATTTTCGGCCGCCTGGAAAGTTCGAACGATCGAGTGCAAGCCCGAAATATTCGAGGAATCGAATATAATGACAAAACCCTAATAACTTCGACGTTTTCGATCATTTCGTTCGCTCCGATAGAAGGCAAAGTTGGGCAACCCAAATATCCGATGATCGGTACATTTTTGATCACTCTGTACAGTTCGACGCCTTTTTCTTATCAGCTCGGATGCTCTTATCGTGCTCGCCGATAAAACGACTGCTTTCTCGAGACTCTTTACGATTACGAATCATATTCGCCACTACTCGCGGCTCTGCGCTCATTCACGAAACAACGGGGATTCCAAAGAAAAGAAAACGGGCTTCCAAGATGATGGGAGTAAGTGCAATGCGTCGCAAAGTTACGAGAATAAAAACGGCCTCGTTGGAGATCCAGTTGGCCTTTTGTTTCAACGTTTGCGCCAGGCCGGGGGAGAAAATATATACGATTGTAACGGGTCTTTTACGAGAGCCATCGAGGCAACTCGTGTTCATGCGTATACACGACGGGTGTAAAAAATTGTTCCAAGCCACATTTCGAGGGCTCTCAAGCTTGTGTGTTCCGAGCCAGTGACCGGAAGTTTAAAATGTCACACGTCGAATACGTAAGCTCGTAGGAAATGTCGTACACACGAGAAAGGATCGTTTCTCCTTCGTTCGTAAACGTGTCCAGTTGCCAATATTCAGGAAAAGTTCGATAACCGTGTCGCTTGGACGAAAGCATCAGTTCGAAAAATATGAAATATACAAACGTCACTGATATTCACAGATGTATTTCCACTTTGGCGTGGCCGAGACGATTCTTTTCTCCGTATGGAAAACGACCGATTGGCAGGGGATTTTAGCCTCGATGATTGGAATTATACTCCTAGCTGCCATCTACGAAGGACTGAAAAATTATCGGTGGGTTCAATGATCGTATGGTCCACAAAATACGTAAAAAAAAAAAATGACGTTTCGGAGCTAATCGAATCAATTATTTCAGCGAACATCTTTACATGGAGACCGTGATCTTAAGGAGGGATGAGAATAAAAAAAGATCGAGACGGTAGATGGAATATCGGATTTTTTTTCTATTTTTTTTTGTTCCTACATAATTTTGGTATCTCAATGTCGTTTCTATTCAACAGGGAGATGATGTTTTCGGGAATGCACTTTTACCAAACCGTCCTACATATGATACAGTTTATCATTGGCTACTTCCTAATGTTCATCTTCATGACGTACAACGTCTGGCTGGCACTCGCGACGGTCATTGGCACCGGTTTGGGCTATTGGCTCTTCTCGTGGAACAAATTTACGAGCGAGGACAACGATTGTTGCAGCTGAAATCGATGCCCCTTGCAATGCGGGCTTCACATCCGAAAGACTCGCTCGCTAGCTTTTATCGAGTAACTTAATCGCAACGACGGGACCCCGGGGAAAACATTTGTTTTATAATCACTCGAAATAAGAACGAAATAAAAACCAAGTTTTTACGAAAAATCAATATCTTGTTATGTGTTTTTTTTTTTTTTTTTGAGATATCGAGTTGACGCATTACTCATCTGAGAGAGATGTGTACATTTATACAAGTGCCGCTGATAAGACTCCAATTGTTCAATCGAACTCGCACGAAACTATTCGACGTCCGATTAAGGCCTTAGGCCACTCTACACGGAAAAAAAGAAATGGTACAAAATACAGGGAACACACAGTTCGCATTGGACTCGAGCAATTGCACAGCGATATTTACTGAAAGACATGGCTCAAAATACAGTGTGCTCAAAATAAATTATTACAGTTCGTATACTGTCCTCTTTGGATTCGAACCGCTGTACTGTATCTTTTACTCGAAAATACAGTCCAAAATACAGTGTAGTCAAAAGTAAATTTTGACAGTTCAACACTGAAATAGAAATTTCACAAAACTTGTAATTTGACAGTTGGTTAATCTGTATTATGTACAATGAATGCGCCAGTTATATGGACAGAGTTTATGTAGACACACGACAAAAAGTTTATCCATAAAAGAAGTTGGAAAAAAATGTGTAGAAAATATTAAAAAATCAGTCACAAAAACAAGAACGTACTTTTTTGTAAATAATTCTCTCTTTTTTGTAATTTCTTGAATTATGTCGCACAAATTTCAACGTTCGCATCCTATCGACCACGTGCTACTAACTGGCAATCTTTTGTGTCCTGGCCTCGTGCCTCATTTGCGTACAGTATAAAAATCAGTGATCGCATTTAAATTTTACAGTTCAATGTTTTTACTGAAATGACTGATGTATTCGCAATATCAAACTGCAAATAAACCAGTGTAACTGTAGAAATCTCAGAGTGCACAGATTACGTCACGAACTGTCGAGAGAAGAGTAAAACTACCGCACCACACTGTGAAATTTAATGAATCTCTGTATTGAGTACTCTGTACTCAATACAGTGTACACTGTAACTCTTACAGTTTGCGTACAGTATAAAAATCAGTGATCTCATGTAAATTTTACAGTTGAATATTTTTACTGAAAACACTGATGTATTCACAATACCGAACTGTAAATACGCCAGTGTAACTGTAAAAATCTCAGTGTGTACAGGAAAATTCGTCATTTTTGCAGGACAGGATTTACATTACTCTGTTTTACTGTGAAATGAAATATGGCATCCTGTTCTTTATGCGGTTTATACTGTGATTTTCGCTGTTTCTTTTTTTCCCCGTGGAGGCTGAAAAATAGGCTTTTGGGGAATTTTTTTTTTAGAATAACTACACAATAAATCGAGATTACAAGAAAGGGTGTTTATCATGCATATCAGTGACTGTGTACAATCATTTTTTTGAAGCGATTAATTTCAAAATGACGGCTGTGCAGCGTTTATCTCAAAATTGCATTTTTTAACGTGGCCGGAAACATAACTCGGACAATTTTCAACCGATTCACTTGAAATGTTGAATATATCTTGAAAAATACATTATCTATGGAAGTACGTAGGATTTTTGTTTTATATTGCATAGTTCATTTGTTATAAACAATTATCTGACGATTTTTTAGGCAAATGTATGGAAAGTAGAAAAAAATTGCCTGAAAAATCATCAGATAATTGTTAATAACAAATGAACTATGCGATATAAAAAAAATATCATACGTACTTCCGTAGACAATGTATTTTTTAAGATATATTTAACATTTCAAGTGAATCGGTTGAAAATGGTCTGAGTTATGTTTCCGGCCAACTTAAAAAATGCAGTTTTGAGATAAAACAGCCGCCATTTTGAAATTAATCGCTTGAAAAAAATTATTGTATACAGTCACTAATATGTATGATAAACACCCTATTTGTAATCTTGATTTATTTTGTAGTTTTTCTGAAAAAAAAGCCCAAAAAGTCTTATTTTTCGGCCTCCACAGTGGCCTAACCCCTTAATGCGTTTACTTTCTTTTTCTTACGTATGAATACCGCTGCCCCGGGCTTCATCGATCACAATAGAGTATACTTATCTATTTGAAAATATACTTGGGTTTTTTTTCCTAACTGATAACAAATGAAGTATCAACTGGACGAAAATCCTTCAGTTGCTTGATTCACACATGACATATTATTGTAGTTTTATAATTTTTTAATTGTATTATATAATATTTTTTATTGTATTACATAATAATTGTATAATTTTTCGATATAATTTTACAATATATTTTATAATTAACATAACACATTCTTTTTCGACGATACGTTTTATTTGCTTTTTTTACGTGCGATAAATTCGTCGAGTGCGTGTTCATTCGGTAAATAGACACTTATGTGTCATACCTACGTGCCATGCGTCAATTTTATTTTCTCGCTCGCATGTTTTTGGAATATACAAACGAATGTTATTTTCTAAGAGGATTATTCGTCGAAAAATTTCGATGCTTCTTGAGGCAGTATTCTGGTTTGGAAACTTCAAACAATCGATTTTTTGGCACTTTGTTGAAGTTTTTTTGGCACCCTCTTAAAGTTTTTTTGGCACTCTCTGAAGAATATGTGGTCTAAAGGAAATTTCGCAATTGCCAATATTCACGCCAACAGACGAGACCAGAACAGGATCCACCGGTCGGAACTACGAACTTCAGAAGCTTCTACGAAAGCTAGAACTGCTTGCAGGGAAAAACGAGCATCAGAATATCATCATTTCGAAGACGGGGAAGGCACACTTTACGAGGCAGGAATGGCAAATTAAGGGGGTATTACTCGCTAAAAACTTTAAAAAAAATCGTTTTTATTTTTCTTTTCATATTGTTATAGTGTGAACTTTCAAGAATATTTTAAGACTATTAACCTCAACCCGTCGAGTCTTCGAACGCGATTATCTCGAAAATATATGTCTTGACACGGCGGGGTTGATATATTGAGTAACTTTCACACTATTGACTTGAATTTGCTCAGTTAGCGTTCAAACAGTAGTCATTTTCGGTTCACGATCGCATTTTTTAATTGGATGAACCATTTGTTAATGACAATGACTTCAGCATGCTGTTTTTCAAGACAAAAATGAATTTTTTTTCGGAGAAGCTGTAATTTTTCGTATTTTTCGTATTTTTCGAAATTTCGAAAAGTGGATCGTGAACCCATAGCCAGCGGGATATATTTTAAGAATTTTTGTTTGTTTTCGTTTCAGATTACATTTGAGCCTGGTAGAGATCCCGCCGTTTCGAGCCTCGCCGCTGGAGAACGGCAACGCCAAATGCAGCACCACGAACACTTTGAAAGATTTTCTTCCGAAAAAATTACATTGTAACCACAAACATGTGTACAACATGCTGGGAAAAAATTAATTTATCCCAACCAATGTTTTACTAGCAAAAAATTCATCATTCTGACCTTTCAAATTGGGCTTCCAGCGAGGGAGACCCCGTTAAAATAACGTAAGTGTAACATGCCATTATACCACTTAGATAGTTGCTGTTGTCGTCAATTGTGTTCAAAACTTAAGCACGGTTTTCTCGAAACTACTTTTTTCAACCTGGTTGACATGAAATGTCCAGTTATATTCAACCCATTGACTTTAAATTTGGAATAGACCGTCAGTATATATCCCTCTATCATTTCTACCTCGCGCTCTGCGATATCATTGGTATTACTATTTTTTTTTAAATCGACAATTTATAAAAAATCATTTTCTTGAAACCAATTGTATCAAATAATGATTTATTTATAGAAAAAATAAATTGCAGAATACAACAAGGGTTATTTCGTGCTACTCCAACCGCAAACAAAAAGATGGCCATTTAAGGCAGTAGTCTAGTCTAGAGCGAGATTTTTTACGTCATTTTTGGGTTGGAATAACTTTTAAACCGTTGAAGTTGTCTTGATGAAATTTTACACATGTATTTATTGTTCCTTTGAGAATTTTCCTACATTAAAAAAAAATTATTTCAAATATTTTCATGCAGTTTTTTATTTTTTTTTTTACAACATGGTCCGCCGACAACCGCCTCAATTGGCGCCCGCTCTCGGTGATGTTGTATGCATCTGAAATAAAAAATAAATATATTCTCAATCTGTATAAGTATTCTCAGCACTAGTAGCAGAATTAGTACTTTAAAAAAATGTTGTTACAAAATGGCGACCTGTTTAACGATATTTCATACATTTTCGGGTATTCGACGAGTTATAAAATGTGGGCAAAATTATTGTTCGACTCAATTCTGCTATCAGTCCTCAGAAAGAGGCTACCGAAGGTATGTGCAAAATTCGAGCTCGATCGGTCAATTAGTTATCGAGATATCGTGGGTGCCGATTTGAAAAACATAGTTCTGAGATAAACGCGTTCAAAGTTTTGATACCGTTAGATGAGTTTTGCTCGCGGCTTGCTTATAATTTCTATTACTCTGCTAATTTTTGAAATATCCATAAACGGTTTTCACGAGCACATTAAGAAAGGTCTAAGGAATTATAAAATGAAAAAAAAAAAAAAATCGATTTTGTCAAATTTCTAGACCAGACTGCCTTAAGGGCGATATTTCAGGTAATTAGAAGAAAAAAAGGTCAATTACCGTGACATTTAAGACATAGGGTCTCGGGTGAAAAAAGTATCGAATGACCCCCCTAATAGCCGAAAAAATTGTGTAGGTCCATGCGCCAAACACCCTGTATACCTACTCTCTTTCATCCATCCAATCAATAGAGTTATGTAAAAAAGATGCTGAAAACAAAAATAATGTGGCCTAAAGGCAAAAATGGAAACTCATATAACCTTTTTTTCAAACTCTCTTCTATCCCATGAAAACATTGCCTAGGGGCAATGTTTTCAAAATTTTTTAAATATAACCTCAATAGGAATAAACAATGATTAACGCTGATTACAAAATTATAAAAAATTATAAAATAAATTAAAGCTAATTAAAAAGTAGTAAAAAAAAGTATTTACGGACGATGATTGCTATCACCGATACTGATAGCGTCTAAATTTTTTTATCGGATTTCAACATAACGCAGATTAAGGCGTTACCCCCACTTGCAGCGCAAAAAAGGCCTTTTTCATGAATTTTTTTTAAAGAAAACTACAAAACTTTTTTAATCGATCAATATACCATCTTAAAGAACACATCTTGAAGAACTTTCAGTAATTTTTTTATTGAAAAATATTACATTGTTTAGTGGCAAATGGCCGTCAATGAAATAATGTTTTTATAAACACGGTTTGCGGTGACCAACATTGCGGCGAAGTGGATCATCTGAAAAAAAAAATGCGGATGGATTTAGTCAAATATAAGTATAAACTAGTCTTTAATTGAAGGATTTTAAAAAATATTCATTTCTCACAAAATGGCGGTCAGTCAAAGTTAATGGTTCGATTTAAACGAAAAAAAGCGGCCGTTTTTTGGCTATAAAATGGCCATTTTTTTCGAAAAAAAATATCGAACGATTAAAGACTAAATTTTTATGTATTAAATAAGCCTGCAAAATTTCAAGAAGATCGTTTCATTAGTGTTCGAGTAATCTTGGTCACCGGCTTCAGAAATGCCATTTTGAGAAAAACGCGTTTAAAGTTTCAATTTCCGGTCGTTTACAGAACGGATTCTTCTCTTTCAACGCTCATATCTCAGTCAACTTTGTTCGGATCGACTTGAAATTTTCAGGACATATTCTCAGATACTTATACTTCAAAAAAATGCAATAAAAAAAATCGATTTTTCCAAAATCGCAAGTGGGGGTAACCCCTTAAATTGTCGGAGCTAATGTATTTGGGAATCCCCTTTTTGTTCATAATGATCCCTGCTTCCTATTTCCTGCCATTTGCACAGCAACGATGAATTCGATTGGGCCATAACGCGCGTACAACGAAAATATCGTCGTGTAATTGATAAAAAAAAAAATAACGACGTTATCCCGTCATGCCGGTACGTCTTATCATCCAAGACTCACTTTTTTTTTATCACGCACCGAGCGCGTTCGACATTCTCAAACGCCACGTTTATTCGTCGGAACGCTAGTCGCGTTGATCGGCTCAATCAGTATATTTCGTGTTTTCCTATCGAGCATATTCACTTTTGAGCCAAGATCATTACTCAATTCGTCAGAATGTCAAGCAATTTCGCAAGCACGGATGAGATTTGCAGATGTGAGAGAAGTGAAAAGTCGTTCGGTAAATTGATTCTTAGCTGGGACAAATTCAACGGTATCGTCTGGCTCCTCCTCATCACCTCTTTCGTCGTATGGTGCATCGCCTTTTTTGCCGCTTACCAGCCCGCCAAGTCGGCTGACGCCGGACATGACATGCACCACGACGCGCACCACCACATGCCTGGGGGATCGATGCACTGATCAGAATTATCATAATTACCATATCGTATGTCATCTAATCAAAATAATTACTCGATAAATCGAATAACAAATAAATTTAAAAAAACGTATGTACTTAAGCTTGAAATTGCGTCACTTTCATTTGTTTTCATACTGAAAAATGGGCCTATTTAAGGGGTCTTCTCACTTCAGACGCGAAAAAAACTATTTTCATCAATTTTTTTAATAGGTTTATATTATAGATATTGGTATAAAAGTTGTTGCACTTAATAAATAGGCTTTCAAAATACATTTAAAATGTTTTTTTTAAATTTATTTATGTAACCCAAACAAACTTTAGACGCGTTTTTCTCAAAACAACGTTGTTCGACGGCTTGTTTATAAAATTTTCGAAACTGCTGAACCGATCCTTATGAAATTTAAACCACAGATCTTTTACAACTATCGCGCATATCAAGAATTTTTTTTAATGTTGATATTTACTATTTTTTTGCCAAAAACATCGAATAAGCACCACGTTTTTTTCGAAAACTGTCCGCCATTTTGTTATTTTTGCATATATAAAAAATCGTATGATATGCGCTATAGCCATTAACATACTGAATCTAAAACCGTATGATTTTTTTGTTTTTGATGATCCATCTCCGAGATTTCATCAACAGCGCGGACCTATAATTTTTTTAGGTTTTAGAAAGTGTATCTATTAAGTGTAACTTTTACATCAATATCTATAATATAAACCTATAAAAAAAATTCATAAAGAGCCTTTTTTAGCGTCTAAAGTGAGAAGACCCCTTAATGTTACAAAATCAAAAGCAGTCGGTAAAAATGAAGTTTCACGCCACTCGTATCTTGAATTGAGAACAAAGATAATTTTCGAGTGTTTCAACGATATGTGTGCAGAAAGCCGATCATACTTTCTGGATGGCTGAACAGTTTTTTTTTATCAGCCGCCAGTATGCAAACTCTTATCAGCATTAATGACTTTAAAGCAAATAGTTCAACTGATTTTTTTTTTCTTAAATTTATCGTTAAAATGCACGTATATCTTCACGGGACCAAAGTGTGAATGTTTAAGGGGATCATCACAGTGTAACGGGTCGAAAAATAGTTGACTTTCGCGATTTTCTTTTTCGATAGTTAAAATACGCTTATCAGTCTGATTTTTTAATGTCATATCGAAGGACTCATGAAGAACAGAAAATACATTTTTAATTTTTTTTACATTTTGTTTAACGGTGGAAAATGTCTTCGAAAAAAGCAGTACTCACGGTGTACACGGTTATGGCCGCAAATATTATCTGAAACAAAATTTGCAAATAGATTATTAATCAGTGAGAAAGCCGCTATCTTGCTATGAAGATTTTTTTAAAATAAAATTTGACAAAATGGCGGTGGCTTGAAAAAAGTATCGAATTTAGTCTATTTTTCGAACGTTTTTCGTTTAAAAAATATAAAGATTTGAAAAAAAAAAGTTTCTATAGCAAGATAAAGAATGGCGTAAAGAGTGTTGGGTAACAATTTGAGACTGATAGCTTGAAAACTCTTCCTTTCAGAGTGTACACTGTTTTGAAAAACGACATTTTGAGAAAAACGCGTTTAAAGTTTCGAGCGCGGAATTTTCACGTATATTGTCTACTTACGTTTATCTAAGTATATGAACAGCGTGGTCAAAACCGTCCATACTGCCAGACGATGAAGAAAAAAAATCGATTTTTGAAAGTGTCACACTGTCATGATTGCTTAATGAGACAAGTAATTGAAACGAATAACGTGTACTTAGAAAATCAATTTTTTTCCAGATTATTCGAAAAAGGCGAGAGGATATAGATGATCAAACGAAAAAACGAGAAGGAGCAATTTTTCCCACCAATCTGTGCAGAGTGCCTGGAAAGAAAAAAAACTTCTTTTCCGATTCGTATCAACATCGAACTCCTTAGGTGTGCGTTATATAGGTGCATGCTCGATTCTATCGATTAACACTTATTCCCGTACGGTTACGAATCTATCCCGAGAACTTTCGACAGCAAAACGTACTTGTTTCTCGACATTTTGTTACATCAACGAAAATTCGTCGCGGATATTACAGTTTCAGATGAGACATTTTTTTGGTTCAACTTCAGCGCCGTATTGTGAAATATTTACATCTTGCTCTTCGATCCAAACACATGTAATGCATCGAGTCGAAATTGTAATTGTAGTCGAGTATATATTGCAGCGGTGAATTTTTATTCTCACACTGGAAAATAGAAACTGTATAATAAACGGTAGAAAAAAGTTCGCGTGTTTTTTTCTTCTATAGTAGAACTCGAAAAGTTTTTTTTTTTGTAAAATACGTTTCACTATTTTCTTCGAAAGGCCAATATAATTCGTAAGTAAGAGATTCAGTCTTTCAAGATTGCTTTTTATTTATTTAAAAATTATCTGACAATTTATTAAAGGTAGAAATTGATTCAAATATTCCGAATTTTATAAAAATATTCAGAATTGGAAACAAATATTTAGAATTTGTAACAAATTTCGAACTTTTTGAACATCAAATGTTAATCAATAATAAACATAAACATTTTTAAAATTATTATTAATTAACATTGGATGTTCCAAAAATTCTGTATTTTTTACAAAATCTAAATATTTGTTTCCAAGTCTGAAAATTTGTACAAAAATTCTGTATTTGTTACAAATTCTAAATATTTGTTCCCAGGACTAAAAATTCGTATAAAATTCTAAAAAATGTATACAATTCTGAGTTTTTTCAATAAAATTCTGATTTTTTAAATAAAATACTGAATTTTTAAATAAAATTCTGAAAATTTGAATCAATTTTTTAAAAATTCACCTAAAATTCTGAAAATACGCACCAAATTCTCTCCGCACAGTTTTCATTTTTCTCAGTCGATTTACCTTGAGCCTGCTGCAGTACGCCGCTGGCGGTACAGTCGAATAATTTCTGCGTCCTAGGGTGACCCGCGGCCTGGATCGCTGTAAAACCGGAAGCAATGTATAAACCCTAGTGTCGGCCGTAATTTAAGAGCGTGGTGTGCATAAGTATGCTTGTCTCCTCGATGTGGAAACAGACTTTATTTAAATGCCAAACGTCGTACCTTAATTCGGGACAAAGGCACGGCCCCGATCGTTCATCAGGGCAATCCAAACGAAGACGGGTTGAAAATACGCGACCCTTGACATCGAAAATTACGGCGTGCTTATATATAAATGCGGTTTAAATGGTATCGTTGTAGCAGAATATCTTTTTTCACGCCCGATTAATATTTGCTGTGATAAAAAAAAATATTGGGTACAGAAATACACTTTGCACGAATTGCCTGTACGTAAGTATTGGAAGTCAAGAAAGTTTTTTACATCATGTTGCACGGAAATTTGCAACTAATAGGAAAAATGCAAAATATGCAACGACAGTCTGCAACAAATATAAAAAATGAAAAATGTGCAACGAAAATATGCAACAAATCTAAAAAAAATGAAAAATATGCAACGGAAATATGCAAAAAAATGTAAAAAATGCAAAATATGCAACAAATGTAAAAAAAAAAATGTAAAATATTTTTTAAAATACACGACCGGCGAAACGTGTAGCTACATTGTTCGAATTCTTTAACGGGCTGAAAACGTAAAGACCTATGTAAATTAAAAAAAACATCGCAAAGGCTTATTCAAGGTAGTATTTTAAAGATAAAAAAATCAAGCTCGATTATGCTCTTATTTTTATTTCTTTTACACTTTTTGTCTCGTACGCGGTGATCTCGAATTTAATGCTTTTTTTGCGATTTTCCTCTTCGCATAAAACGGTAAATAATTATCTGCTGACATGGGAATAGGATTTTTTTCTCATTGCTTATAAAACTAGTATCGAAGAAATTTTTAATTCGTCATGGACTTGAATCTTTGTCGTTGGAAAACATTTATTTCACTGTTCCTCATTCGCCAGAGGCTGTCCCTTCAAAGCTCCATTCTGAAAGGTAGAAACATAGAATTTCCATTCTGTCTCTCAACAGTTAAAATTGCAATGTTTATTAAACACTCCGTTCGTGGCTGTTTTTCGAAGATTCTGCAAAAAGTTTGGAGAGCTGTCTGGCGAAACGTGAAAATTGAAATTTCATTTTTTCGAGGGATCGTAAAAGTGTACTGTTCGTTGTGATATTTGGAGCTGTCTGTCTCCGCTCCCTCCTCAATTACTCACACCCCTCGTTAGCTACTTTTTCACGTGCGTAAGTCATTACGGGAGGAATAAAGTAATTAGAGTGGGTTAAGGGGTTGGTACAACGGGAGAGACACGTTCGAAGGTAAATTGAGTAATAGTGAGAGTCAACGTGAGCTCCGCAAAACTCTATACATATATGTAAGTCGCTTAGCACGCGCTCGTTGGACTGGTCGATACTGGCGGCGGCTTGCCTGGAAATACGTTAGGTATGGTGCTTTCCACGTACACCCTTGCCGGGCCAACAAAACTTTATTCCCGTGTGGATCGTCCATCTCGGGTTAAACTTGAGCTGGCTCGATAGGAAACGGATCGATAGGAAACAGAAGGCCGTAATCCGTACGATTGGACGCGCTAACAAGGAACATCACTTGAGAAGGTAGGTTCGTGGAGGATAAAGGTTAGCCGTAAACCAAGATTAAATTTGAAAAAAAATATATGTTATTGTCTAGACTATGCCGAGTTTTCGCGAATTTTTTGACATTTTTTCACCACAAGACACCAGAGATAAAAAAAAATTTAAGGGGTTACCCCAACTTGCGATTTTGAAAAAATCGATTTTTTTATTGTATTTTTTTGAAGTCTTTGAGAATATGTCCTGAAAATTTCAAGTCGATCCGAACAAAATTGACTGAGATATGAGCGTTGAAAGAGAAGAATCCCTTGTGTAAACGACCGGAAATTGAAACTTTAAACGCGTTTTTCTCAAAATGGCATTTCTGAAGTCGGTGACCAAGATTACTCGAACACTAATGAACCGATCTTCTTGAAAATTTTCAGGCTTATTTAATACATAAAAATGTAGTCTTTAATAGTTCGATTTTTTTTTTTGAAAAAAATGGCCGTTTTATAGCCAAAAAACGGCCGTTTTTTTTCGTTAAAATCGAACCATTAACTTTGACTGTCCGCCATTTTGTGAAAAATGAATATTTTTTAAAATCCTTCGATTAAAGACAAGTTTATACTTATATTTGACTAAATCCATCCGCATTTTTTTTTCAGATCATCCACTTCGCCGCAATGTTGGTCACCGGAAACCGTGTATATAAGAACATTATTTCATTGACGGCCATTTGCCACTAAACAATGTAATATTTTTCAATAAAAAAATTACTGAAAGTTCTTCAAGATGTGTTCTTTAAGATGGTATATTGATCGATTGAAAAAGTTTTGTAGTTTTCTTTTAAAAAATTCATGAAAAAGGCCTTTTTTTGCGCTACAAGTGGGGGTAACGCCTTAAAGCCTTAGGCCACAGTAACGGGTATAAAATCATGTGCGAATTTAACAATTTTTTTTCGTATGAAAAATGATTCACTCATAAAGTTAATTACACATCTATTTAGTATGAATATCGAGCTGTTCGAAAATATATATATATATATATTTTATTCGGTGTACAAAATGGCCGACTACTGATATTTTCGTTTGTTATCTTTTTTTTAGGCGCTCCGCGTTGTGACATTTAGCATCCACAATTTTTTACCTAGAACAAAAAACAAAAATTCTCGTCAATCTACATTAGAATACCTAGAGAAGTACGTAAGGAATTTAAAAAATATTGTTTTATTCAAAAGTTGTAGGTATTTGAACGTAAGAAATGAATTTTCAGTGAAAAATTTCGTTATGACTGCTCATAAACTGCTCATAAAATGAAAAGTTTTCGGTTAATCAGAAATTCCATTCGTACTTCTCGGCGAAATGCAATTAGGAACATAACTTTTAAACTTGAAGTAAATCGTGTGAAAATTGATGAAGTTATTCCTCACGCCAATTGGAAAAAAGCTGTTTCGAGAAGTTTCGAGTAGTCGGCCATTTTGTACATCGGGAAAAAACATTATAACAGCTTGATATTTATACTAAAGAGATGTGCGTAATTAATTTTACGAGTGAATCACTTTTTCATACAAAAAAAATTGTTAAATTCGCACATGATTTTATGCCCCTTATTGTGGCCTAAGGCCTTAATGTATGTAATTTTACATGCGCTTAGAAGGGCAAGCCGTTTACGCTACGGATGATGTTATTTTTATTGACTATTTAGCACCAAGATAAACCATTTCTAACAATGGATGAATAGAAACTATACTTTTGCAAACATTTAGAAAAAAAAGTCCCATCTTGCCAATCGTAAACCATATATGTTCAATATTAAACCATCAAGGTTTGATGAAAGATTACGAATCTTGATTACCGAATGAAGGGCATTGATGCCAACCTCAATGGCCACGAAGCAGCCGTATTTTGGTGACACTAAATATTAATTAATGGTAATAATAAAATATCTCGTGACATGAATATAAATAGGCATAATTATAAATTACTCAAAACTTGATTTTGAGTTGTATAAAACATTGGCTGACGTAGTTATTTAATAATAACGATCGTCGATTTTATACTTTTTTAAGTCGGTTACAATACAATTTTTCCCTTATTTACGTGATAAAAATATAAAAATGCATATATTGGTCCTTTAATTATATATTTTATGGAAAACTAGCATCGACAGAATAGATCTATACCGCGTATGCCATTTTTGGGGGTTCATTGAAAAACATTCATAAACCATCATTTGACTCAGCTGGACCGCTCCAACCTCCTTAAGTGTCTGCCTTCGATTTTGTTGAAACTCATATATGTGATAAAGCGTTGAAAGCTGTTAGGAATGTATTTTTTTATAGTTCGACAAACAGTTTTCGGGTAAAAATACCCTTTAAAGAAAGACGCATCACCCCGTAATTTAATTTTCAATCCTTCTATAGTAGATTTTTTCATCACTTTACATCGGAAGGATTTTGGTTTTTGTTTCATTCTGATCAGTGAATTGCTTGTGGGTGAAACTGGAAAATGACTCCTTGACACGCCCTTGTTTGAGGGGTGGTTATCCCCCCTTAAGGTTTTTTTTCGAACAAAAAATAAATACGTGCCTAACAGTTTGTAATACTTATATGAGTTTTAACGACATTGAAGGCGGACACTTAGGGAGGGTCCCTTTAGACGCCCGAAAGTGAGTCATTTTTCATGAATTTTTTTAAAGGTGATAAAATAATAGCATCATTTTAAAATTTTGACATTGCCTTATTACAACTTTGAAGTGTTAATTTTTTTTCTTTTTCAAACAATACAAAATGGCGGCGTTATAATATATTTCTTCATGCGTATTTTGAAAAACTACTCATGTTACAGTTCAAAAAGGTATCGATCGATCTGGCTGAAATTTTGGGAGTTTTCTCACTATAACCTTAATGGGAGGACATACTTAAAGTTTTAAGGTTGTACACAAAAACGCGTAAATACATTACTTTTTTGGGGTAAAAATCGCGAGAAAATGGTCAAAAATATGAAAATTTAATTACAAAGCCTACGTAATTCATAATTTTATACTTTTTAAATATTTTTATAGGTGTATCCTTCCAATAATGTTACAGTGAGAAAACTCCCAAAATTTCAGCCAGATCGAGCTATAACTTTTTGAGCTATAATATAAGAAGTTTTTCAAAAAACGCCTAAGGAATACCTTAATAGGCCGCAATTTGTTTTGTTTAAAAAAAAATAACATTTGAAAGTTGTAATAAGATCATGTAAAAAATTTCAAATGATGCGATTATTTTATCACATTAAAAAAAAATCATGAAAAATGACTCATTTTCGGGCGTCTAAAGGGATTTCACCGCTTGAGGGGATGTTCCTTGTAAGTGATGTGGGCGACGACCTTTAACTTGCCAGCATACGACCATCCCAACTCACAACCTATAACAAATTGCCAGCAAGGTTGTCACCCCCACGCAGCTCTCTCTCTCTCTCTCTCTCTCTCTCTCTCTCTCTCTTGCTAACTCCCGCATCGCTATCGCGGTTGTCGCTTAATTGACGAGCGCACTCAGTTATCACTAAGGCCTCTGTACGTTTAATTCTGCAGGCAGCGAGACAGGTGGGATGAACGTAATGTAGTGAGGCACACCACAATTGTGGGCAACTTGATCGAGCAGAGATAATCTCAACGTCAAAGGGAGCGTCAGTGACAGTCGCTTCGACTATACTCGAATATCAAGTACACATTGAAATCTTTGCATGGCCGACGATGGTTCCTAACACTGATTCATGTCAAGCTGAGACGGTCAATTATGAAGATCGGTTCAGATAGTGATAACGTAAAATCGTATGCCAATATCTCGTGAATTCGACGCGTAGAGTACGCGTAGAGTATACGTTTAAGGGGTTACGTGGGCTCCGAAGCCAAAAAAGCATATTTTCTCTATATTAAAAAAAAATATAATATATAAATTATTTTATTCAAAATATTAAGCACATAAAAGAGCTACATTTCAGCAATATTAAAAAAAAAAATCATCCAAAAATTTGGGAAATTCAGCCATTGGGACCTGCTTTCCAGAGGCCTCTTAAAAAAAGTGTCCTCGTGGTGGTCCGGATGATTCGTGATAGCTTTATCTGAAATTAAAAAACCAAATTTTTTCTGTTAGTAGATAAGTATAGCTCGTGATTAAACGAAGGATTTTTAAAAAAACTGAAGTTTGAATTTTTAGCAGAGTTGTATGCAAAATAGTTCACTTTTTGGTACAATTTACACTACGTATAGCCTCGTAAAATTAGTTGTAATCGAAAAAAAAAACTTTCGTTCAATCACTAGTCAATGCTATTTTGAAGAGGTCGGCAAAATTTGAATAAGATCGGTGCATTAGTTTTTGAGCAATCGGGTCCACCGATTTAAAAAATAGTGTTTTGAGAAAAATGCGATATATCTGCGTCGCTCCTGGCCGGTCTTTCTCAACGGTGGGGGGGGGGGGGAGGAATTCCCAAATGCTCTCTCTCTCGACTTTTACTTCGTTCGGCTTAAAACTTTGGGAGAATATTCTAGATATATTGTACCATAAAATAATAAAATAAATAAAAAATGGAGTTTTTGAAATTTTCTGACCCACGTAACCCCTTAAGATTGGTTGTGACATTATTAGAGAACGGTTCGTATAACAAGGAATTACAGGTTATGCAGGTGTATCATCTAGCAGTGCAATCAGGCATCCCGCAGACATCGATATGCAAAAAAATTAAAAACACAATTCAGTTAGAACATGTGTAATTTCTATTTGACAGTAATTAAAATGAAGAACATGCAAATGTAAGAGAATGGCACGTATTTACAAAAAAAAACAAATTTCACGCGAAATTCCGGTAAAATTTGGATTCGAAAAGTAATTTTTATTTCGGATTTTTCAAAAACAATTCACGTCAAGTAGGAGGTAGCAATATTGTCAATATTTCTACCAAGTTTAAACTCAACCACTAAAGCACTCTGGTACAAAGTAATTCAATTATCAATTACAGTAGTAATTGGAATTGTTAATTGATAGTTTAATCACTTTTTGCCCACTCTGCCTGCCCCTCTGTACTCTCGCTTCTACCTGCGGCGCGCGCTCCTAATTCTAGCGGTAAGGCACAGCATTGACGAGCTATAACGTTTGAAGTTTTTCAAATTTCGCTTTGAAACTTTTGGAAAATATGCGACCGATTTAGTTCTGTCGTGGAAAAAAAATCGATTTTTTTATCGCTGTAAATGTATATACAGCCTTAAGACGGCTTTGCATGAAACAGGAGTTAGGCTAGATCAGCGAAGTGCGAGTAGGGAGCGATAGGAAAGGCTTCAATAGAAAAAGGCACTAGGTAAACACCGGTAAGTGTCTACGTTGGCACTCAGGAAATAATACTGAACGTTAATCGTCACCGCGAAGATTACAAGATGTTCTAAGATCTGTCGTCCCGGTTCGTCTTGAATTCCAGAGCACTAGTGAATTTGCATAAACGAATTACAACACAGAATATAATTTACCGGTTTAGTACATCGATGAATGAAAATTCCTATCTGCCCAAAAAAATCAAATCGTCTTTGAACCAAGAATTTGTACAGTATTGGAGAGTGTGTGATGCATTCTAAAAATCTCAAAGCTGATCAATAAAAAACGACGTACATTGGTAAATCAGCATTTATAAATGTTAATTTATAAATGCTAATTTACGAAATGCTATTCATACGCAGGGGTGAAAATAAATCATTATTATAGTTATTGCTATTCTCGTCATCGTGATTGTTGTTACTACAATTGTACAGCTGGATATTGGCTGGATCGTTGTCTCATTCGCGTTTTTAATGGTCTAGTTACACAACGCGAAAGATACAGACGGAACTGGCGTTGAAAGCATTTCCGAATTATTTTAGCGTGAAGCTTATCGTATCCCTATAACGAGTCACCTGATTTTCTTTCAGGCATTCGATCCAAGAAACAGCTCGAACGAACATATTGAAACTTGCAATCAATGGCCCGTGCCTTTATGATTGCACCTGCATTGACAGCACGTTAATGAGGTGCTGGGAAATGTGTACTGGTTCTCTCCCTCTCCTTGTCTCGATCTCTCTCTCTCTATATATACAGGGTGGACCATTTAACGTGACCACCCTAAATACCTCCGGTGCCTTTAGTATGACGAAAAAAATGTCAGGAGATAATTTGATTGATTTCGAAGAGCTGGTACAGTGGTGAAAAATTCATTTTTGTGATGGTCGTAGTTTTTGCGTTCTCAAGGGCATCAATGGCTTTTCAAATAGGAACATGTTTTTAAATTAAGATGTTGTAGCTGATATTCAGACGAATTCAACGTCCTATGATATCATTTGAAGGTCATGATATTATATGTCGTTGGATTCGTCTGAATATCACCTACAAAGTCTTTATAAAAAAATGTTCCCATTTGAAAAACCATTGATCTGTTATCTGTTGGATAACCTGCGCCGCTATCACACCACAAACTATTCGAAGGTTAAGAGTGAGAGTGTGTCGAGGTTAATGACCATCGCTTCGAACATTTGTAGCAATAAATGTTCTGCACACAAAATGCAATTACATTATTCGGATATCCTTATTGTCAATACCATCACGATTACCCGTTTTTACACGTCTATTTTGGTAAAAAAATATTTCCAAGTCATGATATCATAGGTCGTTAGATTCGTCTGAATATCAGCTATAACGTCTCAATAAAAAAAAACATGTTCCCATTTGAAAAACCATCGATGATCTTGAGAATGCAAAAACTATGACCTTGACATAAATGAATTCTTCACCACTGTATCAGCCCTTTGAAATCAATCAAATTACCTCCTGACATTTTTTTCGTTACTCTAAAGGCAATGGAGATATTTGGGGTGGTCACGTTAAATGGGCCACCCTATATATATATATATATATTTGGATTTGTATATGCGATACTGACCTTGAATGACCTTGAACAACGTTGACCCCCTAATGTTTTTTATGCGGCTTGAGGTGCTCCACAAGATGATTCAAAAAAGTGTACTATCCCATTTAAAAAAGTGGAGGTGACCTTCACTGTGCGTCAGCGCCTCCACCGAAATAAAAAAAAATGGTTGCATTTGATGGCCCCCTTCACACCGTAAAACTTTTGTCTAGAGCATTTTGTTGTGACGTCGATAGCTACCGAGTTATTTCGGGTGGCAGAGATAAGAGAGACACCCTGTATATATTTATATAAATATACTTCTATACAGTAGTCTAAATGAAACTGAAAGAAAAGGAAGTGCGTGGGATTCACCATTTTTCCGATATCAATTAATTGGAGTGATCTTATGTCGCGATAGGGTCGCTCTTTTCATCATCCGTATTTCAAGTAACTGTTTCACGGAATGGTATTCATTGCAATAGACAATTTTTTTTTCAATATCGAAAGCATCCTTCAAGGTCTCGCTCTCTCTCCCTCTCTTATTCCTTTTTTACACAGACGATAATTAGACCCGAGTGCTCTCAGTAATTCGATACGTGCAGGGTACGGAGCGCAGACGAGAAACAGGCCACAGAGCCCTTTCATACCCTCTACGGTTCTGCAAAACCGTTTGGCAGAGCTCCAAGTCGCCTATGTTCATGCTTGCTGTAACTGGCCATGAATCTGTTCCGGCTACTTGTTACTTCAATGTGCAGACAGCTGATTCGCTTTTCATCTCGGTCAGTCCTGCGAATACGTTGGTGGTCGCGAAACGTATCGGTTGTGTTTTTTCACACCTAATTGTTGGGTGGAGATAACTACGTCGTGTTAGTATTATGGAAACATCTAGTTTGGGTGTGATACAACAGTGATTAGTGTGGTCTGCAAACCAATTTGATCCTCGAGCTAATTCACCAGGCCAGAGAAATGTAATGTGCACAGCCTAAGTGAGTATCGTCCATGAAGTTTGATGTTATGGAATTTGTTGGATTGGTGGTCCACGCCCGGTGGAACTGAACACCGAAACGTGTGGCCATCTGCCATAGCAAGGGCGAAGTTTTTCTTTGCAGTTCTCGTCTTACGGACAACCGGTATTAGCCCTTACAAAAGGAAGGAACTTTGGGACAGATGGAACCAACGTCAAATTCTGCTATTTGGAATTTATTCGGATCTGCGTTTACGAAGCGTTTATCTGTTTGTGAAAGCGTTTATCTGTTTGTGATCTGCGTTTATCTGTTTGTGAATGTTCGAGGAAGAAGACAAGTTTTGACCCGACTTACCTTGGAAGGAATCAACCACATGAACAAAGTTCCAGCAGTCGGGCAAAAGGGTATGAGAATGTTAGGACGTCATTGTAATGCACGAGGTCTTAATCCAGATGGCGCAAACTATCACGATAATCGCCCTCTTGCGATACGTGCCTGGTACCCACTATCGGAGGTCGGTTGGACAGTCTTCGTGTGCCTACAAAGAGTGTCGCTAGATGTCAGTGCCTCCATGTCAAATCGATGCCGTCTGCTCGTACGCAAGAAATCGTTCTTTCCCTCCTGATGGTTTCGAAATAACTCAACGAGGCACCGATGCCAAATGTACCAAATTTGTAGCTTGATAACGATACTGTAATAATAAATGCATACTTTTTTATGAAACATTCCTTGAACTTGAATTCCGGACTTGTTTTTCTTTCGAAATTTGATTATTAGAACTTGGAAACTGCCTACAATGAAAATGCTTGACTGCTTCGTTTTGTGCATTGACATGAGTAAGAAAAATCTTTCGATGGCTCCTCATTTATCATGGCAGCCTGAGGACACGTGTCACACGTCCGATAGGGGAAAATTATATAGTTTTGTTTTCCTAGACGGGCTAGATTTAGGGGGAATTTCCTAGATTTAGACGGGCTTTCCTAGATTTAGGGCGAACGAAGAGAACTTAGGGAAAGCTATTAAATAACTGGGACTATTCACTAGTTTGCCGTAATAACTATGGTTATTCACTGGTTATTTACTACACTCTAGGTCAGTAATTATTCATTAGATGCTAGATTCACTAGACTCTAGTTTCGATACTTATCCACTGGACTCTATATCTACTAGTTATTCACTAGACTCTATATTTACTAATCGTTCACTAGTTATCTAGTGAATCTAGATTCACTAGTCATTCACTAGACTCTAGTTTCGATAGTTATTCACTAGACTCTGGTTTCGATAGTTATTCACTAGGCTCTAGTTTCACTAGTTATTCACTTGGCTCTAGATTCACCAGTTATTCACTAGACTCTAGATTCAATGCTTCTTCGAGTAAAATTCTATGGCTTTGCCTGCCTAGACAGATTACATTTGGGGGGAACGAAGAGAATTTAGCGCAAATTATTAAGTAACTGGAGATTCAGTAGTTATTCACTAGACTCTAGTAAATAGGTATCGAAACTAGAGTCTAGTGAATGACTAGTGAATCTAGATTCACTAGATAACTAGTGAACCTCGAATCTATTGTATAACTAGTGAATATAGTCTGGTGAATAACTAGTAGACATCGAGTCTAGTGAATAACTATCGAGACTAGAAACTAGTTAATGATTAGTGAATCTAGATTCACTAGATAACTAGTGAAGCTATAGTCTATTGAATAACTAGTGAATATAGAGTCTAGTGAATAACTAGTGAATTTAGATTCACCGGTTACTTACTAGAATCTCTAGATTCACTAGTTACTCACTAGACTCTAGATTGACTGGTAACTCACTCGACTCTAGATTCACTAGTTATACATTCGACTCTAGATTCACTAGTTATTCATTCGACTCTAGATTCACTAGTTTTTCATTAGACTCTAGATTCACTATTTATTCATTAGGCTCTAGATTCACTAGTGATTCATTAGACTCTAGATTCACTAGTTATTCATAAGACTCTAGATTCACTAGTTTTTCATTAGACTCTAGATTCACTAGTTATTCCTTCGACTCTAGATTCACTAGTTTTTCATTCGACTCTAGATTCACTAGTTTTTCATTAGACTCTAGATTCACTAGTTATTCATTAGACTCTAGATTCACTAGTGATTCACTAGACTCTAGATTCACTAGTTATTCACTAGACTCGAGATTCACTAACCATTCACTAGACTCTACTTTGACTAGTTATTCACTAGGCCCTAGGTTCGCCTGTTATTCACTAGATACTAGATGTACAACTTATTCACTAGACTCTAGTTTCACTATCTATTCACTACACTCTGGATTCAACAATTATTCACTAGTGATTCACTAAACTCGAGTTTCACTAGTTGTCCACTAAAATCTAGACCAATATCTCTAGCTATTTAGGAGGTTCCTCCCATAGAAATAACTCTAGTTATTCGTGATTCTGGAAAAAAAGCTACCGATTCGATTATCACAGACAATTGTATTCGAAACAGAATGGAAAATGATCTTTCGGTTTATCCAATCGCACATCTCAGGGAAATAACTGCTACCTCTACCCATGCAGAAATTTTTTGGGGACTCCCCAGATCCTACCAGATCCCTATGGGGATTTGATAGGGACGCCCCAAGTAAGGAGTCCACACTGGAATCCAAATAGATTTGTTGGGGATTCCCCAGGTTCTACCAGATCCTTATGGGGATTTGATATGGACACCCCAGGTAGGGAGACCACATTGGAATCCAAATGGATCCTGGGCTGTTTCCAGATTAACGTGGTTTGAGAATTTTTTACTAGAAATTATATAAAATAGGATTTCGCGACGCTCTGTAAAAAATTATTCTTTGATGGTCCCGTGCACAGATTTGCTTAGGAGTTTCAAGATGCACCAACGTGTTTCTAGGAATTTGTTAGGATATCGAATAATACAATATATAATTATATTCTTTAGTAACTTCTTTACTTTAGTGCTTACCCATATTGTATATTTATAGTTTGTTATGGGCTAGTATTTTTTATACGAATAAAAAAGCTTGTTATAAATTTTAATATGCACACTTTTTGAATTTTTAATACTTGTGCGCATAAAAATTTGTTTTGGACGTGACGGCAATAGGGTTACGATTGGCGTCTGCGGTTTATCGCTGTGGGTGTGGAGTTTTGTTAGAGCGGCTTAAATGAGGTTTTAAAAGAAAATTAAATGTAAGTATGAAATCATATTTTTATAAACATGATATCTATTACACTTTCGCTCAAGTCTGTAGCCCGTAACATCAATTTCCACCCGACCCGGTGGATTTTTCATCGGGATCCAATAGGGATTCCCCATCGGGATCTAACAGGGATTCCGTGTCGGGAGCCAATAGGAATTCCCTATCGGGATCCAATAAGGATTCAGAAAATCGCTTCCGACAAAAGAAAGACGTCGGGCGATAGAACATAAGCGGCGCAGGGTACATATATATTCGTGTCGTCGTTGAAAAGCGCGCGACGATCGAGTTACTGCGCAATCGCGATCGTAAAATTTATTTACTCCAAACACGCATTAATGTTTGTTACATTCCAATGATGCAAGCATCAACCTTATTAAAGTGTTTAAATTTTATATAATATGAAAAGTATTCAAAGAATATCCCGCCCATAACTGCACAAGTATTTTTGCTTAATAATAGTATAAAAAGTGTATAAAAACTACGTTACAGCATAAGAAGTATTTAAAGTATTTTTAAAAAGTTCATAAAGTATAAAAAGTACTCGAAGATATAGATATAAGATATAAGTATTCGAAGAATACTATACAAAGCACTATAAATATTGAGTATGGGTAAACAATTTAAAAAAAAACAAAATAAGTATATTGTGGTATTCGATATGTACTCCTTTGTAAACAATAAATTGATCTCTTTAGTGTATCGATGCTTTTATTTTTTGTAGCATTTTGGGCTTACAGAATGTGATATGATCGATCAAGTATCGTATCGGATTCCGTTCAATACTGTGGGGAAGCTTTAAGATTCTTACATTGGATTCCGATGGGAAATCCCTATTGGATCCTAATAGGGAATCCCTATGGAATCCCTATGGAATCCCGATAGGAATCCCTACTGGATCCCGATGGGAATCCCTTTTGGATCCCGATGGGAATCCCTTTTGGATCCCGATGGTGAGTCCCTCTTGGAATCCAATGTACGAGCGTGACGTTTCCTGATAGGGATCCAATGGGGTGTCCCGTTGGATCCCTATCAGGGAGTAGGGAGAAGTAGGGGAATCCTATAGGATTCCAAACACAATTTCTACCTGGGTAGTGCTCGTCGATTTTATACTCACGAAATAACAAAAGCTCATAATTGCTCGAATGTCCTTTTCTTTCCGTAAAATGCACAATCTCGTGAGAACGTCATAATCCGTCGAAGCATCTTGAAAAATCCATCAGACGAGCTTTTCCGTTTTTCCAATCGCAAGCAAAGATTGCCTCTTTCAAATGTATATTCATTCGGAAGAAATTAGCCTTGAGTGCCGATTTCAATTATCGCGTGACACAAAAATACTTCGCCCGACGAATTAAAATAACTGCAAATTAATCAATCATCCGGAGAAAAATGCTCGGAATTATGTTCCCATCGACGCCGTATTTTACTCCCTTATTTTCAAATTTCCTTTTCTTTCTTCGTCGCGGAAGTTCCACGTGGAGCAGTTCCCGATAAGAGGGCGCCGATCAATGGCGGTAATTGAAAGCACACGCAAGATCGCGTATACTTTGGGATCTCGGGTGTGTCGGATCGGCGAGGCTGCGTACACGTATACGCACGAATACGTAGGTTACGTAATGACCACTTTAGAAAAGAGCGCAGCCTGGTCTCCCTCGCATGTTAAACATTCATTCGAAAATTCGAGCCACCCCCGATTCGTAAAATGGTCTGTTTTGTCGCAGAACAATCCCTCGCGATAAGGCGCGCTCACTGGTTGCTCTCGCACGAACGAAAAAATCAACCAACGACCACGTGAACAGAAGAGGGGGACAAAAAAAAACGCTCATTTGGGCCCCTCCGTAACCACAGAGAAGCGGACACGTGCCGCTCGAAGGAACGACAAAATTGACCGTTAATTTTCTTAACTCGTTCGTCCAACACGAGGAAACGAAATGTCAACGGAAAATAGAAAGTCATGAAGAAATCACGATTTAAATACTAGAATTACGACATTCGAAATTGGGATCGCGTGTTCGCGGTGAACTTCTGTTTTGGCATTTCTTCGCTCGGGCGTGTTTACATCGTTAGGGGACAGAGAAAAAAAAACGCCACAATCGATGCAATAATCAATCGGAATTGTGGCAAGGCTCGAAAATTACTTCGTTTCGCTTCACCTTGGTCTTGAAACGCGCTGGCGCAACGTGTAAATTTCCAACCTAGGAAAATCTTTTACGAGTTGGAAAAAAAATCTGCGCAATGGACTTAATGCGGAATTTCTTCGATTCCTCGTGTGTTCGCACGCGAATTTCTGGGAAAAAAAAAAAACAATAATTGGCACCGGGCAATAAGAATGAGCGAATCATACATACGGACGCACGTACACACGCGGGTCTTGCAATTACGTGTAAGCACATGCGAGAAGACGACGTGAACGCGTGTAATAATATCCTGGATTCTTTTTTTGCGACCTGCCGCCACTCTTTTGTACGTTATGTGTGTATTTTTTTTTCTTCATTTTGTGACCTTGGCCTCGAGCCGTATACGCGGTGCTAAATAACGCAAAAACATGTAACGGTGTGTGCCACACTCGGACACGCGATGCAATAGGAAAGCTACTTACGAGTGAAAATCACTGCGTTGCCTATATACAGATGAAAGTACGCTCGCTGCGGTCACCGTTTTCTTGAGGCGGGAGCCTGAATTTGAAGGTCCAAAGAAAGCGTTTTCTCGGCAATTTTTTAAGAAGGGAAAAAAACGAGTGAACCCACTAACCATTTTACACTTTTTACGTATATTTGAAAAGTATAAAAAAAATTTCAACATGCAACAATAAGTGACTGCAGATTTATCAGCCTATTCCGTGTGCGTCTTGCCACTGCAGTCCCCAGTCAGCGGCAAATATGCAGATCGCAATTCTTGACTGAATCAACGAAGCCGATAAAACGTTCAATTGTCATATTATTCTTCTGGCTGAATTGATAAAAAGCTGAAAAAATTGTGAAATTATAACTTTTCTCAGGTTTGAAAAAAAAAAAATGTGTTAAATAAAACACTTTAAGGGAAGGTTCTGCCTTGTTGGGCCAAAAAATGATTTTTCACCAATTTTTTATGCGAAAAGTATTAAATATAGAATGTTGATATTTGGAATGTTGACTAAGCGGTCTTTATTGAACATGACAATATTTTGTTAAATTTTGACGAAACATGGTGGTGGGAGTGGCAGGAGCCACGTATGTCGGGGCGCGGGGGCGATGACATTCTTCGCTTGCGCAAGTTCTAAGTCCCGGACAGGTAATCTGAGGCTTTAGGCAAAAGCATATTTGCAAACGACAAAGCATATTTTTGCTTTGTACAATATTGTGTATAAGTTGACCTAGAATCAAGAAGAAAAATTGAAAAATACAAAAAATGTGATTGGTCGGAAGGAAATTTCTTTTTTTCCCAAAAGTTTTCGCAGTTTTTTGCTCGCTATTTTTTATTTTTGATTTTTTTTTTCTTTATTCTATGAGGTTTTATGAGAGGGTTTCCTTGCAGAGGCTAGGCGCCACAATTTTGTAAAAAAAAAAAAAAAAAAAACGGTACAAAAATTTGAAGACATACACGTTCAAGTATGTGGAATAAACAATTTTTCACCAATTTCTTAATTCATTAATTAATAAGAAATTTTTTTTTAAATTGGCCTGTCTTTCCGGGCGCTACAGTGGCATCATTCCTCAAAGAGTCATCCTCTTGGTGATGCGGGGAAAAAAGCGATAGGGCACCTTTCTTCCCAATGTTGATCCCTCTCACTTTTACCCATTCCAACCTCCCCTATATACATCACCCCCTGCACTTTCCTCAGCTGTTTAGCCGGTCCTTCCGGTGTTTGGACAAGCGGCTGACCCATTTGAACAGCTTCGAGCAAGTCTAAGGAAGCTACGTTAGAACTTTATCGGCTATCTATCCGGTTGGCGTCTGACCTTTTGCATCCCTACTGCTAACCACCGCACACGTCCCCAGCTAAAGGGTGTCTCAAAATTACCCGACGTTTAAATTTATTGACAATACGTATTATTTATTTGAAAAATACGAATATTTTTATGTTAATGTAAGGTACAAACATGGAGATCATGTTTGGAACACAATGTCCGATAAATGGCATAAATGACATGGACTTGGAAGACTTTCTTTCAACAATATGGCGCAACCTGCCACAGTACGAGCGAAAAAAAGAATTTAAAAACAAAAAAATGAATTCAATTCAGCAGAAATAAAAAATGAATCGTTTCAGGCCTGTCGCAGCCCAATTGGAAATCACAAAATCATTAATAGCATTATTGGACATTGAAATAATAAATTAATTCGGAAAAAATAGAAGGAAAAATTGGCCCACGATGAGACTAGTCTTAAAAATCATAGAATAGGTCACTCTATTTTAGAGAATTTTTTGAAAAAAATAAAAACAGCGCATCATCTTTAAAACAATCGTTTTCGCGTTAGAAGCCAAAAAAAAACGATGACATTGATGATTGATAATTTTTAAAATATTTTTTAACGAAAGTATGCTTCAAAATGAAAAAAAATACATAGTGACGTTTGTCGATATCTCAATTAGTTCAGAAGTTATGAGCGTTTAAGGCGTTACCCCCACTTGTAGCGCAAAAAAGGCCTTTTTCATGAATTTTTTTAAAGAAAACTACAAAACTTTTTTAATCGATCAATATACCATCTTAAAGAACACATCTTGAAGAACTTTCAGTAATTTTTTTATTGAAAAATATTACATTGTTTAGTGGCAAATGGCCGTCAATGAAATAATGTTCTTATATACACGGTTTGCGGTGACCAACATTGCGGCGAAGTGGATCATCTGAAAAAAAAATGCGGATGGATTTAGCCAAATATAAGTATAAACTAATCTTTAATCGAAGGATTTTAAAAAATATTCATTTTTCACAAAATGGCGGACAGTCAAAGTTAATGGTTCTATTTTAACGAAAAAGAAACGGCCGTTTTTTGGCTATAAAACGGCCGTTTTTTTCGAAAAAAAAATCGAACGATTAAAGGCTACATTTTTATGTATTAAATAAGCCTGCAAAATTTCAAGAAGATCGGTTCATTAGTGTTCGAGTAATCTTGGTCACCGACTTCAGAAATGCCATTTTGAGAAAAACGCGTTTAAAGTTTCAATTACCCGGTCGTTTACACAACGGATTCTTCTCTTTCAACGCTCATATCTCAGTCAATTTTGTTCGGATCGACTTGAAATTTTCAGGACATATTCTCAAATACTTATACTTCAAAAAAAAGCAATAAAAAAATCGATTTTTTCAAAATCGCAAGTGGTGGTAACCCGTTAAACGTTGCTAGAACTTCCGAAATCGACATTTTTTGAAATATTACAACTCCTAAAGGAGAAAAGATAAAAATCTAAAAGTTGGTGTGGATATTCCTTTCATTGGGTACAATTTTACAAAACAATCAGGAAAACCAAAAATGGTCACGGGCTATAGTACAGTCGTGCTGTATATTGGAATCGGAGAAAATTAGAAGAAGGCTGGATTTTTGACAGGTGATTTTGTGGGTGCCAGGGGTGCTAATGCCAAGTTTGCCTAAAAATCGGGGTGTAGGGTTTTTTTCTAGGGGATGAAGGGGGATAGGGGTGGATTGATGCCAAACTACAACCCTTACGAGGTCGGCGCCACGAGACAAAATGTTCAGAAAAATCCGGGCTTTATATTTGTCCAAAGCGTCGAAGTCGGGGAAGTTCATTTTGAGGGTGAAAAAGTGGGGTGAAATTTTGAAAAATCAGTTTTAATTCAATAACTCTTTAGGAAAAATTCAGAAATTTTTTATTCAAATAGGAAAGTTGTAGCCCTTGAAAAGACGCGTCGATTGAGTATTCCATCATCTCTCTCCGATAATATCTTCAGCCCCATAAAAATGATGGATATATAAAAAAAAAATTGTTCATTGAATAACTCAAAAACAATTCATTTTTCGAGTATGGTTTAAATGTACGAAATGTAGAGAATAACTTTCTCTACATTTTTGTTTCTATGGACCACCCTTGAATTTCGCTTTTTCCAACCCCTCTCGGGGGTTGAAAATTCAAAATGAAATTCTGGGGAAACTATTGACCGTACGAATTGGCCGCCGTGGAAAGATTTGTAGCTTGAACTCTCAGCTACATTCTTGTCCATTCGTTAAAGACGTATCTCTTCATTTTCGATTTTAAAAAGTGGGGAGAACGTACCAAAAATCAGTTTTTTGAGAATAACTCTTCGGGAATTTTTTTTCGAACTCTATTTAAATGAAACAGTTGTAACTCTCAAAAATACGCGTCGATTGGGTATAAAGTTATCCCTCAACTCCAAAAGTAACTCCCCCATAAAAAATGACGAAATACTCTGAAAATTTTGTTTTCGTGATTATTCAAAAATGGTCGATTTTACGGGTGCAGTTTGAATGTACGAATTTTACCATGTTTTCATCCCGTAACGAAAATAAAAGTATTTTTATTTTTTGCCAGATAAGTTTTGAGTGTACGAAATTTGTCATTGGGGATAATTTGTTCATTGAACATTCAGCTCCAATTTTATTCATAGACTCAAACCCGCGAGGTTGATCCTTGGGGGGTGAACAATCAGGGTAAACAATCTTTGGTACAGTTATTTCGATAATTTCGTTATATCGATAATTTCGATATAACGGAATATCGATATAATACAGTTATATCGATATAATTATCGACATAATACAGTTATATCGATAATTTCGATAATTCCGATAATAATAAATTAAATTATCCCCAATGACAAATTTCGTACACTCAAAACTTATCCGGCAAAAAATAAAAATATTTTTATTCTCGTTACGGGATGAAAACATGTAAAATTCGAGGGTTGTTTATATGAACGAAAATGTAGGGAACATTAATCCCTACATTGCGTACATTCAAACTGCACCCGTAAAATCGACCATTTTTGAATAATCAAGAAAACAAAATGTTCAGAGTATTTCGTCATTTTTTATGGGGGGGGGGGGGGGGGGGGGGTTACTTTTGGAGTTGAGGGATAATTTTATACCCAATCGCCGCGTATTTTTGAGAGCTACAATTGTTTCGTTTAAATAGAGCTCGAAAAAAAAATTCCCGAAGAGTTATTCTCCAAAAACTGATTTTTGGTACGTTCTCCCCACTTTTTAAAATCGAAAATGAAGAGATACGTCTTTAACGCTATGGACAAGAATGTAGCTGAGAGTTCAAGCTACAAATCTTTCCACGGCGGCGAATTCGTACGGTCAATAGTTTCCCCCGAATTTCATTTTGAATTTTCAACCCCCGAGAGGGGTTGGAAAAAGCGAAATTCAAGGGTGGTCCATAGAAACAAAAATGTAGAGAAAGTTATTCTCTACATTTCGTACATTTAAACCATACTCGAAAAATGAATTGTTTTTGAGTTATTCAATGAACAATTTTTTTTTTGATATATCCATCATTTTTATGGGGCTGAAGATATTATCGGAGAGAGATGATCGAATACTCAATCGACGCGTCTTTTCAAGGGCTACAACTTTCCTATTTGAATAAAAATTTTCTGAATTTTTCCTAAAGAGTTATTGAATTAAAACTGATTTTTCAAAATTTCACCCCACTTTTTCACCCTCAAAATGAACTTCCCCGACTTCGACGCTTTGGACAAATATAAAGCCCGGATTTTTCTGAACATTTTGTCTCGTGGCGCCGACCTCGTAAGGGTTGTAGTTTGGCATCAATCCACCCCTATCCCCCTTCATCCCCTAGAAAAAAACCCTACACCCCGATTTTTAGGCAAACTTGGCATTAGCACCCCTGGCACCCACAAAATCACCTGTCAAAAAACCAGCCTTCTTCTAATTTTCTCCGATTCCGGTGTTTTTCGACGACAGCACGACTGTACTACTAGGTGAAATGACGTGGAATTTCCCATACACACACATACACAAACAAATATAAAAATCCATCAATCACGGATGCATATGTCGCCTCCATGAGCAGCGAAGAAACGGACCATATAAGTGACTGAAAATTACAAAACTAACCGGAGCTAAAAGATTCAATGGACTTCCAGAGCTAATCAGTAATCTTGACCACCACGCACCCCAAGTAAGAATATCCCCTGATGTTGTGCATTGCGTTCCGTCAATGCGTATAGAAAAGATAGGACAATGTTGCTTTCCAATCTTTTCATACGCTTTTGGAAGTTTGTAGGTATTTGTGACGCAAAATATACGATTTTTCTGAGACCAGTCCAAATCTTGGGATATCTGGTATTCCACTCGTCTACGAGACTTCGATATTGGAGACGATGTAATTTTGCCCTCGTGTTCCACCCGCGTCGTGAACTTTCTCGTTGAGGTGTACATGTTCCCTGAAAATCCACTTACCGGCCAGGAGCAATTACAGCGATTAATCGAGTTTGCCATGTTGGTATAGCGTCAAACTCTGCATGACCTGCACGCATTTTGTATCTGCCCTCCACTCGTGATCGATGCCGATATTCTCGGAGGTCCCGTGTTCACGTGCGTGACATCGATACGTTCGACGTCGTTGGTGACCGTGAAAAGCTCGATGCTTTCACGAGCTAAGAAATACTTTTACCTCCAGTGATAAAATACCCTTTTTACGAGCACTGCGATCATTGAAATTAAGGGAGGATATACATTTACAACGATCAACAAAAACGATATCTTTTTTTTCTTCTTTAAGGGACCAGTCCATTTTGAAAATTTCAAAAAATCGAAAGCAAGCAATACTTGAAGAAATCGACGATGATGAGCAATCAGAAGGGATTTTATACGGTGCAGGAATTGCCGATTGAGTTTAGGTAAGAGTTTTTCATAGTATAAACTTCAAACGAGTTTTTCTCGAAACGTTTTCAAAGTCTAGCTCCATCGTATCTCTAAAACTAATAAACCGATTCTCTTGAAATTTGAACCACATATTGTAAACATGATTCGCAATAAGATGACTCTCAATGGTTTAAAAATTTTGATTTTTACTCTTATTTTTGCGAAAAACTGCGAAAAAACGCGTTTTTTTACTTTTTTCGTTTTTCATCTGCCATTTTTTTATTTTTTGATAAAACTTTATATCCGAGGGTCATTTTGTAGCTGGTGTCATACTGAATCTAATGGATCTTGATTTTTTTTGTTTCAGACAAGCCGTTGCCGAGTAGTGATGGAGCTACCTAGCCCACTTATTTTTTACGCGTTACGTTAAACTATATTTTTTGTACTTAAAAATGAATGAAAATGAATTGAATTAAAAAAAAATGTATTTCAAGACTTTATTTATCAAGATATAAAATATAGATATATAACTAAAATATATCAATAAAGTCTGTTTCTTTTTTTTTCACTGTGGCGTACCACACCGATCATTTTGAAAAATTATATAATCTAATAAGGTGCCAAACGATTATATTTTTAAAAAAATCGTTTTTTTACCCCAGGTGGATTATAGTAAAAAAAATAAAATAAAACAAGGAACATTTTTTTTTCAAACCTTAATCTTTCGCAACATGTTCGGAACAAGTACCAAAAAAAAATCAAATCGATCCACTGTACCGTTTCCGGAATTTTTTTTTTTTGATATTTAAACAAAATTCATTTTTCTAAAACCATTGCGTTGACGGGCATGGAATTTTTAGAGAATTTTTTTTTTTACACCCCAGAATATACTCCAAATTTCGCTGCAAAAAATGCCGGGGCAATTTTTCCCTACTTACCCGGCTATGGCCTTTGTCAACTTACATGGAATCATTCATACCAGGCCCATAGTGTAGGTCGTCTACGGTAGACGAAATGTTCATAGCTTCTAAATCCTCGACCTCGACCATCTAGGTGTATATCTCCCCTTAAACCCCTTTTTGTTTCAAATGAAGTGGCAAGGCTGTGGAGCGCCCCGCGCAGATGAAAACACGCCGTGCATGGCTTTATTTGACGGGAGCTGGAGCCATCAACATGGATTTTTTTTAATAACTAAAATTGGAATTTCCTCTACGTTGATAGAAAAATTACCAATTACCAAATTACCAATTACCAAAAGTATTTATTTTACATAAATAAAATTCCGAAGTTCATGCATTTTTCATGCCTCTCGACGGTCACCTCCCGTTAAGGGGTTACGTGGGTTTCACAGCCTATAAATCTGTCAATTTCGGTTCGACCATCCTGAAATTTTCCAGGAACATTTATAATATGATATACCGTCGAAATATATGGGTTTTGAAAAAAGTGACTTTTCGACTTTTCGAAAACTAGGCATAACCCCTTAATCAGATTCCTAAAAGACATGGATTTTTGTATACGCTGTTGAAGGGCACGTTGTGACGTTTTACGCTTTGTCACTGCACTGTTACATCACGGCAAATAGCAATGGACTTTCATTTCGTGAATGCCCTGCACGATAACTCGGCCCACACCTCCACGGCATTTGTTACCGACCCTTTTAACATATAGCTCGAAATGGAATGTATAGAGCCATTTACTATTTACGATGACGTGACATTTTGCGCTCAATCACGAACATCCACCGTATTCGTATTCGCAGAGGGTCGGATTTATCGCCTGACGCACGTCCGCTCATCAAAGTCTCGGCAGGAGTATTTTCGTAGGGTGAAATCGTCGCAAGATTAGGCAAGATCTGTTAATACCCGAAACCTAATTTCTTATTTTTTGGAGGCCCCTTTCAGTTCGTGCTGCGATTGATCATGATTCGGATTATTCTCGAATATCCGAACCAACGAATGGTGGTGGAATAATGATAAATTAATTGCAGGGGCAATTCATGTAACTTCAAGTAATTTAAGTAAGTTAAAATTGACTTTGTTCCTGCAGTTAAATTATCCTTTTATTCAACAATTATACGACGTTAAAATTTGCATCGGTCGAAAGCAACGATTTTTTAAATTTCTTTATTTTTGTCATTATCTTTGAAAAGTAGAATCTTTGAAAAGAATTGGCAAAAACGTTTAAGTGAGTATTACAGCACAGATGGGCTAAAAAAAGCAATTTAAAATAATTCATTTCCGTTGCATTGCAACGATGCAAATTTCAACATCATTTTTGACGATGTATGGGGGTCATATGGTGTTGAAGTTTCCATCGTTGGAATGCAACAAAAATTCTTTTTTAATTTTTTCATTATGTTATTTTGTCATATATTTATTCCTATTAACACCTAAATGCTTTTTTAAAAGTTTAGGTTATGAAACTCTAATAAGGATCTCGAAAAAAAATCAGTAATTTCGTAGCACAAATGGGCCAAAAAAATTGGGCGATACGAAACAGAAAGATTTCGCATCTCAATGATGCCAACTGCAATGGCATATGATTTTCCAATTTCACTTGAATATTAATTGAGGCAAAAGTATCACAGTATCATTCTCTTTTTGCGAAAAATTAGCGACTATGTTGCTATTTGAATGACTTGCATATCGGTACCAGACAAACTTTGGCTGTTTCCGAAATTTCAGGACTTTATGTATGGAGTTCATTCAGGATGTTGTTTAGGAAAAATACGGTCTATTTTGGCAGCTTATTTACGAAAAGGAGCATAATATCAATAATAACAATTTATATGTTACGGTTGAAATCCGTTTTCATTTTAAGGGGCTATACCAGTGTAAACGATGAAAATTTGGATGATTTTCGGGAATTTTTTGGAAGAAAAGTTCTCAATTGAATGTTTCGGAAAATTAATAATACATTTGGCTATATTTGACCTAAATTACATAATTTTTTCATAGAAAAATATTGAGATCCGAGCGACTTATGCGCTGCCTTCGGAGGCGCCAAAAAAAATGTTCCTCCACTGCTGACATGATTCCAGCCGATTGAGTAGATGAAACCGAAAAAGGAAAAAATGTCGTTAAACTGGAAGGTATTTCCTGTAGAATGACGTAGGATTTTCGAAAAATATCGAAATCTAAGAAAATGGCGTAGTTATGAAAAAAGTCTGTTTTCTTGCCTATAAAATGGTCTTTTTTTCAACGCCCAATCCTCAATTCTCATCCAATCAAAAAAATCCTACGTCATTGTAGAGTACTCATTCCAAATTTCAAGTCAATCAAAACTCTTTAAGTTACAATGTAAGCAAATTTGAAAAATCTCATTTCGCGAAAAGCGCGTTTGAAGATTGAACTATCGGTTTTTGCAAGATAAAATGATATTAATATAAATGATATAAATGATAATGATATTCTTGAAAGAACAAACTGTCGAAAAAAACAACAACAAAAATTGATTTTTTGAGTGTCACACTGGTATAGTCCTTTAAATGCGTTTCACCTGGTAAAAACTAATTATAACTGATCGTCTTCGTTGCCACTAGATTTCCCTAGTGAACACTAGAATTTATGTTTAGCAGCCCTTACAAACCCAAACTTTGACCTTGTTCGGAAGCAGTTTGTTTATTTGGTTTTGAATTTGTTTGAGTTTATTCGTGTTTGTTTGGGTTAATTGATTAATTTCGTTAGAACTTGTTTATCCTAGATGAGACGAGCTTTAAGGGGCTACATCTACTGAGAGGCTCGAAAAAAATGGCAAAATTCCGATGTTTTTTTTCTGAGAAACCGTTGGTGATAAAGAAACGCATTTTTTAAACCGAAAGGTACTATTATTGGGAACCGTTAAAAAAATGACCAAAAAATACAGACAAACAACAGAAACATGGCCGCCGGCAGATGTTACTGTTTTCAAAGTCGGTGGACATGATATCTCAAGAACTACTGAATGGATTATTTCCAAATTTACGGAAAATACGATGGGAAACACTTAATAGTCGTTGACGATCTCACTTCAAAAAAATCGATCTTCATTTTCTTGTAGTTACGTAAAAATGACGATTTTTTTTCAAAGATTTGGTATGGTCGAGTTTCAATTAATCGCCACTTTGTTGAAAAAAAGTTATTTAAAAAATCAACAATCGACAACGACTCGAGTTTATTGTTAACTCGAATAACCCGATTGATTTCAATATTTCAGATGGACCGTTTAAGCTGGAGAGAGTCCACCGCTAAACGTCGCGAAAACAATTTCATCTTCTGCCGGTAGCCATGTTTTTGTTGTTTTTCTGTATTTTTTACTGCTTTTTTTTAAAGCTCTCGTTATATGTATCTTTGTGTTTAAAAAGTGCGTTTATATTTCACCAACCGTTTCCCAGAATAAATCGGAATTCGGCGATTTTTTGGGCCTCTAGGTAGACGTAGTCCCTTAGCCCTGCGTTGACACACTGGGTCATTTTGACCCGGACGAATTTGAAATAAAATGCTCACTTTCCCACAATTGAAAGTTTTCAATAATTTTTTACTATTCAATTTCAAACTTTCCGAGCTTTAATTGTGCAGACATATTAAGAAATGTTTAAGGGGAGAAATCCCTTTAGGCGCCCGAAAATGAGTCATTTTTCGTGAACTTTTAAAAGCGATAAAATAATTGCATAATTTAAAGATTTTGACATTGTTTCATTACAACTTTTAAGTGTTGAAATTTTTATTTATTTAAAAAAAAACAATATGGCGGCATTATAAGGTATTCCTTTAGGCGTCTTTTAAAAAACTGCCCATGTTATACCTCAAAAAGTTATTGATCGACCTGGCTGAAATTTTGGGAGGTTTCTCACTATAGACTATAAAGATATACCTATACAGGAATGATATAGGTCTAAAAATATTTTAAAAAGTATAAAATTGAAAATTAAGTAGGCTTTATAATCAAATTTTCAGATTTTTGACCATTTTGTCAACAATTTTTACCCCAAAAAGTAATTAATTTACGCGATAACCTTAAAACTTTAGGTATATCCTTCCAACAATGTTATAGTGAGAAACCTCCCAAAACGCCATAGCCGGGTAAGTAGGGAAAAATTGCCCCCGTATTTTTTCCAGCGAAATTTGGAGTATATTTTGAGGTATAAAAAAACAAATTTTCTTCTTTCTTCTTTTTCTAAAACAACGCAATGGTTTTAGAAAAATGATTTTTTTTAAATATAAAAAAAAAATTCCGGAAACGGTAGTGGATCGATTTGATTTTTTTTTTGGTGCTTGTTCCGATCAAACGTGTTACGAAATAAAATTATAGAACATCTTGCGAAAGATTAAGGTTTGAAAAAAAATAATGTTCCTTGTTTTATTATTTTTTACTATAATCCACTTGGGGTACAATAGCGAAAATTTGTTCATATAATCTTTGGGCACCTTATTATATTATATAATTTTTTCAAAATGATCGGCTTGGTACGCCACAGTGAAAAAAAAGAAACACACTTTATTGATATATTTTAGTTATATGTCTTATATATGACTAAAATTTATATTTAGTTATATATGACTAAAATATATCAATAAAGTCTGTTTCTTTTTTTTTCGCTGTAGCGTACCAAACCGATCATTTTGAAAAAATTATATAATCTAATAAGGTGCCCCAAGTGGATTATAGTAAAAAAAAATAAAACAAGGAACATTTTTTTTTTAAACCTTAATCTTCCGCAAGATGTTCTATAATTTTATTTCGTAACACGTTAGATCGTAACAAGTACCAAAAAAAAATCGAATCGATCCACCGAAGCGTTTCCGGATTTTTTTTGTTTTATTTTTTTTTTAATTCATTTTTCTAAAACCATTGTGTTGACGGGGATGAAATTTTCAGAAAACTTGTTTTTTTATACCTCAGAATATACTCCAAATTTCGCTGGAGAAAATGCGGGTGCAATTTTTCCCTACTTACCCGGCTATGGCCTTTCATTTAGATCGATCATCGACTTTTTGAGCTATACCGTGAGCAGTTTTTCAAAAGACGCCTAAAAGAATACCTTATAACGCCGCCATTGTGCTTTGTTCGAAAAAGAAAAAAATTATTTTAATACTCGAAAGTTGTAACAAGATAATGTCAATTTTTTTTAAATGCGGTTATTTTGTCACCTTTAAAAAAATTTATGAAAAACGACTTATTTTCGGGCGTCTTAAGGGATTTCCCCCCTTAAAAATCCGGGTTAAATTGACTCAGTGTGTCAAAATCATGCCCAAATATAAGTGTGCCAATGAAGATTTTACTAACATTCAAATTTATTTATCAGTAATTCGTACTTTTAACTAGGAAAAACTAGTTGCAACGAAGGCGTTCATTGAGAACTAGTTTTAACCCGAGAAAACGTCCTCAAACTGAAAACGGCTTTCAAATAAAACATATATGAGCCTAATGTAAGCAGTTGTTTGAAAAGTTATTATTATTTCGTCTGCAACATAATAATGGCTCTTTTGTAAATAGCGAACGAAAAATTAAAGGGCTTTCGCCTCAAGTCAAGACGTCGAGTCGTAAGGGATCGATAAACTATACTGTGTAGGACGTAGCCATCCACAGTATAGCAAAAAAAACAAGCAAGTATAAGAAAATCACGACGCCTTGACCCCTCGCGCTCTCTATCCCTCTTTTTTTTCTTGCTGAATGACGTCATCGTCATTCCGCACCACAAATCTATACGAGGGCCTCGTATGTCTCGACGACGTCACCGTGATAGCGATATGCCGTGGAGAACCACGAGAGTTTCTCGAGGCTCCGCGACGAGAGAAATATATACCCTTCTTCGGGCAAGTAGAAACGTCCTTACGATCAGACCGGTCGACTCTACAGCCGTCGCGTGCCAAGAATCTCATTCGCGTCTTATCGCAGTTTCGACCCCTTTCGCATTTTCATCCCCATCTACAATTTTTCGCAACCTTACCCTACCCTCAGGCTAAAACTCGGTCTATCCTGACTTTGGAATTTCGCACCTCGTTTTCCCCTTGTCTTCTGTACAATGAAGCTTAGATAGCTTTTCCAATCTCGTACACCCTGCCAAAGGGACGAGGAAAAACGTTAATTTCGTAAAATCTGCTCCAGTGAAGTGCGTTATGGCGTTGAAGCTTGCATCGTTGAAATGCAACGAAAATTAATTGTTTTCTCAACTGTTTTTGGTCGATTTAGGATACGTATTGTTCTTGAAAATCAATTTGGCTCTCAATTGGCAAAAAAGGGCTTTGGATAATGATAGAAATGAAGAAATAAAAAATGAAGGCAACGATCGTTGCATCCCAACGATTTAAACTTCAATTTCTTGTCTAACTACTTGGAAGCCTTTGTCGAATAATTTGGTTATTGAGAAACGTTGCGTATCGACAAAACTGACAAGTAATATTATTATTGATCGTTTTTTTGTGCCCTCGAGGACGCGATATTGTGCAGTTTCAATTTTCTCTTCACCGTCTTCTTGCATTTACTTATATGGAGTATTGGTGATGATTTAATTGTATACTAATATATTCCACTCATGAATACGAACCTAAAAAAATACATAAAAAGAATATATATTGATAATTTTTAGAGAAAAAAATGGACTATGGTCAATCTGTATATGCAGTGTCAATTGTCTTCTCAACTTCTCCCAACTTTTACTTATATATAGTATTGATGATTTCATTGTGTACAATCTATTCCAGTTTCGATTTTCTTCTGAACATCTTGCAACTTTTACTTATGTAGTATTGATGATGATTTAATGGTATACTAATATATTCCATTGATGAATTCGAAACCTAAAAAAAATTATAAAAAGCGTGAATAGTTATTATTTTTAGAGAAAAAAATCGACGATAGTCAATCTGCATGTGCAGTTTCAATTCTCTTCTCAACGTCTTCTAACTTTTACTTATTTGTAGTATTGATTATTATTTAATTGTACACTAATATATTCCGTTCATGAATTCCAACCTAAAAAAACACATAAAAAGAATATATATTTATTATTTTTAGAGAAAAAAATGGACTATGGTCAATCTGTATGTGCAGTTTCAATTTTCTTCTGAACGTCTTCCAACCTTCACTTATATATAGTATTGATGATTTAATTATATACAAATATATTCCAGTTTCCATTTTCTTCTGAACGTCTTTCAACTTTTAATTGTATGTAGAATTGATGATGATTCAATTGGTTACCAGCATATTTCATTAACGAATGCAAAAACTAAAAAAATATATACAAAGCATAAACAAGTATAATTTTTAGAGAAAAAAATCGACGATGGTCAATCTGCATGTGCAGTTTCAATTCTCTTCTTAACGTCTTCTAACATTTACTTATTTGTAGTATTGATCATTATTTAATTGTATACTAATATATTACGTTCATGAATTCCAACCTAAAAAAAATACATAAAAAGAATGTATATTTATTATTTTTAGAGACGAAAAATGGACTATGGTCAATCTGTATGTGCAGTTTCATTTATCTTCTGAACGTCTTCCAACTTTTACTTATATGTGGTATTGATGATAATTTAATTGTATTCTAATACATTCCATTCATGAATTCGAAAAAAAATATACAAAAAGAATAATTGAAAATGACGTAAAGTAATAATTAAAGTAAAGTAAAGAAAGTAAAGTAATAATTGTAAAAGTTATTATTTTTGGAGAAAAAAAAATTGACTATGATCAATCTGTATATGTAGTTTCAATTTTTGTTCTCGACGTCTTCCAAATTTAACTTATATATTTACTTAAATATATTCCATTGATGGAGGGAGTATATATGTAAATACCCTAACAGGGTATACCGTGGAATAAATACTACTACTACTACTATATTTCATTAATGAATTCTAAAACTCAAAAAATATACTACAAGAATACATATGATTATTATTTTTAGAGCAAAAAATTAACGGTCGTCAATCTGTATATGCAATTTCAAATTTGTTCTCAACGCCTTCCAAAGTTTACGTAAATCCAACCTAAAAAAATTATTCCAACCTAAAAAAATATAAAGATATTTGTTACTTTTAAAGAAAAATTCACGATGGTCAATCTATATTATACGTAAATATATTCTCAATGAAAATAATTGAATACGAGAATACCCGAAATGCATGAAGCACGATATATACCCGTTGCATAATAATTGATCCTTACAACTAAACAATTAATTCTCGTTTGGAGAATCAGAGTATCGTAAAGTGACGCTTTTATGCCGAAAAATCGATTCGTGTAACTCAGAATGTGTTCGTCTGACAACAAAATAACGTAATTTTGACTTTTGCATCGTTGGACGCGATGACAATATTTTTCACACAATTGCCAAATTTTTTGGCAGTTTTAAGCGACGAAAATCACTCTGACATTTTTAGTATCCTTTTTAAAGATCTACGTGTTCTAAATTGATTAAAAAAATGTAATAAAAATAGTGATGTGAAAAATGAAAAAAACCGTCTTGCAGAATCGAGTTAGAGGAGTCGAAATGAAATCTACGAATTTCGAGGAAGATCGTAGATATTGTGTGTCGTCATCGCGAGCTTCGAAACTACATCGTCATGTATCGATTTTCCGCGTCATTATATACCACACGAGCCGCGTGAGCCAGAGAGAGAAAGCTTTAATGTACCTCACCTGTACCATATTGTATGTACATTTACACTCACACATACGTATGCGTAGAAGTCCGTGATTTATCGATGGTAGGTGGAGTCCAATGTACTAAATCTGTCTTAATGCGAAACTTCGAAATAACTCGGTTTATCGCTTCAACAATTTGTCCGCGCCACGATCGCGCGCTCAGCTTTTTGCGTGATCGCTCCCTTCGCTGCTGTCATTTATTTTTTTTCATTTTTTTACACTGTTTCTTCGTCGTTTTACAAGTTACGTTGAACGAGTCCGTCAAGTTTTTATCCCCTAATTTATCGAGAGAAATTCATAGCGAACAGAAGAGACGAAATTAACAAACTCAAAACCACGAGTTTGGTGGAGGCATCTGCGAAGCAAAAACAAAAGAAACATCGGTTAATTGTTCGATAAGCGAGTGACGTTGATCGAGTAGTAGGGCACCGTCGAATTTGTAATTTATGCAATTATTTATCGCGAATCGTTTTATTTGGAAATGAAGCCGAGGCGCGCGGTTGCTGCGTGACGTTTTGCAAAATAAACACTCCAAAATGTCTTCAAACAATTTCGTTAATTTTCATTATATATTTGTAATGCAGACAATGATCATTTCATTTTTTTGACCGTATCAAATGTCACAAGATAATGAAATTTCCTGTCACAACCAAATGATTCTTATGAATATCGTATAAATTATCATATCTTTGCCGAAGACCTACACATGACGTTGAAGTTTGCATCGTTGGAATGCAACGATTCTTTTTGGTTGTTTTTCGTTTCTTCATTTTCAACATTATCCAAAGCATTTTTTACAAATTAATGGCGGGGTAAAGTTAATTCAGCGAAAAAAAGGCATGTTTTTAAGATTTTTTTTTGGCGTAACGAATAGTGTTCGTTTATTGAAAAATTTACATATAATAAAGTAACATTTGAATGACATTCTCCTAAATTTGCATTGCAAAATATTCAAAATTGAGCGAGTGAAAATTAAACCCCGGAGGCGCCTCGAAAAAAAGTTGGTTTGCGGTGTGCACCATAACTCGCAACAGAATCATTTGAAACAAAAAAATCAAAATGCATTTGTTAAAGGAGATGTTTCTCGAGGTAATGACGGGAGGATTTTTTTTCTTTCGATTTTTCGTAGCACTTGGGAGCCAAAAACCCGATTTTCGCTAAAAAAATCGGCTAATTTGTTGTTGAAAAATTAGTAATTATTAAAAAAAAAAAACAAAAAAGCTCTCGACAATACCTGGTGAATTATGTGAAGAAGTACTGTGCAAAATTTCAAAGCGATTGGTCCAGTAGATTTTGAGTTATCGTGCACACGGACTTTTTAACACAATTTTAACAAAATTTTAACACAATATTCTTGATATATTATGCATTCATTTAAAAAATTATGCAAAAATGAAGAAAAAAAATTTATTACTTTATCCCGCCCTTAAGATTGTAGATGACTAGTAAATTAAATGTACGAAAATCTTACAAACAAGCTTTTATTTAATGTACTAAAAAGTAGAAAATATTTTTTTTCCAAAAAGTCACCTATATGTGATTATAAATAAAAGTTTGGGGCGCTCAACTTTTTCAATGTTCAATACATTTGATCAATTCAGTTTCATCAACCGTATTTAATTTGGCACAATAGTAATTAGAAAAATTATTATCACACGTTTATACTCAGTTTCAGGATTTTTGTTTAAGAAATCTAAAGTTGTTTAACAGTAAATTAAATACAGTTGACATGTTAACGGATTTATGTAAATTAAAGATTATACGTCTAAATTTTGCGCGCCCCAAGCATTTATTTCATCGTCGCATATCGGTGACTTGGTAAAGAAAATTATTTTCTAGCTTGTAGTACATTAAATAAAAGATTGTTTTTTTTATTATATTTTTTACATATAAATTATTTTCTACTTTTTAGTATTTTATTGATTTTACTAGTTAGTTGTTACTAGCAGTTTGCTAGTTTACGAGTTCGTACGTTAGGAACATGGAATACTTGTGAAAAACAACAAAGACTGTAATTGGGATTGAACTTCCGACTAATTGCTGCATATAAACTTTTCACATACAAACACAGTCGGCTACGAATTTGTTCGTATGTATACGTGAGATGTTACAGTACTACCTCCCTAAGAGAGCGGTCTAGGGCGGTTAGGGGAAGTAATTCTCGAGAAATTCGTCGCCGAAGCCTTTCCCCACCACTAGGTTAGCGCGCTCGAAAATCGCGCATGTGGTAGCGTGTATGTGTTTCTCCACTCGAACTCTATAAGAGAGCGCGAACGAAAGTGTTGAGAAAACTGTAAACGAGTTGCGGAAAGTGTACTGGCGTTTCGTCGTTTCATGCGTAAGTATATCTCATTGAATATTGATGTGTAAATCTTTCTTTTTCTTCGCGTTTTTTTTATTCTGCTGTTTGGTATATTTTGTTGTTGCAATATTATAACACATATGAAGGAAACATTTGTAAAACTTTCAATAATTGTTGAATTATCTTATTGTTCGCAAAAATATACGTAGTATATTCGTTATCGAAACTCGAACATATACAGTAGAACCTCGATTATCCGAACCAATTGGGACCGAGACTAGTTCGGATAATCAAAAGTTCGGATAATCGAAACGTGGGTTTTTTGGGACGAGATCATAAACAACACCTTTTTATATAAAAACAGTACATACATATATATTATAATTTGACATATATGTTAACGTTGAAATATATATATATATATATATATATATATATATATATATATATATATATATATATATATAATGTATTTGAAATACCTGAAAAAAGTTGAATGCTTTTTTTATATTTTTTAAAAATAAAATCGTCCATTTTTAACTGACGAACGGCTGTAACGCGTTTTTGAGCGGCTAAGTCTCGCAGCCGGTTGGGAAGGAGAGATTGCGTTGGGTTGCTCATTGTTGCTCACGGCGGTGGCAGCGAGCAACAATGTATCTTTCGCGCCAACGTTCGGATAATTGAGAGTTCGGATAAACTAAGTCATCGTTCGGATAATTGAGGTTCTACTGTACAGTGTACAAAAAAAATGTAACTAACAATGTATCTTGTATATATACTTCAAGTTGAAATATACAATGTATATATATGTATAAATATTTCATTTTTAGATAAAACGGGATGGCTGAATCGAAAATATATTTTACTTGCATTAAATTACTACTTGAAATTTAATTATGATGCATGTTTTTTTCTCCGACTTTACGGCTTCAACGTATATATTATTATACAAAGGAATATTATCCATTTGACAATCGTGCGACGTGCGATTTTCTGAAATCGCTCGCGATCTCTTATGGAGTTGTCCGCGACAAACTCGGGAGGCCTCGGGTACACTGGACAGCTCGCGCTAGGTGGGGGAAGCCATAAAATGCGCTCAAGCGGAACGGCGGGGAAATTCTCTCTTAGCGAGGGCTCTCTTAGAGAGGTAGTACTGTATATGAATGATTAGATGTCACTTATTTCACACGAAAAGTTGAACATTTTATGGATACTTTTTTTTTTTAAGTTGAATGCATTGTCACCTGTTCGATGCATATTTGCAAAATTTCAGAGCTCGAAGTAGTCAGAGAGTGGGTAAAATATCAATTTTCCGTTTTGCATCTCACAGAAAGATTACTTTAAAGTTACTTTTTAAAGTAATTTGCACAACATGCGTAGTAAACTTTTTTACACCGCAGGCTATTATAGTCAGATCTTCGAACTGGTTCGTATGAAAATTCCGCATGAGATCTTTTTCCATAAAGTTTCCTCAGCATTTAAGGCCTTAGGCCACAGTAACGGATATACAATCATGTGCAAATTTAATATTTTTTTTTCGTATGAACAAGTGAACCACTCATAAAATTAATTACACATCTACTTAGTATGAATATATACTGTTAGAAAATATATATATCTTTTTTCGATTTACAAAATGGCCGACTACTCGAAACTTCTCGAAACAGCTTTTTTCCAATTGGCGTGACAAATAACTTCAACAATTTTCACTCGATTTACTTCAAATTTAAAAGTTATGTTCCTAATTGCATTTCGCAGAGAAGTACGTACGGAATTTCTGATTAATCGAAAACTTTTCATTTTATGAGCAATTTATGAGCAGTTATAACGAAATTTTTCACTGAAAATTCATTTCTTAAGTTCAAATACCTGCAACTTTTGAATAAAACAATATTTTTTAAAATTCGTACGTACTTCTCTAGGTATTCTAATGTAGATTGACGAAAATTTTTGTTTTTTTTTCTAGGTCAAAAATTGCGAATGCTAAATGTCACATGCAGCACCTAGAAAAAAAGACAACAAAAGAAAATATTAGTCGGGCATTTTGTCCATCGAAAAAAAAAATTTTAACAGCTTGATATTCATACTAAATAGATGTGCATTTAATTTTATGAGTGAATCACTTTTTCATACAAAAAAAAAACTGTTAAATTCGCACATGATTTTATACCCGTTATAAAGATATAAAGTTATAAAGGCCTTAAAATTAAAAATAAGACTTTTCTAGATAAAACAAATAACCAAGAGTATTTTTTTCACCCGGTGAAAAAAAAATTATTTGTAGAAATAGCATGCGAAGACCAAAAGCAGATGATTTTCATCTCGAAAACCGTCGGACTTTCACTAAACTGAAGTTCCAGCATATAGTAGGACATGGCCTATCGACAGTTGCAGGATTATCCATTTATATCAGGACACCATGGATGTACATATATATATATATATATATATATATATATATATATATATATATATATATATATATATGCGTGTGTGTGTGTGTGTGTGTGTGAAAAAAGGTCAATTTGCTGAAGTTTTCGCGAATCGAGTACTATCGAGGATATTTGTTAACCGTACGTCATCGTATATCACACACTTGTAAAGAATCCAATATCCATCTCGTAATCCGAGTACTGCGCACATCGCGCTTGTATAGTAAGCTTGAAGTAATTACCATTTTCGCAGAAGGTAGAATTAATCTTCCTTGCATCGAAGTCACAGGTGCAAACGCCCTTTAGACAGTAGACGGAATCGAGGTCGGATTTGACGTAACATTCACCCCGAGAATAGCACGTTTCATCGAGAACTGGAACAAGAAGAGAGACGTCGTGGATCATATAACACGGAAGGTACGAGCTTGCCTCGCAAACTTTTCTCATTTCACTGAATAATTGGATTGTTCCGTCCAATCACCTCTCGTCCGGTAACATTTTTCATATTTCCGATGTTGACCCGCATCGCATTTGCATGAACCGATCGTCCGGGACGTTGCCCCGATAATCGTTGATTCGTCGGATTCGGCCACTTCCGGTTTGAAGCATCGCGCATCCGCTACACTGGCCGAACATTGCACATCGTATTGGCATTCACCACCGAACGGGGCAACTGCCGAGAGGAAATTGAGATTAACTGTGGCATCCAGTTTCTCATTCATTAGAAATCATAATCACATTGATCGCGAATCAATATTAAGGGAGACTTTGTCCCGGATTGAGCAGCGGGAAATGTTAGCGGCTCAACATGAGCAGCTAGAAGAAGAGGAGGGATGCCTCTATGGACCAGGCATTGCCGATTAGCGGTAATTATAAACACATTTGTGTAAACACATTGCAAAACTTTAAACGCGTTTTTCTCGAAAACACGTTTTTAAAAATGGCTGACATTCTCCTGACCGCTGTAATTAACATATCGACCTGAAATTTGGAGAGCATACTCAGAAAATATGTCTCCACGGAATGACGGATCGTTTTTTCGATAGATACAATTTTGCATTTATTATTTATCTTTTTATGCGAAAAAAAACGCGAAAATTCGATTTTTTTCTTAATTGCCGCCATTTTCCGAAATTTGTACTAAACGAAAAACCCATCCGTCATTCCATGACCAAAGGGTCGCAGATTGATAATGTGCTTTGAATTTGTGTTTCAGATCAACAAAGAGGGGGCAGTGATGTCAGCCGTTTATCTCCCGCGATTTGAGGACGTGTTTTCGCGGAGCTGCAACGGCCGCCATTTTGGTTTAAAAAAAAAAAAATTTTAACGTTCTGTATATCATGAATAAGAGCAAGAGAAAAACCGCACTCAAAAAGCTTTACTCGTTTCCTTTTGAAAAAAATAAAATGTAAACACCTGAAATATGGCACTCCAAGGACAAAGTCTCCTTTAACCCTCGAACTGAACACTATTTTTCGGCACTTTCTAACGGAATACTATATTCTCGAAATATTCCCGAAAAAACGCTTTTTTGGACCTTCTAACTCAGTCTCCGGCCCTAACCGATTTCAGCGGGCCTGTGGCAGTGAACGAACCTCTACCCCAAACGTTTTTTTGGAAAACAGTGTTGAAAAGCCGAGGACGCAAACGACCCATTCGGTTCGAGGGTTAATTGCAAAATTATCAGAAATTCCATTGCGGAGTCGCTACGAAATTAATTAGTATATAATTAAGTTGATTTTACGTAAAAAAAAACACGTTGATGAGAAAATATAACTCACTACCGGATTTATAAGTTTGTATGAAGGGAACCGTTATTCTTACTCGGGATGCAGACACCGGGGGCAGGAGAAACAAGGCCTTTCCCGCATTGGCAAATCTCCGAGACACAGGTGGCATTTTTCGTATTGCAATCATGACTGGTTTTGCATGGTGCGTCAATTCCTACCGAAGAAATTCGTAGAATTAAGGGTTTGTGTGAAAGGACTGAAAAAAAATGTAACACGAATGGGCGAAGACCATTCGTGAACAACACATGAGTGTCTTCCGAACGGTGTAAAGTCGATTCAACTCGATACTTTTGTTTAATAAAATGCTGAGGGACTGTAGAAATGTTAATAAATGTGTGGTAAACATTCAAAGATAGCGTGTTTTAATGGTTCAAAAAATGAACTACCCAGATTTTTTTTTAGAAATCGCTGTCACATGGGATGACCCCATTAAGGGGTGATGCCACTGTCGAATTTTCAAAAAATTGATTTTTTTTAACTGGCTTAAGGGGTCACCCCCACTTGCGATTTTGAAAAAATCGGTTTTTTATTGCATTTTTTTGAAGTATGAGGATCTGAGAATATGTCCTGAAAATTTCAAGTCGATCCGAACAAAATTGACTGAGATATGAGCGTTGAAAGAGAAGAATCCGTTGTGTAAACGACCGGAAATTGAAACTTTAAACGCGTTTTTCTCCAAATGGCATTTCTGAAGTCGGTGACCAAGATTACTCGAACACTAATGAACCGATCTTCTTGAAATTTTGCAGGCTTATTTAATACATAAAAATGTGGTCTTTAATCGTTCGATTTTTTTTTCGAAAAAATGGCCGTTTTATAGCCAAAAAACAGCCGTTTTTTTCGTTAAAATCGAACCATTAACGTTGACAGTCCGCCATTTTGTGAAAAATGAATATTTTTTAAAATCCTTCGATTAAAGACTAGTTTATACTTATATTTGACTAAATCCATCCGCATTTTTTTTTCAGATGATCCACTTCGCCGCAATGTTGGTCACCGCAAACCGTGTATATAAAAACATTATTTCATTGACGGCCATTTGCCACTAAACAATGTAATATTTTTCAATAAAAAAATTACTGAAAGTTCTTCAAGATGTGTTCTTTAAGATGGTACATTGATCGATTGAAAAAGTTTTGTAGTTTTCTTTAAAAAAATCATGAAAAAGGCCTTTTTTGCTCTACAAGTGGGGGTAACGCCTTAAGAGATGCTTTGCACCATCCACCAGAATAAGGGTGGAAAAGTTTGGTACCTGTAAAACAAAGGTCCGCATGCCCGTGTGGGTCTGCGGTGGCAGTGGCTGGCCCCTGTGCGAGACATCGACCGTTTTTCTCGGAACACAATTTTTCAAAATGACACGCAGCACAACTTCAACAATTTTCATTCTTTTCACTCCAAAGTTTGAGCACATCTTTAAAATAACATTCCGAAGAAAAATACGTACGGGTTTTTCCATGAGTTAATTACAACATTAGTTATCAACAAACGATTGTCCTTTTTCTATCGAAAATTGAGTTTTTATTTTAAATGCTTGCCAATTACACAAAAATTCATATTTTCAAAATCCTCTACGTATTTCTCTAGGTATACTCATGTAAATTAATAGATTTTTTTTTAAGGGGACATATACACCTACATGGTCGAGGTCGAGGATTTAGAAGCTATGAACATTCCGTCGACCGTAGAAGACCTACACTATGGGCCTGTTATCGATGATTCCATGTAAGTTGACAAATTTCATGATTTATTCATTCCCAAATTTTCAAACGCGTTTTTCTCAAAACCACGTTTTTCAAATCGGTACCCAAAATTCCTCGAAAACCAATGAACCGATTGCCTTGAGGTTTTTTGTGGTTATTCTATACACCATTATCTAGTACTTGTCATGCGATTTTTTTCCGTTACTCAGTTTTTGTTTTATAGGCAAAATAATAACTAATTTTTGGCCCAAAAATCACTATTCATGTTCAAACGTCCGCCATTTTGTCATAAATCGATATTTTTAAAATCGGCTATGCCAATTACTAGATTATAGTATCTAATTTAATTATCTTTTTGGTTTTTTTTTCAGATGATTTTTGAAGAAACGCCAGTGGGTACCGTATACGTAGATTTTTTTTCGACACTCCAACGATCATGCAATATCCTTGTATATTTTTGATATTTTCAAATAAAGAAAATTAAACATATTTTTGAATGTATACACTTTTAGATAATTAAAACCCCAAACCGAAATTTCAAATAGTTTTCCTCGAAAAAAATTCGCAAAAATGACCTTTTTTCGGCTCCTAGGTGTATATCTCCCCTTAATTCCCAATTGAAATTTGCGTTAGTTATACTGCGTGCCGCAGAGCGTCTCAAATTCAACATACCTCCCGAGAATGGCTCCAGCGTCACCATTTTGGATAATTTTTTAATATTAATTTTTTTTGTAAACTTCAAGATATGTCCAAGAACATCCTTGAATATTATTATCCTATTACTTGTCCTTCCGCCCAACAAAAAATCGCGAAGAATCACTCAATTTTAGACGCTTACAGTGGTTCAAGCCCTCAAACAAGTGTCGAAGGGACTCAAAGTAATATTGCCACATTCCGTGTTGATTGCTAAATAAATACTCACCGGCAACACATACACCCGAGAGATTGAAATAAGTATCGCTGCACACGCAAGACTCGTTGAAACATCGGACATTGCTTAAGGGCTTGCAATCCACATCGGCTGAGCAGGAACTCCCGATGAACGGATTATCGTCGATGCAAGCGGTTTTAGCCGTGTTGACGTGAGTACCCACGGGACACGAGCATTCGTACTTTTCGTTGCAAGTTAATTTTGAACGGAATTCAGCTACGTAACAATCCGCATCCTTTTGGCAACTCTCTCCTATTCCTCCGTTTCGCCAGCAAAACATTTCGTCCTCGACGTAATGAGAATTCTCGTTGCAAACGCACTGTTTGGTGCAAACTGAATCCGGCCCGAACACGTAGCATTGCTCGTCTGACTTACAGAACGAGTTGAACGACCTCGTGACTGAAGGAATCGATGGTAAAACCAACGTTGAATTAAGGGCGGGGTAAAGTGTTTAAATTTTTTTAAAATTTTTTTAAACGAATGCATAATATATCAAGAATATTGTGTTTAAATTTCAAGTCGATCGAAGTAAAATTGACGAAGTTATGAGTATTTGAGCGTCTATTGCTCCATGCCGTTCTCTTCTCTTTTGCGTTTTTCAAACCGTTTTTCTGAGACTTGTCATATTTGAAGTCCGTGTGCACGATAACTCAAAATCTACTGGACCAATCGCTTTGAAATTTTGCACAGTACTTCTTCACATAATTCACCAAGTATTGTCGAGAGCTTTTTTGTTTTTTTTTTAATAATTACTAATTTTTCAACAACAAATTGGCCGATTTTTTTAGCGAAAATCGGGTTTTTGGCTCCCAAGTGCTACGAAAAATCGAAAAATCGAAAAAAAAAATCCTCCCTTCATTACCTCGATAAAACAGCTCCTTTAACAAATGCATTTTGATTTTTTTGTTTCAAATGATTCTGTTGCGAGTTATGGTGCACACCGCAAACCAACTTTTTTTCGAGGCGCCTCCGGGGTTTAATTTTCACTCGCTCAGTTTTGAATATTTTGCACTGCAAATTTAGGAGAATGTTGTTCAAATGTTACTTTATTATATGTAAATTTTTCAATAAACGAACACTATTCGTTACGCCAAAAAAAAATCTTAAGAACATGCCTTTTTTTCGCCGAACTAACTTTACCCCGCCGTTAAGAAGGGAGGCGAGGGAAAAAAATTGCTGATTTTCATGATTTTTTTTTAAAGGAAACATCGCGTTATCATTTTTGAGACTTAAGATACGTTTTGTTATTACCTTTCGCTGTTACGTGGTATTTTTTTAGTTTATTAATCTTTAAAAATGGCGGAGGTATGGCACGGTCTTCTAAACTGCATTTTCAAAATTGGCGTGACGTATAGCTAAAAATCTAATCGACCGATTCTAATGAAATTTGGTATTAATCTTTCTAACTTTATTGTCTAAAACATGACCCTAAATATTTTGAAAAATTGAAAAGAAAAAGTATTTTTTCTTCCCAAATTTTGGCAATATTTTTCGGAAACTTCAGCTTTTTCGTTTAAAAGCGTACCATTTAATCGATTTGCATCATTTCTCACTTTTTCTTGGTTCATATACCGCGTATGAGTGTTGGTGAAAAAAAAATTTCGTTGGTTGTTTTTTTCAGATTCATTTCACCGACGCTACGTGTCACGTCGTCTGACAACGTTCGCCACAACCTGTTTAAAAGACCGTGTCATACTTCCGCCATTTTTAAAGATTTATTAAAAAATACTTCGTCGCAGCCAAACGTATTAATAAAAAATACCCTAAGTCTCAAAATTGGTGAAGAAATGTAAAAAGTCATCAAAATCGGCTGTTTTTTTCTCGCCTAAAGGTATCTTTCCCCTTAAACGATTCGGTGCTAACGGTTAACGATTGATCAATTTCACTTGTGTTATTGGTATGCATAATCATTAAAAACGATTAAAACGTTATGTTGAAAGTGTCCCAATGTGTCTTCTTCTGTAATTTAATTGCGTATGCTGATTCAAAATATTTATACAAGTTCCAAATTGATGCTGAGAGTGTGGAGAAAAAACGAGAAATCTATGGTCCGACTTTTAAATTGTGCCAAAAATCGAAAAATAATCGGACCTCAATTAATTAGGCGGCAGTTTTTAGAGCAAGCGATTGGAAAGAGAATGCACGCAGAGCGGAATTTCAAATTGAATCGAAAAATAAATACTCGCCGGTTCAGAAAAGCCACTATTTTGGCCGAAACGGGATTTTTTGTGTGTCTTTCATTATTTTTTTTCTAAATTCATATCAATGTATTTTTAACCCTTGGATACGAATTCAACATTCATTTTCCCTGAAATTCTCAGTTTTTATCAAAAAATCATCAAAAATGGGTGAAAATACATTATTCGCGTTGAGTCGGCGTCATTTTGAGGGTCCATGCGGCATCGCATTGACCCTCAAAATAGTTGAGAAGACAAAAAAAAGAAATCGTCTTATTTAGTTAGTTTTTCAGTCGTCACAATCCAAATACAACAAACGGACGTAACGGCAGTCCTATTTGAGAGAAATTAACGTAATATGAGGATTTTTCAAAGGATTTTGATAGACTTAGAGAATGTCGTTGGATTTATATCAAAACTCGATTAGTTTTCCCGGTAAGTGCACGTGAAAAATGGCCGAAAAAGAAGCAGCAGTATGCAAAAATTAGCAAAAATCAATGGTCGTTGTTTGAAATTCTGCCAAAATTCAGAAAATCACCGAAGCTCGACAAATTAAACAGCATTTTAAAGAGAAAATGATAACGAAGAGAACGAGCACAGCGTGAGGTTCTAAATAGGAACAAAAAATAAATAACCGCCGATGGAATGAAGAATTTTTTTTCACCAAAGAGCGAAAAAATTTGGACTCTTAATTTTTTTCTGCATCGATATAGATGTATTTACACTGTAAAAAAATTCTGTATAAAAATTAATACACAAGTGTAGGAAGTTTTTATGCGGATACCGCTTATGAAATTTCAGATACGATTTTGAAAATCCAAAACAGGTTATTTTAAAAATGAACGTGTAGCTCCGTAATATTAATATACTTGTGCGTGTGAAAAATAATGCACGTGTAAAGAAATAATCACATCCAAGTATTTTGAAATCAAGAACCATTTGCTGATATCAAAATACGAGCGTATATTAAATTCAAGAACCATTGGCTAATATCAGCATACGGGTGCGTATTAATTTCACGGAAACAAAGTATTACCTTTCATGTACACTGTAAAAAGCTTCTGTGTAAAAATTAATACACAAGTGTATGATGTTTTCATGCGGACGCCGTTTATGAAATTTCAGACAATATTTTGAAAATCCAAAGCAGGTTATTTTAAAAATAAAAGTGTAGCTCCGTAATATTAATATACTTGTGCGTTTGAAAAATAATGCACGTGTAAAAAAATGTTCACATCCATGTATATTGAAATCAAGAAACATTTGCTGATATCAATATAGGAGTGTATATTAAATTCGTTCGTATATTAAGTTCGTAAAATTCAATTCTTTTGTGCCTTAAATATAGTGTAAATTTAATATAATTTTCACATTGTTCTATGTGATTTTCATCATCGGTTATGAATTTTTTTTAATTCCAGTTTCGCACTTTTAAATAAATCTGTTGTGATCATGCACTGTACGTATCGTAAAATTCAGATTCACATATATTATATTTTTCAGGCTGCTGTAAATAAATTTCAAACTTGTTTTGTATTTTCAATGCTCTGTTTTTTATAGTTGATTTATTATACATCTGTAGTAATTTTCAATTGAAAAGACGAGTTAATGCAATACATTTTCCACAAATTTACGAACTTGTCTTTGAAATTCCATGTTGCATGTATTAAATTCTATATCCACGTTAGATTTTCTTGTTCCTGTTTTAAATTTACGGTACGAGTGTTTCAAATTTAATTCCATCTACTGAGTTCGTAAAATTCATTTCCTTTGTATCTTAAATGTATTGTAAATTTCATATAATTTTTTATAGTGTATATTTTCCGAATACGAATTCACCGTTCATTTTTCCCGAAACCGTTAACTTTTATTTTTAAAATCTCCAAAAGTATAGAAAAACAAATTTATCGCGTTTAAGCAGTGTAATTTCGAGCTTCCAACAAAAACTCAGTTTATCGAAATTTTCCATCAGACAGACCTTTAAAATCGTGTAAGGGGAGATATACACCTAGATGGTCGAAACAATCGCTTTAGAAGCTATGAACATTCCGTCGACCGTAGAAGACCCACACTATGGGCCTGGTATCGATGATTCCATGTAAGTTGACAAATTTCATGATTTATTCACTCCCAAATTTTCAATCGCGTTTTCCTCAAAACCACGTTTTTCAAATCGGTACCCAAAATTTCTCGAAAACCAATGAACCGATTGCCTTGAGGTTTTTTGTGGTTATTCTATACACCATTATCTAGTACTTGTCATAGGATTTTTTTTCCGTTACTCAGTTTTTGTTTTATAGGCAAAATAATAACTAATTTTTGGCCCAAAAATCACTATTTATGTTCAAACGTCCGCCATTTTGTCATACATTGATATTTTCAAAATCGGCTATGACAAGTACTAGATTATAGTATCTAATTCAATAATAATTTTGGTTTTTTTTTTCAGATGATTTTTGAAGAAACGCCAGTGGGTATCGTATACGCAGATTTTTTTTACGACGGTCCAAGGATCATACAATATCCTTGTATATTTTTGATATTTTTGAATAAAGAAAATTAAACATATTTTTGAATGTATATACTTTTAGATCATTAAAACCCCAAATTGAAATTTCAAATAGGTTTCCTTGAAAAAATTCACAAAAATGCCCCCCTCAAAAAATAGATTGAAAAAATCTATTAGGCCACTTTTTCAAAACAATCAAAATCCCTAATTTTCACACAGCCCTAACGGCTATTTTATTTGAGTCATGTAGACTTATTAGGCAGTACTTCTCGATATTTGAGTAGTGTATCTCGTTATTAGCATTGCAACGCGTAGGCGGCAAAAATGTTGATGCCGTCGAGAAACTGAAGGAATCAGTCGTCCACCCTGCTTCAAAATTGCCGAGATAGATTTCACGAAAGTATTGTCGAGAGGAGCTTACTTTTGAGGCACTCGAGGTTGTTCTTCGAAGGTACTCTAGCTCCTCCACAGCTCCAACGACCGTTGCGACATATCGAGTATTTGATTGCAACGTCATCGTCCGATCGGCAGATTTCGCCCAGCTCTGCCAACGCAGCAAAAAAAGTATTGAAATAAAATTGAAGACAATTTGTTTTTGGATTTTCGTACGGTAGGACGGTCGCGAATTCATAACGACGAGCCGTTATTTCACTTCTCTTTTAGCCGAAATTATGATACAATCTCTAATTCACCAAATACATCTACATTCCATTTGTTACTAGGCATCTAGTAATCTGTTTTACTACTTTTTTCTTCTGATTACTTTGAATTGTAAATTCATCTGATCACTTTGAATTATAAATTATAAATATTGTCAAATTAATATTAAAAATCTTCTGATTACTTTGAATTGTAAATTCATCTAATCACTTTAAATTATAAATTATAAATATTGTCAAATTAATATTAAAAATCTTCTGATTACTTTGAATTGTAAATTCATCTGATCACTTTAAATTATAAATTATAAATATCGTCAAATTGATATTGAAAATAGCAGAGACTCGCATATACGTAAAAAAATGCCCCACATGGTGGTCAGAATTGCAGTGTTATAGCGATTTGATCAGCGGACTCTGCCACACTTTTGTTCGCGTATTCGATTCTTGCTACGATAGAGGGACATTTTTACTCAATAGAGTTGTTAAAAAAAAAATTCGTTTTTTGTTTAGTATTGACCTTTTTTGATTATGAAACAAAATGTAAAAAGGGTTTTCCTTTGAAATAATTCTGAAGTAAATTATTAATTATTTTTATATCAAGATAATTGAAATTGTGGATGTTGGCGCGAAATGCCACGCTGTCAGTGCTGGCACTTGTGATGTCACCGTTCGAACGCGACCGAATAGGCTATATAACCGGCTTACACGCGAGTGTACATAAATATGAAATTTGGTGTCATTTTACATCTGAAAACATCTTGAGCATTCTGAAAAGATCGACAACTAGTTTAATTTTCGTGCAACGATGTGTTAAGGGGCTAAACCAGTGTGGCACTTTCAAAAAATCGATTTTTTTTGCCTTTTTCGACAGTTTATACTTTCAAGAATATCATTATCATTTATATAATTTACATCAACATCATTTTATCTTGCAAAAATCGATAGTCGAATCTTTAAACGCGTTTTTCTCGAAATGAGATTTTCCAAATTTGCTAACATTGTATCTCAAAGAGCAATTATCCGATTGACTTGAAATTTGAACTGAGTACTCTTGAATATATTTACTCTACAATGACGTAGGATATTTTTGATTGAATGAAAATTGACGATTAGCCATTGAAAAAAAACGACCATTTTATAGGCAAGAAAACAGACTTTTTCATAAATACGCCATTTTGTTAGATTTTGATATTTTTCGAAAATCCTACGTCATTGTACAGAAAAGATCTTCCAGTTTGACGATATTTTTTCATTTTTCGGTTTCAGCTACTCAATCGACCGGAATCATATCGGCAGTGGAGGAACTTTTTTTTGCGCCTCCGAAGGCAGCGCATAAGTGCCTCGGATCTCAATATTTTTCTATGAAAAAATTATGTAATATAGGTCAAATATAGCCAAATATATTCACAATTTTCCGAAACATTGAATTGAGTACTTTTCTTCCAAAAAATTCCCGAAAACCACCCAAATTTTGAGCGTTCACACTGGTATAGCCCCTTAAAGTGGATTTGTGAAAGAAGACTCGAGTAATTTGCCGACCATGGATTTTTAGGTTAGGAGAGGCTTGATAAATTGTTTCAGTTATTGTCGCTGCGTATCGTAAGCATATTGAGAAAGACGTATTTTTAAAATAATATTTCACTACAGTTTATGTTATACGACGTTTGCGCTAACATCAAAGTGGTCTTTAGCAACTATATTTCCGAATTGCGCAACTATATTTCCGAATTTTTGTTATCAATTAAAAATCGAAAATTTCAAGACAAATACAAAAAATGGTTCATTCGAAGTATTGTCCCTCGCTATTTACACATTTTTGCCATCTCTCTGGCAATAAATAAATACCGCGACGATAATAAGACGCGTCTTTGGACTGAAACCATTCGTCCAACCAATTTTGTACCGCATCGTAATTGACCAAGTGTAGCCCACCGAAGCCATGCGCCATCGACCGGAACAAGTGATAGTCTGAAGGGACCCCAGGTCTGGCGAATACGGCGAGTGCGGTAGCAGATCCCATTTCAGTGTTTTTACGATGTCCGGGACGATGGAACTGCGATGGCACGGAACGTTGTCGTGCTGCAATATCACACGTTCGTGTCTCGTGTCCCATTCTGGCCGTTTTTCGACCCGTGCAGAAATTTTGACCGGTATACCCTATGTCCGATCAAATCCCGATCAGGATTTGTCATGGATTCCCCAAAACCGGATCCCGGTTAGAATCCAACTGGCATCAGTATCGGCATATGTACGACGACGATGGCATCATTTTGAAAATTTTGGCGTCACGTGTATTTTCTGTATTACTATGGAATTCCTATCTATAGATAAGAATTTCTGTCTATAGATTCCTATCTATAAAATTCCTATCTATAGATAGGAATTACATAGTAATACCGAAAATACACGTGATGCGAAAATTTTCAAAATTATGCCATCGTCGTCGCACATATTCCGATACTGATGCAAGTTGGATTCTAACCGGGAGACCGGTTTTGGGGAATAAGTCTCTGTTTATACCCACCGACATGTCGGTGGGTATAAACATGTATTTAAGACAAATTAAAATCAAATTCACAATGATTAGATTAAAATTTACACCAACCGTGAGTTCTTGCGTATTTCGAGAGAAAACATTTCGTCGAGGCAAAGAAATTTTTGCAATAAAAGTTGTGAGTTTCAAATATTACATTATAAATATGAAAAAAATCACAAAATGAGTTGTGAATTTCCTCAAATTGAAGAAAATAAACATCGAATTCACGACAGTTATATTAAAATTTACACCACAAGTGTAAACGTATTTTGAGAGAAAACATTGTGTTGAGGCAAAGAAATGTTCGCACAAAAAGTTATGTGCAAAAATTTCTTTGCCTCGAGGCAATGTTTTCTCTCAAAATACGTACGAACTCACTTTTGGCGCAAATTTTAATCTAACCATTTTGAATTTGATTTTTATTTGTCTTAAATACGAAAAAATTCACAACTAATTTTGTGAATTTTTTTGTATTTATAATCTCTTGTCAATACATTTGCGTTCACAGATTTTGATGTGAATTTTTTTTAATTCACATCAAAATCTCGCGATGAGCGCGATCTGCCATTTGAAACTCTGGACAAATTTTTTTTTATTGATAGTTTAATGCACCAAAACTTTATAAATGTTATTTATTTATATAATAAATTTAACATGTCAATTCCATTTTTGACATTGTATTTCAGCCTGTATTCACCCGTGATTCTTCCCAGATTCCTCAATGATTCTATGGGGAATCTATTTAGAGTCATTAAAGGATCCGGTTCTGGATCCCTAATGGAATCCAGTTCACGGATCTTAAGGTGGATTTATATTTATCTGATGTGTCATGACGTGACGCGTTCTGACGTGATGCCTAGCATTCACATTTATCTGTCGTGTTCTGTCGCCTTCTGACGATATTTTGAAACAATACGGCCGTAGCTCTCGAAGAGGTGACACGTTTTCAATGTTCTCCCACGAGTTTTCCGATTCTGATTCAGATTATGAAGAAGATATTCAATTTACGATACTGGCAACTTTATTATCTAAACAAAGAAAGAGAAGAAGATATTGGATTCATCCAGTCAATAGAAAAAGAGAAATTAATGGCGAGTTTCATTGTCTCATTGAAGAGCTTGAAAACGATGATGAAAAATTTCATCAGTATTTCAGATAGCTGTCCTAATAGACTGATCTTTATATTGTTTGCATTTTGTATCGTATATAACATTATATTGTCGTACAGTTGCAATTAATTCGTCCATATTTGAGAGCGAACCAACGTGAACGGACTCTGACGCGTCACAACACAACAGTGGCGCTTGTACATACGTCTGACGTGTCCTGACATCGCCCTTCCCCCGCTCCAACGCTCTGACGCAACCGGGATCGCTCCTGATGCGACACGTCAGAAGCCATCACAACAGATTACGAATTACAAGTGTGAACGGTACCATACTAAAAGTATTAAACCGATTCTGTTCTGACGCGTCACGTCACGACACGTCAGATAAATATAAATCCACCTTTACATTTAGTCTTCGAATCTGATCCGATATCGGACTAGATCCCGACTGGGAGTCCGGGAAACAAGTCAGAATCCAGCTGTATCCCTGCCAAAATTTCTGCACGGGGAGCTGCCTGTTTCAAATTGATTAGTTGTTGTCGGTAGCGATGCCCATTGACAGTTTCGCCCCGTTTCAGCAGCTCATAGTACACGATTCCTTTCTGGTCCCACCAAACGCAGAGCATTGTCTTTTTTTCCGAAGCGATTTGGCCGTGCCGTCGATGTTGACGCTTCGCCAAGTGAAAGCCACGACTTTCTGCGTTTGGAATTCTCGAAATATATCCATTTTTCATCGCCAGTAACAATACGATGCAGGAAACTCTTTTTGTTCTGCCGCAAGAGCAAAATTTCGGAAGTGGCTCTTCGATTTTCCATTTGTCTCTCAGTCAACTCATGCGGCACCTACTTTCCTTCCTTATGAATTTTTCCCATGGCGTGCAAACGTTCCGAAATCCATTGCCGAGTCACGTTTAATGCCTCGGCAAGTTGATCTTCTGTTTGAGTGTCATCTTCATCCAATAAGGCTTGCAGATCGGCGTCCGCAAATGTTTGCGGTCTTCCCGAGCGCTCCTTGTCCCCAGTCTCAAAATCGCCACTTCTGAACCGCTTGAACCAATCTTCACACGTTGTTTTTGATGGTATATGTACGCCGTAGGTCTCCTCAAGTAACCGACGTGCTTCAGCTGCTGTTTTTTTTTAGGTTGAAGCAGAAAAGCAATGCTTCCCGCAAATGCTGTTTATTTGGCACAAACTTTGATATTTTTGAGGTTAGAAAAAAAGGTCGTTGTGTTGCGATATTTGTTTATATTACGACTGGGTATTCTTAACAGATGTCCAAGCTATAAAGACACCCAATTTCAGACCTGTATGCCGACTACATGTGTCGCTAGCGCCATTCATGTGTGAAATCCGGGAATTTAGTTGTGCACCTGGCATACCGACTTTCGAACGGTGACGTCACCGAGCGCTTCGGTAACTTTGGATGCTCTCGGCGCGTTTTTGCCGAGCCGAACAGAACAACAATTTCAAAGTGCTATATCGTTGTTAATTGTTGAAAAAAAAAAATACTTTGCTTTAAAAACCGCACTTGATATTTACAATGAAAAAGAAAAATCATTCCATGACCAAATTAAGGGGTAAGGCCACTGTAAATTTTTTGAAAAATCGATTTTTTTTTATTGGCTTAAAAAATAGTTTAAACCCTCTAGAATAAGAAAAAAAAGGTCCTGTGCGACCCAAACAAACTATTCGCAAAACTTTAAACGCGTTTTTCTCGAAACATGGTTTTTCAAAATGGCACGCAGCATAACTCGAACAATTTTCATTTTTTTTACTTGAAATTTTAACCAGATGTGAACATTTACATTATCTTGAGAATCTCGATCCGAATTTTCAAGAACTTTATTTATTGATTTTTTATTAACAAAAAACTTGCCGTTTTTTTCGTCAAAAATCAATTTTTTTTTTCAAACGCACGCCAAATCCACAAAAATTGATACTTTTTAAAATCCGATCGACATTCTCTAGCTATAGCCCTCTAGATTAATGGTTTTTTTTTTTTTGTTCTAGATTCAAAAGTGCACCAGTGGTGCTGCGTGCCGCGGAGCCCTGGAAGCAAAACATGTCCCGGGAAGATAGCTGTGGAACCGCCATTTTGTTTTTTTTTTACTGTAAACAAATTTTATAATAAAGTTTAATGTATGCCCGATAACACCATTAAAAGTTTTTTTTCAAATACCTTCAATTTCGGGAGCAAAAAATTAGTGAAAAAACCTTTTTTTTGGGCCGTTACAGTGGCCTTACCCCTTAACTCCATTATTACTATTATCGATGCCGATTTTTAAGGCGTCTTCTCACTTTATAATTTTCTAAAAATCGATTTTTTTCATTACATTTTTCGAAAGTATACATTTCCAAAAGTATCGTACTAAAATTTTATAAAGATCGAAGGACTCCAACTATTCGTGTGACCTTTACCTTACTACCTTCATACGATTTTTCATAAAAAAAAACTTTAAACGCGTTTTTCTCGAAACAACGTTTTTCGACGGCTTGTTGATAAAGTCTTCGAAACTACTGAACCGATCCTTATGAAATTAACTACATATTCCTTACAACTATAGCTATATCGCATATCAAGGATTTCTTAAATTTTGATATTTTCTATTTTTTTTGCCAAAAACGGTGAAAAAACACGATTTTTTTGTATTTTCGGAAAATGTCCGCCATTTTGTTATTTTTGCATATATCAAAAATCGTATGATATGCGCTATTGCGGAGAGATCTACACCTGGATGGTCGAGGTCGAGGATTTAGAAGCTATGAACATTCCGTCGACCGTAGAAGACCTACACTATGGGCCTGGTATCGATGATTCCATGTAAGTTGACAAATTTCATGATTTATTCATTCCCAAATTTTCAATCGCGTTTTTCTCAAAACCACGTTTTTCAAATCGGTACCCAAAATTTCTCGAAAACCAATGAACCGACTGCCTTGAGGTTTTTTGTGGTTATTCTACACACCATCATCTAGTACTTGTCATAGGATTTTTTTTCCGTTACTCAGTTTTTGTTTTATAGGCAAAATAATAACTAATTTTTGGCCCAAAAATCACTATTTATGTTCAAACGTCCGCCATTTTGTCATAAATCGATATTTTCAAAATCGGCTATGACAAGTACTAGATTATAGTATCTAATTTAATAATCTTTTTGGTTTTTTTTTCAGATGATTTTTGAAGAAACGCCAGTGGGTTGCGTATACGCAAATTTTTTTACGACGCTCCAAGGATCATACAATATCCTTGTATATTTTTGATATTTTTAAATAAAGAAAATTAAACATATTTTTGAATGTATATACTTTTAGATAATTAAAACCCCAATTCGAAATTTCAAATAGTTTTCCTTGAAAAAGTGCACAAAAATGACCTTTTTCCAGCTCCTAGGTGTATATTTCCCCTTAACATACTGAATCTAAAACCATTTGATTTTTTTGTTTCGAATAATTCATCTCCGAGATTTCATCAACAGCGCAGACCTACAATTTTGTTAGGACATTTTTTTAACTACCATTTTCGTCTATAAACAGTGACTTAAATAAATATTTTTTTTAATCGTATTTCGAAAGTGTATTTATTAAGTGTAACAACTTTTTTTATTAATATTTATAATATAGACCTATAAAAAATCATTAAAATAGCCTTTTATAGCGTCTAAAGTTAAAAGGAGCCTAAAGCCTTTTCCAATTCATACCTGGTATACAATTTTCCTTTTTGGAGTCAAAACCATATCCGTGTTTGCAAATACATCTGCCTGTTCCGGTGCACACAGACGGTCCGAGATGCGTACACTCACTGTCTTTCGTGCAGCCCAATTTGGAGAACAGTCTAACGTCGACATCGCGAAGTTGTCGAGAGTGAGATGCCAGGTCATTTGACGACTCACTTGCGTTACTGTATGATGCGATCTTTGGGCTCACGTAACATCCTGACTGTTTATCGCACCGAGCTTTTTTATCGAATGTACAGTCCAAGTCTATAACGCACTCGGCTCCAATCGCTGTACATTTTATACAACAAAAAAGCAAGCGAATAAATTCTCGTTCTAACTTTTACAATATCAGGAATTATTCAGACTACGTAGAAATCATTCGGATCTAACTCTCGTATTAGGATGATGAGCTGATTCAATTTTTTTCGTTAGAGTTATATTATTCAATTTTTTATTGCATTAAGTATGAGAAATTCTTCCATTTTTGCACTCGAGTTGCCTTTTTTTTTTTCATTTTGTCTCATATATCACTGGCTAAAACTAAAGTCATAGCGTTCTGAATCCTCAAATCATTGGTTTAGAAAAAATTGAAGGATTTATTAAATAAAACTGGTACTGAATTGTTTCAATATTCAGCTAACTATAAATGTGTCATTAGTATTCGATTAGAACGATTTTATTTAATTCATACGTCACAATTGTTAGGTCTCCACAGACGGGAAAAAGAAGTCTAAATATTGAGGCCGTAAAACGACAATAGAAAGTTGTGAAAAATTGTACTTTAAATAACTGCATTCTTTTATTATTTCCAGCAGAATCCAACATTTTCTATGATGTTGAAGTTTGAATCGTTGGAATGCAACGATTTTTTCCTCCAGTTTTCATTTCATTATCTGCTTATCATTATTATCAAAAGCCTTTTTGTGTGATTTTAAGGTTATTAATCTCCTTTGAGAATACATAAAAACGTTTGAATGATTTCACAGCCTATATTGGCAAAACAAATTAAGCAATTACACAGCATCAATTTTCGTTGCATTCCAATGATGTGAACTTCGACATCATCATTTTCTTTGTGCTGGAAGAAGTGGTGATCATTTTTCAGTCATTTGGATAATTTACATTCATCGATTTCTCAAACTAGCGGAGCAATGAAAACCGATATTCCTGTCGTCAATTCTATATGAGAGGCAAATAAACACATTCTTCGTTATCAATATACGATTCCGTATGTTGGAATTAGAACCAAATAAATATTTTGAATTTTGATTGAAAAATATTTCCTATATTCATATTTAATGTCTGACATGTAATGAAAATGCCTGATCATTGCACTTAATTTCATTGCATTATCTCTGAATCATGCAGTGACAAAGATTGCCCATATTTTGAATGTTTATTGAAAAATATTTTTGATATTAATTATATTTGTTATATAATGAATATTTAAAATATTCATTCGACACTCCATGACAGTAAAATACAATTTTGTTCGGTCTTCCTTTTTTTATTGCATAGACTTATTACGCCGACTGAGCACCTTGCTAGTGCAATCATCAGTTGGATTGTTTTCGTGTACATGTCGTGCAACATTTTTTCCTTGTTCGACGTTTCTCGCTAGTTGCTGTTAGTTACGATAAACTCGACCTTAATGGCGACGATGTTGGTCTTAAGGAGGTTGGAGCGGTTCAGTTGAGGCAAATAAAGGTTTATGTTTTTTTTTTCAACGAACCTTAAAAAATGCATACGAGGTATATATACAATCTGTAAATACTAATTCTTCATAAAATATATACTTAAAGGGCAAAATTAGGCATTTTTATGATTTTGTTACGTAAATAAGAACTTTTGTGTTACGACCAACGTGAAAAAGTATAACATTATCGATAATTATGATGAAAAACTGCGTCAGCGAATGTTTTATACCACTCAGAATGAAATTTTCAGTAATTTATAATTATGTCGATTTTTATGCATGTCACCAAGTTCGTTATTATTATCATTCATTGATATTAAGTGTTATCGAATTACGGCAACTTCGCAGACATTTAGGTTCGCAGCAATGCTCTTCAGTCGCCAGACAAGATTCGTGATCTTTCATCAAACATTGACGGTTCAATATTAAATATATATATATATGGTTTTCGATGGCAAAATGGTTTTTTTTCTAAATGTTTACTATGGTTTAGCTTGCGTTAATGCGTTGTTGGAAACTGTTTATCTTGGTGCTGAATAGCTGAAAAAGATTATATACCCCGTAGCGTAAACGTCATGCCGGGGCCGGGTTGAAATTCCAAACTTTGAATTATCAGAATGCTCAAAACTCCGAAAGAATACTACCCCGAAAGATCAAAACTCCGAAAGAATTCTACCCCGAAAAATCAAAACTCCGAAAGAATTTTACACGAAAAATCAAAACTTCGAAAGAATTTTACACGAAAAATCAAAACTACGAAAGAATTTTACACGAAAAATCAAAACTCCGAAAGAATTTTACACGAAAAACCAAAACTCCGAAAATCTGAACGGGGCTGGGTTGAAATTCCGAACTTTGAATGATCAGAACGCTCAAAATTCCGAAAGAATACTACCCATCAAGATCAAAACTGCGAAATAATTTTACACAAAAGACCAACACTGCGAACATCTGAACACCGTCAAAATAATTCGGCTATGGAAGTTTTAAAAGTTTCAAAATGTTTAATAAATCGACGAATTACTTCAAAAAAAAAAAAAAAAATTATTAAGGGTTTAGGCCACTCTAGAATTTTCGAAAAATCGATTTTTTTAATGGTCCCCTAGGACCTCAAAAATGATGTCCCAAAAGATTATGGCCGGGAAAAATCTCTAAGTACTCGATGTTCGAATTTTAGTAGAAGGCCGCCTGGTCCGCAGCGAGACTACTCAAAAATTCAAACGCGTTTATCTCAAAACTACATTTTTTAAGTTGGCCGGAAACATAACTCCGACAATTTTCAACCGATTCATTCGAAGTGTTGAATGTATCTTGAAAAATACATTGTCTATGGAAGTACGTAGGATTTTTTTTTATATTGCTTAGTTCATTTGTTATCAACAAATATCGGACGATTTTTTAGGCAAATTTTTAACTTTCTACTTGAAAAATGGCGCCATTTGGCCAAAAATCAATATTTCAAAAAAAATCTCGTGTACTTCTATAGAAGTTATTATATATAATCGAAAAAAAAATCATTGGCACATTGTAATTAAAAAATTACAGGAGCTGTTTGTCCGGCCGTGGACCCTGGAAAAACGGAGACGTCATCGCAAAAACGCTGCACAGCCGCCATTTTGAAATTAATCGCTTCAAAAAAATTCTAGTATACGGTCACTGATATGTATGATAAACACCCTTTTTTGTAATCTCGATTTATTATGTAGTTTTTCTGAGAAAAAAATCCCCAAAAAGTGTATTTTTACGGCCTCTACAGTGGCCTAAGGCCTTGAGAACACAGTTGACTGTGTATGTGTCTATACAAATTTGAAAATTGACGCGGAAAATCACTTCTTAATAAAAAAAAATCTTGAAATAATTCGTCGATGTATTGAAAATTTTGAAACTTTCAAAACTTCCATAGCCAAATTATTTTGACGGTGTTCAAATTTTCGGAGTTTTGATCTTTCGTGTAAAATTCTTTCGGAGTTTCGATATTTCGGGGCAGTATTCTTCCGGAGTTTTGAACGTTCTGATCATTCAAAGTTCGTAATTTCAACCCGGCCCCAACTTAAATTTCGGAATATTAAAATTCGAAATTTTAAACCGTCGGAGCATTCAAAGTTCGGAATTTCACCCCGGCCCCGTCTCGCCCATCGCACGTAAACTTACATACATTAAACTATTTTTTTCTCTAGTGTTTAGTGATAGAAGAAGTTTAAAAAAAATCGTAACGACCCAGTACAGTCTAGACAATAACATATACATTTTTTTTCAAATTCAATCTTGGTTTATGACTTACGCCCCACCCTCCTTAAACCATTTCACAAATGGTAGAATGAAATGATTGTCTTATCGTTACCTGTACCGGCGCGTCTACACGTGCGGTATTCGCGTTGATAGAAACCTTCGCTGCACTGACACGACTCGTTTTTGCACGAAAGGGCCTCGAAGTCTGCATTGACGAAACAATCGTCGTCCGTTTGACACTTCTCCCCGAGACCTTTGAGTAACGATCAGACGGTTTTCATTTCAAGCCGAATCCGCAATGTCGACTCATCGACGACTCGATCAATTATTATTACGGTCACGATAATCTTGAGTTATTTTGGCGCTCACCCGAAGACTTGTTACATCGGCCGTGAAGATAGTGATAACCCGCGGCACAGTTGCAACTTCCATTTGTGCATGTGCCACCTACTGACATATGCGCGACGCACTGTGACGTCTCCGTACAGTTATCGCCGTATGCGGTTGCAGCTGCAACCAATGCAACATTTATTCCAAAATTTTGTTTATTGAATTCTTACTAAATTTATTATTTCACGGGGAAATATTTTCTGACTAGAAACAAAATTGAGCTCCAAAGTATTCAGAACACCGGAATATTACAAATAATTATAAATTAATCGTTTCTGGATGATCGGGATAAACATTTCTATAAAAAGTTGTCGTATTCTTCTCAGATAATTTTTCCCTGACGAGGAAACTTGCGCGAGATTTATGCATCGTACTCTTCGAATTATAACAATATAATTCCTATTGTTGGAAATATACAAATGTACACATTTTAATTTGAACATTATTCGTCAAGTTATTTACAATTATTGCAATTGCTCATTAATATTCAATAATGACAAATGATTAATTGTATTTTTTGAGCATTGCATGTACGTCAGAATAAATGTGAAGTTTCGTAGCACAGATGTGGAAGTTGGTAGAAGTTTTGTCGTTCTCATTAACGGAGACTTTGTCCTTGAAATTCAGCGGGAGATGTTAGCGGCTCAACATGAGCAGCTAGAAGAAGAGGAGGGATGCCTCTATGGACCAGGCATTGCCGATTAGCGGTAATTATAAACACATTTGTGTAAACACATTACAAAACTTTAAACGCGTTTTTCTCGAAAACACGTTTTTAAAAATGGCTGACATTCTCCTGACCGCTGTAATTAACATATCGACCTGAAATTTGGAGGGCATACTCAGAAAATATGTCTTCACGGAATGACGGATCGTTTTTTCGATAGATACATTTTTGCATTTATTATTTATCTTTTTATGCGAAAAAAAACGCGAAAATTCGATTTTTTTCTTAATTGCCGCCATTTTCCGAAATTTGTACTAAACGAAAAACCCATCCGTCATTCCATGACCAAAGGGTCACAGATTGATAATATGCTTTGAATTTGTGTTTCAGATCAACAAAGAGGGGGCAGTGATGTCAGCCGTTTACCTCCCGCGATTTGAGGACCTGTTTTCGCGAAGCTGCGACGGCCGCCATTTTGGTTTTTTTTTTTCAAAAAAAAATTTTTTTTTAACGTTCCGTATATCATGAATAAAAGCAAGAAAAAAACCGTACTCAAAAAGCTTTACTCGTTTCCTTTAAAAATAAAATAAAATGTAAACACCTGAAATATGGCACTCCAAGGACAAAGTCTCCCTTAAATTATTAAATGACAATGAGCAGTACTGAAGAATTAAATACCTTCCAAGCAGGCTGTCATGGCAGCATTGAAGACATAACCCGATGGACATTGACACTTATTTTCTTCGTTGCAAAAACTTAGTGGAGTTGAGCAAGTTAAATTTGACGTGCAGCTCCAATCGACGTTGCTGTAAAGATCGTATGTGCTGCTTCCATCAATGGGCGAGACGGCTGAAGCTGCAAGCAGTACACTCCCGTCACTCAACAGTATGGACGTGGTCAACGTAACCTCAAATTTGCGGACAGAGCTCTCTCAAAGATGGTTAAGGTAGTCCGATTGCTTCACACTAGTCATACCACTGATCATACTTGAGACTTGTACTATTTATATTTTTAAGACATGCAAAACAAAAGTTTGTTATAACGAAATTTTTCATGTGTAAACTGTTCAATGAAAGTTCACATTTAATTCGAAAAATGAAAAAATTATCTCAGTCTCTTTTTGCTCAATCAGGCGGGTTTAACCTCCATGCTTTTCAACGTCGATCTGTCGAAGCAATGTCAGGTGCGGGAAATATAAAGCATTGTATTCGCGCCACGAATGGTATAAAGCGTGGAAAGTTTGTGTCGGCGAAATATGTCGGTTAAAAATGAAATATGTGTGGATATGCGAATAGTGAGATGAGGTTAGGACTACAGTCAGCTGTTGCCTTGCTGTCACGTCTCTTTATCGTTGCAAGTTGTAATAAATCCAATACCGGAAGTTCAAATTAAACTTGATATTACATAAAAATTAGGTCAATAAGCGTAATTTTTTCTGTGAACACTGGATTACTACAAGTGTTAAGTATGTAAATGTGATTATTTTTAAGAATCTGACGGATTCCCACTATTATATACACTTTTGTAGCGACTGGAAATTGGTTTTTTTTACGTCGTCTCGGAATTCCTTCACAAAAATGCGCAATTTTAATATTTCCTTTCTCTGTAATTAGGTCGATACACGACCCTGAAATTTTACAGAGATGATTATTGATATATTTAGTGAAGCTCAAAAAAAAATTATGCAAATCCTATGGATTGAAGCCTGGCGATAGGACTACCTTAAGTTTTTCGGAATAAAACGAAACGTCACGTTTTGTAAGATTCACTGACACAGAACTCGACGATTTTCTTTTACCCTAAATATTATTAATCGCTTAGAAATCTCTATCCGAAGATTGCAGCTATCTTTCTCGCCACTCGTATGTCACGTGGCAAAGCTTTGACTTTGCTTTGCTGTTACTTGACACGTTTTCTCAAGCAGAATCTGCGTACGTTATTGCAAAATACTCCTTATTGTGAGGTAAGCATTTGTGTGCCACTTAAGGGGCCAGTTCACTTTGAAAATTTCAAAAAATCGAAAGCAAGCAAGACTTGAAGAAATCGACTATGGTGAGCAATCAGAAGGGATTTTGTACCGTGCAGGAATTGCCGATTGAGTTTAGGTAAGAGCTTTTCATAGTATAAACTTCGAACGCGTTTTTCTCGAAACAACGTTTCCGTAATCTAGCTCCATCGTATCTCTAAAACGAATAAACCGATTCTCTTGAAATTTGAATCACATATTGCAAACATGATTCGCAACAAGATGACCCTCGATGGTTTTGAAATGTTTATTTTTACTCTTTGTTTGCGAAAAACTGCGAAAAAACGCGTTTTTAAAACCTTTTTTCGTCTTTCATCTGCCATTTTTTAATTTTTTGATCAAACTTGGATTTTTTGTTTCGGACAAGCCGTTGCCGAGTCGTGATGAAACTACCTAGACCACCTGTTTTTAAGGCGTTACGTTAAATTATAGTTTTGTACTTAAAAATGAATAAAAATGAAGAATTTTTTTTTTGTATGTATTTCAAGACTTTACTTATCAAGCCCAACAACTTTTATTTTCATACATTTAATAAAATCCTCAAAAAAAATTCGCCAAAATAGTCTTTTTTCGTGGCTCCAAAGTGGACTGGCTCCTGGGTGGATAACGTACACGCGTAATAGAAAAAGCGAAATTAATCGTATTGCAAAAAAAAAAAAAACATTTTTGTACCAACGTCACGTTGCAGAAAGAGAAAGTGAAAGGTCACTAAGAGAAACCTCGTGGTGGTAGTTTTACCATGAAAATGGCGGATCGCGTGTCGTGATTTTTTGGCGAATTATTGCGTTTATACGAAAGCATTACGAATCAAGCACGAGGATTTCGCCGTATATAAACTTGCGGAATAATGTTAAGGAGAGATCGCTTTAGTGCGATGCGTGTCGGAGAATAATTTCATGGACTATCGTGTGCACGAAGAAAGGGCAACGTTGTTGCCTTTTTTTCCCTTTATTGCTCGATGTTTTCAAGGAAAACTCAGTGAACGTGAGCTCGCGGTAATTCGTGATACAAACACAACGATAATGACATTAATCGACGAGAAAAGTATGAAGATTTTCAAAAAATGATTACCGGATATTCCGAAGTCCCGGATGCCGTACAACGTCATGGAAAAAAAGAGAGGAATTTGACGCAAAATATTTGACAACATCATTGCGTAATGCGAGCGACTAAATGACCGGGAATACCTGGCTGATTCGGCTACGACTGACATTATCGGAGAGGAGATATGAAAAATCGTGAGATACGTTCAGGGGCGAGCAATATTCCACGTCTTGAGATTGGACACCTGCATGCTTATCACACCGTCGGAGATTCGACGCCCATCAATCTAAAACTCGGAGAGCCTCTTTTAGAGCTTCGATTGAGTGTCGAAGAAAAATCATGGTACTTTTGTTCAGTGAATGATTTTTCCCAGCCCAGAAGCACGGCCTCGTTCTCTTTAAAATATACGTACCTTTATCGTAGGATGTTCGTGTGAATAAAAAAACGCTGAGTCATCGTCGGACTGATATATTATATCCTCAATGGTGAATTTTATGAAATACATGCTGAAAAAGATGTTCTCTGCGAAGATTCTTCAGTCACGAATTTGCCACGAAATTATTTATTCTTCGACGACACGCGGGTTCGTTCTGACCCCAACATTTATATGGGCCTGAAGTTTGCATCGATGGATTCCAACGAAGTTGTTTTTATTTAATATTTTTATTTTTAACTAATTTTTTCGGGGACATTTTGACTACGTAATATCTGTAGAGTCTATACGAAACGTTCAAAAAAATTCGGTGGGTTAGTATCCACCCTTATTACGGGGTTGAAAGGGAAAAAAAATAATATCTCGGGCGGTAATGGCAATCCGAGTTTTTTATTTCCGCGGGTCATTTCTAGTACATAAGGAAAGCCACAAAAAATTGGCTACGATTTTCAACTTCCGGTACACACCCTTATGATGAAGTTGAAGTTTGCATCGTTGGAACGCAATGATATACTTTTTTCCAGTTTTTATTTCTCCATGTTTATCGTTGTCTAAAGACTTTTCTTTTACTAATTGAGGTCGTAAATTTCCGATAAGTATGCGTAGAAACGTTAGAGCGATTTTCATAACCTAAATCGGCAATCAAAAATTTGAGTAATTGGAAAGAATTCATTTTCGTTGTGTTCCAACAATGTATTATACATTTTTTCGTACAGCTACGAACTTTAGCATGTTTTCCCATGAATGTATATTTTTTTAAGGGGTTACTCCTAGTTGAAGTTTTCCAAAATATCGATTTTTGGGTTTCGACGGATTCTTAAGAACATTTCACAAATATTCTCTCAAAATTTTACGTCGATCTGTTCAAAGTTGAGGGAGTTACCAGCGTTTATAGGTAGGTTCCGCGAACCGGAGAAAGTTAAACGCGTTTCTCTCAGAATTTTGTTTTCAAAATCGGCGATCACGGTATATAAAAAATCACTGCACCGATCAACTTCAAATCTGACAAGCTTCCTTTACAGATAAAAAATATGAGCTTGAATTCAGGGATTTTCGTCCGATGCATTTTTTTATCAACGAAAATAGTGCGTTTTTTCACCGAAAATCGATACATTCACTTTGGACTGCGGCAATTTTTTTCAAAAATCGGTTTTTCATTAAGGGGCTATACCAGTGTGACACTTTCTAAGAATCGATTTTTTTGCCTTTTTCGACAGTTTATACTTTCAAGAATATCATTATCATTTATATAATTTATATCAATATCATTTTATCTTGCAAAAATCGATAGTTAAATCTTTAAACACTTTTTTTCCCGAAATGAGATTTTTCAAATTTGCTGACATTGTAACTCAAAGAGCAATTATCCGATTGACTTGAAATTTAAATGGAGTACTATTGAATATATTTATTCTACAATAACGGAGGATATTTTTTATTGGATGAAAATTGACGATTTGGCATTGAAAAAACGATCATTTTATAGGGAAGAAAACAAACTTTTTTCACAACTACGCCATTTTGTTAGATTTCGATATTTTTCGAAAATCCTACGTCATTGTACAGGAAATACCTTCCAGTTTAACGACATTTTTTTCCTTTTTCAGTTTCAGCTACTCAATCGACCGGAATCATGTCAGCAGTGGAGGAACTTTTTTTTTGGCGCCTCCGAAGGGAGCGCACAAGTCGCCTGGATGTGAACATTTGTCTATGAAAACATTATGTAATATAGGTCAAATATAGCCAAATATGTTCTTAATTTTCCGAAACATTTAATTGAGTACTTTCCTTCCAAAAAAATCCTTGAAATCACCAAAATTTTCAGAGTTCACACGGGTATAGCCCCTTAAATCCTTCGTCCAAGCACTGGATAAATTCATGCAAAAACTAGATGCATTTGATTTTTTTTCAGATGTTTTGTTTCCAGCAGCAGTGGTCACCTACCACATTTATAAACATTTTTCAATACAAAAATGGTTAAAAAATACTCAAAAAGATATTATTCAAAGAAAAAAGAAGTGTAACCTTCACACGGTTTTCCAGAAAAGATTCACGATTTTTTTTTCTCGACCATCGTTGCCCTTTTAAGGAGAGATATACACCTAGATGGTCGATGTCGAGGATTTAGAAGCTATGAACATTCCATCGACCGTAGAAGACCTATACTATGGGCCTGGTATCGATGATTCCATGTAATTTGACAAATTTCATGATTTATTCATTCCCAAATTTTCAAACGCGTTTTTCACAAAACCACGTTTTTCAAACCGGTACCCAAAATTTCTCGAAAACCAATGAACCGATTGCCTTCAGGTTTTTTGTGGTTTTTCTATACACCATTACCTAGTACTTGTCATACGATTTTTCTTCCCGTTACTTAGTTTTTATTTTATAGGCAAAATGATAACTAATTTTTAGCCCAAAAATCACTATTTATATTAAAACGTCAGCCATTTTTTCATAAATCGATATTTTCAAAATCGCCTATGACAAGTACTAGATTATAGTATCTAATTTAATAATCTTTTTGGTTTTTTTTTTCAGATTATTTTTGAAGAAACGCCAGTGGGTACCGTATACGCAGATTTTTTTACGACGCTCCAAGGATCATACAATATCCTTGTATATTTTTGATATTTTTAAATAAAGAAAATTAAACATATATTTGAATGTATATACTTTTAGATAATTGAAACCCCAATCCGAAATTTTAAATAGTTTTCCTTGAAAAAATTCACAAAAATGACCTTTTTTCGGCTTCTAGGGGTATATCTCCCCTTAAAGCTGAATAAATCTGCTACAAAAAACGTCTCCACATACATCTCACCGAAAATGACTTTTCGAGGTATTAGTACCCGAGATTCTCTGGGGGATCAATTGCAACAAAAATCAAATTGCGCATCTCCGTGGCCGTAGAATTTACCGATACGAATTTTTCGTTCGAGCGCGAAGAGGTCAACAAAGCACACGATTGATAATCGAGATCGGTCATACGTCGGAATTAATAGAATACAAAAGATCCATTTGCTCTGCGTAACGGATAAACGATGGTCGCGAGTGACGACTGATAAAGAAGCGTATAGAGTTCATCGAGTTGATCGTACACGAATCATATTCTTGTTATGCGTATGTGACACATCGTTCTAATAATGAAATGGTATTGGATTGTGGCGATAAAACTGATCTCCGCACATGTCTACTTCACAGAAGATTGTTGACGTCCTTCCCTGGATGCCATATATCAACTCGTTCGAAATGGAACTTGCCACATATTGGAAAAAACCGATGTGAGTACCGACATATGAAAAAAAAATGGATCGCATAATTTGAAAATAAATATATCCTTGAACATGCACGAAAGTTGGATCAATTTTTATTGAACGTTGGCGTGTTTTCGGTGAATTCGAGTCGTAAGGAGACGAAAAGTCGATGTGAAAATCCGCGGGATGGCTTGATGCGAAATTGACAAGTCGCGTGTCGTATTTTTCTTTGGACAAAATACCACGCACCGTAAACATTATGAAGCATGCACGGTGATGTGTCAGTGGAAATACACGTGGGGGATGATGTTCGGAGAAAAGGGCATCGATCCGATGCGGGCCTGAGAATAATTTCATTCGAAGGAGCACCTGGAAGGGTGTCAAGTATAAAAAAAAGTTGAAATGCTGTTTAGAATAGTTCAGGGTGGAAAAATTGGCAATTCAGTGGTGAGACCGACAAGAATGTAACTTACGAAACGTCTGTGACATTTAGAAAAAAAATAAGCGTCACAGTGATGACCTGATAGCCGTCGAGTCAAAATGTTCAACTCTATTCCATCATAGAATTGATATCCGATTGTTGGTAAAGTCGATTTTCACTTTATCGACACAGTACCACGCTCGGTGCGCGCGCTCTACTACGGCTACCCGCTGCGCGTCCCGGGCAACTATTGGGACCAGCTGTTTTGAATTTATACCTGAGTATACACATATACATGTATGCTTCTATACATTTACTTAACCCCTTGACTGTGAGTGACACGCATAGGGGCAAAAAAAGTCGTGCCATTTAGTATAGGGGCATTTGAAAAACAACCTATTTCTACTGCATCGATTCGATTGTAATTTGGTACATCATGGTTTTTGGGGTCGCTGGATTTGAATTTGACATCAGATTTCCAAAATTCAAAATGGCGGAACCAATATGGCGGACGCAAATTCGAAAAATGCTTTGATTTCGACGAAAGTGAGTACCTCGTGGTTTTCGGAGTCGCTGAATTCGAATTTGAAATCAGATTTTCAAAATTCAAAATGGCGGATCAAATATGGCGGACGCAAATTCGAAAAATGGTTTCATTTCGACGAAAGTGAGTACCTCATGGTTTTCGGCGTCGCTGAATTCGAATTTGAAATCAGATTATCAAAATTAAAAATGGCGGATCCAATATGGTGGACGCAAATTCGAAAAGTAGTTGGATTTTGACGAAAAAAATGTATCTCTAGATGTTTATGGTCGCGAATTTCGAATTTGGATCCTGACTCCAAGTATGTGAAGCTCGGATACAATATAATGAATAAAAATTTGGCAAATCATGTATGACAAACTATTTATAATAACAAATGTAAAAGAATACTTTTTTGGCGTTATATCCCGCTCTTAGCCGAACCCAGAGTCACGAATCGAGGACGTGGCGGTTGTTGACTCCATTTTGTTTTTTTGTGCTTTTTTTTTAATTTTTGTACTTTTTATGTGTTGGTTTTTTTTTGTTTTTTGAATTTTCAAAAACCGATTTCAGATTCGCCCGAACTAGGATTATTAACAAAATATTAATTTTAACTTATACTCTCGCCCAAATTATGACGAAGAAAACGTGTTTTTCGAATAATTTTTCGAATAATTGCAATATAAAATAATAATTCTAGTTCGGGCGATAGCGACACTCATACAGATTAAGAATCTTTTCGAATTTTTTGTTTCCGATTACCTGGAGAGCGCAAATCATCAACGCCAGCAACATACTTTTTTCATGCCTTTACACGATTGTAAATTGTTAAATAAGTCTACATTTATATGCAACAAAATAAAATTGTTTTCTATTCTGGAAGAGTGTACCTTTTGCGAAAAAAAGTTTCTACCGAGACACACTACAGTTAAAAAAATGTATCAAAAATAGCTTATTTTTTAGCCTTCACAGTAGAATAGCCCCTCATCGGATTATGCCGCGTTTGTAACAGTTGAAAACAGATTATTTTTTGGATTTTTTAAATAGAAAATCGTGTTGACAAGTTTCTACAGAAATTAAGTATTTGAAAAAGTATCATCGGAAGAAGGCTCTATAATTTTTTTTGTGTAAAGATATTTAATTATAATTGATTTACAGCCGATGTCCGAGAAGCACCTCTCGAAAACGTCTTTTGCGGTGAGCAATGCCCTTCTGAACCAGGTTATTTAATATTAAAAAATCCAACAGTTTTGGTTAGACCATCAGTTTATCCTATGATTAATCGAAAGAATTTTCGAAATATCGTATATAAAAAAATGGCGCGTATTCAAAGTGAGTCTTGGTTTTTGCGAGAAAAAAAATCGCTTTTTTCGTGCACCAAATTGAAAGTAAAAATCGGAAAAACATTTGTCGATTAAATACTAGATTTTTACATCCAGAAAAAGCCTTACAAGTTTCAGAAAAATCGATGCAGTCGTTTCAGAAAGATCGATGCATACGACGGGCGTCGACATAACAGCCAATGAACGTGTCAATTTTTATCCGATCACCTTGAAATTTTCAGGGAACATTTATAAGATGATATACTGTCGAAATATATTTATTTTGAAAAATTATGCATAACCCCTTAATAAACACATGTGCTTTTGAAGCTAAATTATATATGCCAAAACAGGTTAGAAATCGCAAACGTGTGTCTGCGACCGCCCCTTGCCTCACATCAATAGCGATGTTTGAGTAGGTGTAAAACTGAACTCGGCTGAGGAATCATCTTAAATTCGGATTCCGAAAAACAAAAAAAAACTACACACGTGTCGGATGATTCCGTTAATTTGAATACACCGTACAATAGATTTAAAAATAGGGAGTACACACATACAGCGATATAGATAAATTCTGAGTGATTACTGATAACGAAAAGTATCGAGAGCATGGCACCCGAGGATATCGAATAATTATACACGATGTTTGTAATCTGTATGTGGTTACGCGATATGCTATAGAATAGTCATTTTAGAAGAAAATAGTCTAGAAGTTAAACAATGTTTGATATAATAAAAAAATTATGATCAATTCCATTAGAAATTAGTATGACGCTTTTCCAAGCAACGAATTATGCGATAAAAATTTCAAAGATATCAAACTGGAGGATCTTTCTTAACAGAATTTGCACATGACGTCGAATTTGCAGCGTTGGAGTGCGACGAAATTTCATCATTTTTAATTATTGTAATTCATTTCAGCTAGTTTAGGATGTGAAAGGCGGTCAAACATTTTTACGGATCGTTGTTACAAATCTACGACATCAATTTACAAAAAAGGCTTTGGATAATGATAAAAATGAAAAAAAAAAAAAAAAAATGTCGTTGCATTCCAACGATATGAACTTCATCGTCATATTGGTACTTGACTATCGCTAAAAGTAAAATGCTCAATATACTCTTCATTTTCAGTGGATTGATTCTGTGTTTTATTATTCACGAGCTCTCAGCGACGAGATTATTCTACTTGTTTTTTTTTTTCGGTACTGCACTTTAACTCTAAAAACGCACAGCTACGCATATTCTGGAAAAGCGAATAATTCTCTTTAGACATTGAGATAAACGAACACGTTGGATTTTTCCTCGTGTGTGAACTATGACACGATGAAGTGTCATCAAAATGAAAAGTATTTACGAAACTTTGTTACTCTCTCCAATTATTGATACGTGAAAAAGTAAAGGTTTTGACGAATTAGAAATGCCGGTCTCCCTTTCCCTACTAAAATATAATTTCCATTGACCCTATTTGCATTGCTGTATTTGCATTGCTGAGAATGAGGCAAAATTGTAATACACATCGCAATGTGCGAGAGTAACGACGACGCTGCTCTTATCGTCAAGTCTTCTGCCTTTGTTGATCTATGTCTATTTTTATGAGATCACGGAGAAGGGAGGCACCAAATTACGAATCGGCAAATATAAAGCTGAGCGCGATAGCTAATAGTGTCAGTTCGTCGGCGTTCATCATGAAGATGCAAACCAACGTGTATCCCGGTAAGTGTCAACGCGTACATTTGTCGTTACGCCAAATAGGGGAGGACGGGGTTCAAAGTGCCAGGGGTGAGTTGTTACGACGAGAATATCACTCAATGGTATGGCGTTCGCGACACGCTTCACACTTATCGCTATCACTTTTTTTTCTCAGTGATATTCCTGGAGGAACAACTTACCCCCGAGACTTTAAACACCGTCCTCTCTATTAAGGCGTTACCCCCACTTGTAGCGCAAAAAAAAGGCCTTTTTCATGAATTTTTTTAAAGAAAACTACAAAACTTTTTTAATCGATCAATATACCATCTTAAAGAACACATCTTGAAGAACTTTCAGTAATTTTTTTATTGAAAAATATTACATTGTTTAGTGGCAAATGGCCGTCAATGAAATAATGTTTTTATATACACGGTTTGCGGTGACCAACATTGCGGCGAAGTGGATCATCTGAAAAAAAATGCGGATGGATTTAGTCAAATATAAGTATAAACTAGTCTTTAATCGAAGGATTTTAAAAAATATTCATTTTTCACAAAATGGCGGACAGTCAAAGTTAATGGTTCGATTTTAACAAAAAAAAACGGCCGTTTTTGGCTATAAAATGGCCATTTTTTTCGAAAAAAAAAATCGAACGATTAAAGACTACATTTTTATGTATTAAATAAGCCTGCAAAATTTCTAGAATATCGGTTCATTAGTGTTCGAGTAATCTTGGTCACCGACTTCAAAAATGCTATTTTGAGAAAAACGCGTTTAAAGTTTCAATTTCCGGTCGTTTACACAACAGATTCTTCTCTTTCAACGCTCATATCTCAGTCAATTTTTTTCGGATCGACTTGAAATTTTCAGGACATATTCTCAGATATTTATACTTCAAAAAAATGCAATAAAAAAAATCGATGTTTTTCAAAATTGCAAGTGGGGGTAACCCCTTAAACAGTAATACTCGTATCAAATATCCATGTCTCATTTATTTAAAAAAAGAACACAATATTTCTGTTTTTGACAAATGATCAACAAAATCCTAAGTAATGAAAAAAAAATCTTTTTATAACTTCCATACTTATTTTTCTAAAGTTTAGGGAAGTAAGGGCTTAAAGAAGCTTAATAGAGTTTAAGGGAAGGTTCTGCCTTGTTGGGCCAAAAAATGTTCGACTGTTCACCAATTTTTTATGCGAAAAGTATTGAATAAAGAATGTTGATATTTGGTTTGTCGACTAAGCGATCTTTATTGAACACCAAAATATTTTTTAATGTTTGACAAAACATGGTGGTGGGAGTGGGGGGAACCACGTATGTCGGTACGCGGGCGATGACATTCTTCGCTTGCGGAAGTTCTAAGTCCCGAACAGGTGATCCGAAGCGAAAAAATCAGACATATTTTTACTTTGTACAATATCGTGTACAAGTTGAACTAGAATTAAAAAGAAAAATTGAAAAATAAAAAGATAGTAAGCGATCGGACGGAAGTTTGTTTTTTTCCCAAAAATTTTCGCAGTTTTTTGTTCATTAAATAAAAACTTTTAGATATTTTTGGATAATTCTAGTTCAACTTATATACAATATTGTGCAAAGTAAAAATATGTTTGATTTTTTTGCTTCAGATCACCTGTCCGGGACTTAGGACTTCCGCTAGCGAAGAATGTCATCGCGCGCGCACCAACATGCGTGGCTCCTCCCACTCCCGCCACCATGTTTTGTCAAACTTTAAAAAATATTTTAATGTTCAATAAAGACCGCTTGGTCAACATACCAAATATCAACATTCTATATTCGATACTTTTCGCATTGACAATTAGTGAAAAATCGAACATCTTTTGGCCCAACAAGGCAGAAACTTCCCTTAAAGAAAGGTTAAACGTAAATCAACGGATGGCAAAGAATTTGCAAAACGGAGAGTCCTTCAAGACGATGATTCTTGAAGTGATAATGAAAATAATAGCCTGGAATGGTATTGTATAATTTGCTGCGATTCCTATTCCAATGCACAACCAAGCAAACAATGGATTGAATGCGTCTTGTGCAAGGATTAAGCACATTTAAGATGCTTGGATTCGGCCGATGTTCATACGTTTTTTCTACGTTTTCAATACGTTTTCATTACGCTTGTTCGAATTGCAATTCTGACGACGAACCTTTCAAATAATAATAATTATTGCCAAAGTTCATTCTATGAGACTGAATAAAGCCTTATATTACCATTGTAAAATAATAATTAGTTGATTGATCTCAATGTCATAATCAATACAAAACATTCAAGTCTATTAAAGTTGACTAATGTTTGAAAATATGTTATGACTATAAAGACTGTTAATTAAGTTAAATTTCATAATACACAAACATGAAAGTTATTAAAAGATATCTTCGATTTTTTTAATTGACTTCCTAGTATTTTGTTGATCATTCGTCAAAAACATAAATATTGTGTTCTTTTTTTAAACAAATGAGACACGGATATTTGACACTAGTATTACTGTTCAAAAAGGAGGACGGGATTCAAAGTGCCAATATGTGGAGTCAATAGTTGAGAGTGGAACAATCAAGTGCTTCATCGTGTGAACAGTAAGTAAACGCGTGTACTTTTTGTAACAGCGAAGCTGCCGTCACTCGAGGAGGGCCAGATGTCATACGGGACATTGAGTGAAGGCTCCACATCCAAACACGATCGAAGTAGCAATGTCTACGCCCGATGTATACGATTCATAAAAGTCATTCTGTACATCGAATTGATACTTTTGCTTGGCTGGGCAGGGTGTATATTTCTCACCAAACATTACCAGGATCACAAATACAACAGCATCCATGGAGCCTCCGATGGCCCGGATAGGGTACGATATCCCGTCCGAGAAGATGCTCAGAAGGCGGATGACTTCAAAGACTCATTGGCCTTGCCACTCTGGCTGAATACCTTCTCCGCCTCCGACTACAAGGACGAGCCGACAGACGCCGAAAAGCCTGCCCTTCTGGACGATGCTTATGCCAACCTGAGATTCGACATCGAATTTCCCGATTTAGCGGAGCGCTATCATCCAAGACGGGTGAGAACGATCACCGAACAGGATTCCTCGAGCGAGGAAACAAAGGCATCGCCGAAGAAACGCTCAGCGGAAAGCTCATCAAGTGAGTCAGACAGTTCGGACTCATCGAGCGAAAAAGATCAAGCGACTGCGGATGTAACCAAGGAAAAAGACGACTGTCCGAATATTCTCGATAAGGACGGCAATACCATTGAGGATCCAGCGGATATAATGAGTCACATCAAGAAAAACTGGTTGAAATCCCTCCTGGAAACCCCTGTTCCCGATTGCGACGAACCAAAGCCTGCAAAAACCGTCACCGTCGACGACTGCGGAAGATTTGTCATCAAATGTGGTGTTAACGAGAGCGACGAGGATAACGATGACAACGATGACGGCAAAGAGTCTCGGACGAAAAATCGCAACACCCGAGACGCGGAGGTGAATCATGAAGAAGAGGAAAACTGCAACAGGGTGTTCAACGCATCAATTGAGATTCTCAATAAAAACGCGAAAAACATCGCTTCCGATAAATTGCCCAGTTCTCCAGTCGAATACGACATTCGATTGTTCTTGCAAGCTTTGACGTATCGAAGCGCCGCGGAACAATCGATCAGTGGACACTCGAAGACCCTCGCAGAGTGGCGACATACCGTGAAGGAAGTGATACAAAATGTGACTGATGTCACGGACCCCGATGAACGTCACTACCTCGAGAAATACAAGAACTCTACTGAGAACATCGTTCGGGAAATTTCCGAATCCATCAAGCCGCTACTCGATATTTACAATTGTTGCAACCGCGTGCGGGCAACGCCTAGAGATGCTCAAATAATCACGTTTTTGATCAATTCGTACAGGTGCGTAATTAACGCCGAGGTCGCGAAGGAAAGGGAAGACGCGTTGGCAGCCGAAATTGTACCTGGAGAACCGACAGATCCGTTGATTGTCGAGCTACGAAAGAGTTTCAAACGCGGAGTCAGGTCATGGATCGATACGACGTTCAAGAAGGCTGCTCATCATTCTGCTAATCATTCTGCTGAAGCGACACCTGCAAGTCCCGTCAACGTCAACGATCAACAATGGGAAAGTCATCTGTATGACATCATGCTAGATGTTTCAAAAGGATCCAGCGATTTGGCGCTTCGAGGACGACTCGAACATCACCCAACGCAGGAGCAGGCTAATGCGCTACGCGCGATCACGGAATATTACGTGCTGAAGCGGGATCGATGTGGAGGAATATGGTAAACATTTATCGGGAGGTAGCGCGATAAGAGGCTCCAACGTTGAAAAATTCGGCTGGACACACGACTGCGGAATGTTGCGGAAAAATAACACACGATGAAACAGCCCAACGAATGCATCGTGTGAAAAACGAAGCCTTAAGGGGCCAGTCCACTTTGGAGCCACGAAGAAAGGCTATTTTCGCGATTTTTTTTTTGGAGGATTTTATAAAAGATATGAATGTAAAAGTTGTTGGGCTGGATAAATGAAGTCTCGAAGTACATTTAAGAAAAAATTTCATTTTTATTCATTTTTAAGTACAAAAACTACAGTTTAACGTAACGCATCAAAAATAGGTGGGCTAGGTAGCTCCGTCACAATTCGGCAACGGCTTGTCTGAAACGAAAAAAATCAAAGTCCATTAGATTCAGTATGACACCAGCTACAAAATGACCCTTGGATATAAAGTTTTATCAAAAAATAAAAAAATGGCAGATGAAAAACGAAAAAAAAATATTTAAAAAACGCGTTTTTTCGCAGTTTTTCGCAAAAAAAAGAGTAAAAATCTGATGTCGATTTTTTTTTTAATTTTCAAAGTGGTCGGGCCCGTTAAGGGGGGGAAGGCCATTTAAAAGGTAAAAAATTAGGGTATTTTCGTGATTTTTTTTTTCATGCAAAGAATACTCGGGGAAATTTGTAACTTGATGTGTTTTATATTTGATATTTTAAGTATGCAAAAATATTTTTTTGTTATTTTTTTAATGCAAATAGCCAGTCGTGTAGGTCGATATTCAGAGGACGTCGCTCAAAAAGTTTGCGCACTGCTGGAGTTCTCCCTTGATCCCAAAATGATCCTTAAAGTTAACACCCATACAATGTCGGTGAAGCAGGATTTTGGAAATATATGCAAAATTCACGAAATGGCCGCTTAATAAAGTCAATTTTGTGATTCTTCATGAAATGTTTGCTATATTTAAGGGCAAAAGTACGTTTTATTTTTGGAATAAAAATATTATTTAGGTTCACGGAGAAACTGATGGTACGAGAAGGATGTGTGACAAATTTAATTGAAATCGGTTGAATAGTTCTTGAGTAATCACTCCAGCAGTTGGGAAAAATAAAATTTTGAGAAAAAACGCGCTCAAAGTTTCAACAAGAGAAAACAATTATTTTGATGTCTTACCGGCTAATCCGCGATTCCAGCGCCATAAAGGATTCCTTCGGCTTCCTCGTAAAAACGATTTTCCTGCTGCTGCTGCTCTCTACGAGCTTTCCGACTCGAAATTTAATAAACCGATAGGTCAACAGCGGATTCCAACACACTTCATCAGAGCTTGCACTAAAAAGTTTTTTGGCACTGGCACTCTGCCTTCCCTTATTTTCCGTATTACGATTAAGATGTTGGTTTCCAAAAAAATGTTCACTTCCGTGAAGGTCCCTTAGGTGTTGCATGAGAACCTTTTGGGTACGCGGACATTTTGAGAAGCACTAAGTTCACAACTGGCCCAAGGTTAATTTTAAAGTAACTCAGCACAAACGCTCCTGGAGCTTTTCCGCAAAAACCCAGGCAGTTCTTGGAATTTCGCTTAAAAAATGGGACACAATATATTTTTAAGACATTGAACTATCGATTTGTGGAAAGAAAAAAAATCGATTTTTGTTTCAAATTTGTAAATGGTCATCCCCCCTTAAGGATCTTGCGTGCAGATATTGTGATAACGAAAAATAAGATTGTTAAAGGCTTTTCGAGTCCTCTTCGAAAATAAATTCTGCGTATTTTGGAGTCGAGGAGTATTTACGACAAAAAATTTAGCGTTTTGGAAAAAAAAATACAATTTCATTATGAGTCAGGCAAGATGGAGGTAATTGAATTCTGAATACGAAGCACTCGTGATTTTTTTTCGGCATCTCACAATCGAAAAAAATGCCAAGGATTTGGAATAAATTGAATAATCCGAATTTTATTCCTGAAACGAAAAAAATGGAACGTGCAATGGCGTGCGGATATTGTGATAACGAAAAGAAAGATTATTTAGGATTTTTGAGCCCTCTTCGAAAAAAGTTTAGGGTATTGTGGAGATAAGTGGCTATTTGCAATAACAAATTTATCGTCCTGGAAAAAAGTCACATTTTTATTTTGCGTCAGGGAAAATGCAGGTAATTAATTTTCTGAATAGGAAGCATTTGTGATTTTTTTCAGCACCCCATCATCGAAAAAAAAATTGTTAAGGATTTGGATTAAATTGTGTAATTCGAATTTTATTCCTGAAACAAAAAGTGCCAGCCGGACTTGAAACCTCGTCAATTCTATACGGATTTTCCATTGAGCATTCTATTTCACGGAAACTTTTAAAATACGATTTTTTATGTAATTTTTTTAATAAAGTAAAATTAATTTAATTTTTGTTCTTAAATACGGCTTTTTTTATTAAGATTTTTCCTTACATAATCATTCCTGACAAAATAATCGTCGTCTCAGTGCGAAAACTAAATCGAATGTACCTTTGCACGAAATTATAATACTTTGTAACGCAAGTGACCACCATGCGGACATATAATAATCGTTAAAGTTTGGTGCTACAATTAACGTCATACGGGCTGTCGCGTCGTAACTTTTAAATGCGATCGTTATCATCATGAGACGAGCGTCTCGTGTCTTAGCGGAAATTTATGAGCCTCCTGCTATTTCGTAAGATTCGATGTATACTCGAACATAAAAAACGTAGTATGCCCTAATTGCATTTGCAAGCTAGGCAGATCCAGACATCGATACATCTCGAAAATCCTTGGGAATTTCGGTGTCATCAAAACCACGAGCTGCCTCCGAGAAATAATAGCGTTGAAGTTTACATCTTTCAATTCCCTTATTTTTTATTAGTATTCATTATTTTTTCATAGATTCACATAGTAAATCGGTAGATAAGGGGTAGATCATTCTTAAGGGGCTAAGTGGGTTTCGAAGCCAAAAAAAGCATATTTTTCCTATTTTTTGTATTATAATATATAAGTTATTTTATTCAAAATGTTGAGCACATAAAAGAGGAACATTTCAACAAATTTTTTGAAATTTTTAAATCCACGTAACCCCTTAAGAAATTATTGCGCGATTTTTTAGGGCGACATATGTCAGAATAAATTAAATAAATTCAGGAATATTAATTTGCATTGCATTCCAACGATGCAAACTTTAAACTCTTGAGAATGTTGCGTACTATCGTCTCATGTCATAAAAAATCGACATCCTATAGGTCAAGATCGGGTCTCGAACGTTCAACTCCCAGCTGTGTACCAGATAACGACTTGACGAGTTGGACTACTGTGACGACTCGAAAATCAGGGTTAAAAAAATTAATTTCGAACGAATAAGTAAGATGATTGAAAAAATGTTTGGGCATTTATTTATATGTACATTGACAAAGTTGTGTACCAAATTTAATTGCGAAATATTAATAATTCAAGAAGTTATAAACAATCTCGTAAGGGACCTTTGATCGTGAGGTGGTCAACGGTGAATTTGATTTTGACTACCCGGTGTAACGGAAAAAACTCTTTTTTTAAATGGATAATATTGGCTAAGACTCGATCGTTTTTTGTGCTATCGTGTTTTGATCATCGAAAAAATGATATTTTATTTAATTTTCCGAGAAAAAGTACATCAGTTTTGTAAATTACCAATGAAAAAAAATGTTAAGAAGAAAAACGTCGGTCAAGACTACTATTATACTGAATAAGTGTACCAAATTTAAAGTGAATCCGTTCATCAGATGTCGAGAAATCGTGTACACCTTTGAACGTGAGGAGCTGAACGGTGTATTTGGTTTTGGCCACCCGGTTAATTTGAAACAATAAAAAAGAGTTTTTTTATGAATAATATTGACTAAAACTTAATCGACTGTTCCTATTATCGTGTTTTGATCATCAAAAAATGTTTTTTAAAAGATTTTTTGAGGAAAAATGACACCAGTTTTGTTAATAAGTAATGAAAATAATTTAAGATAAAAAACATATACATGTTTTTTGGTTTACATGTGTACAAAGGTGTATTTGATTTTAGCCATCCAGTTGATCTGAAACAAAAAAAACTCGTTTTTTTTTTTAATGGATAATATTGGCTAAGACTTGATCGATATTTTTTTGTTATCGTGTTTTGATCATCGCAAAAATGATATTTTTTCGATTTTCCGAGAATAAGTGACATCAGTCTTGCTAATGACCAATGAAAAAAATTGTTAAGAAGAAAAACGTCGGTCAAGACTAAATGACTATTACACTCTATAAGTGTACCAAATTTCGGGTCAATCCGTTTATCAGATGTCGAGAAATCGTGTACACCGTTTTGAAAAACATCGTTTCGAGAAAAACTCGTTTAAAGTTTCACTAGCAGTTCTACCGATGTAAGCATAAAAGTTTACGTTTAAATTTGCGATTTCCGCATCATATGTTGGACCTTCCTCTTCAATTTGCTTACTTTTGTCAAGTAACTTTTTCATCTCGAAGTTCAGTGTTCCAAAAGATACTCGTTAGTTGCTATTCACATTCGATTCCATTGCATCGATGATCGATGACATTGGACACTCCGCCACCAATCGACTAATGAAGATTCCAATGAAAACTTTCGATTGCAGAATTACTTCGCGTGACAATAATATTAACATCGCACGTAAATATTTTTCAGTCCTCGTAACGAGCTTACACGTACAGCAACAATGCGCCATCGCATCGAGAGAGTTTACCCTTGCATATCTCTCGAATCCGAGAATTGCATCGTCGTGGATATACATACCGGTGCGCATAGGCCTTGAACTTTATATGCTAATTCGTTACGATTTATATGCAACATAGGTTTGACTCGATAACGTTTCACGTATGTCGAATAATAATTACGAGTTTCCGTCGCCGGCTCCGTCAAATAGGTGCTCAACAAAAAAAACACACACTTCTGATGATGTTTTCCGTTGACAAGCGCAAACGCTTGTCGTGAAGCATACCTGAGCAAAAAATACCGCCGCGGAACACGAAAAATCATACAACGAGGAAAGATCGTCATTTGCGGAGGTCCCTGAAAGCGGCAAATGTCATAATAATCTACGATCTTGATTCCGTAATTTCCACTAGCGATGAATTAGCCAAACTATTATTCGAGACCATTGTTGTATCGTCACGAAAACTCGGCATTCCGGAGTACCGCTAATGTCACGAAGCTTTGGAAACCCAACGAAATGTCATCGCTTTCGTTGATCACATTGCCATATTTGGATAGTACCGTAAAATAGGGTTACTTTGAACATGTTTTGGAAGTTTTCTGTAAGTAACTTTTTTTTTTAACATCCTAAATCCAAATGCGTCCTTTGGCTGTCAAATATATAAGAAAGTCAAGAAACCAACCCTCCACAATTTCATTTTTTTTACGTGACAAAGTAACCTCGCGTGTGGGGTTTCTTTGACAAGACAATGAAATGCAACTTATGTCAAAGATTAAGGGTTACTTTGACAGAATTTTATTTAAAAAATTATGGGGCCATACTAGGGTGACACTTTCGAAAAATCGATTTTTTTGCCTTTTTCGATAGTTTATACTTTTAAAAATATTCTGTAAAATTTTCAAGGCCGTATCTCTAACCATTTTATCTTGCAAAAATCGATAGTTAAATATTTAAACGCGTTTTTCTCGAAATGAGATTTTTCAAATTTGCTGACATTGTAACTCAAGCAGCAATTGCCCGATTGACTTGAAATTTGAACTGAGTACTCTTGAATATACTTACTCTACAATGACGTAGGATATTTTTGGTTGGATGAAAATTGACGATTCGAAAAAAACGACCTTTTTATAGGGAAGAAAACATATTTTTTTCATAAACGCGGCATTTTGTTGGATTTTGATATTTTTTAAAAATTCTCCGTGCGGTTTCAGCTACTCAATCGGCCGAAATCATGTGAGCAGTGAAGGAACTTTTTTTTTGCGCCTCCGAAAGCAGCGCATAAGTCGCTCGGATCTCAATTATTTTCGATGAAAAAATTATGTATTATAGGTCAAATATAGCCAAATATATTCTCAATTTTCCGAAGCTTTTAATTGAGTACTTTTCTTACAAAAAATTTCCGAAACTAACCCAAATTTTCAGCGTTCACACTGGTATAGCCCATTAATATTTCATGCATTGTATATGGAATTAAATGAGAAACAACGATTTTTTACCATCAAATTGTCATCCTTTATTGTCATGTTATGAATTAAACATTTTACATAAAAATATCAAGTACCTAGGATACTATTATAGGCACTTAATGAGTCTTATAATTATCATTGATACCAAAATAAACTTGAGCAACATTACAATCAACTTTAGCAACATTATAATGAACTCGAACAACAAATTTAACCACATTTCAATGCGCGCACATTTAAAACGTATTTCGGCGCTCTGTTAAGACGAGCAACCACTTTAGATGCGTCGAAAAAATCAATTTTTTTTTCTTCATAAATCGTATTAAAAAATCTTACGAATACACAAAATAAAATCAAAACGATATTCGGACTCCTTCTAACGGTATATATATAAATAATACTTTACGTTCGACTCCCAACCACTGTGACGAGTCAAAACCTTTTTATTTGCATCGATTTTATTTTGCTTTTTCTCACAGCATACATATTCGAGAATGTGTGAAAAAAATTTCAAGTTAAAATATTGAAAAGTGACCCAGTGACAGGCGATGTAGTGAGAATAGGTAGCGCAACGATTTACATATACTAAAACTTTCAATCCCGTTTTTCTCGAAACGACATTCATTCAATTTGCGGGAATCATAACTCAAAAACTAATTGATGGATCATCTTCAAATTTGCAACACGTTTGCATAATGCAATTTATTAAAACATGAAACCAAAGTTGAAACGACTCGATTATTTGAAATATATTTATTATTACAAAAGTTTTCAAACACGTTCCAACATTCAATCTTCGTTGTTTTTCTTCAAAATCTAGATTCATGTTCTTAAAAAAACATCTCAAAAATGTATAAAAATTTGTTGGACTGTTTCAAATGCGAATTGCGAGCTGCAGAATTCCCGCAAATCGACAACGACGATGAGGACACGCCAAGGAACACAGCGGATTACACCTTTATTAATCCATGAAATAACATGAAGAAATTACCAGAGATGTATGAAAATATGAATAAATTATTGTCAGAGTTGCGGAAATTACCATTTTTTTCACAATTGAAAAAAATCATCTAATTTTCGATCTCCTAAAGTGGTTGCCCCCCTTAAAGTAGCCCCAAAAACGCTCCAACTTACCCTGAATGTCAATTTAACCCCGTTTTACGGTACATCATGGATGTCAATACATCGATTATGGTATGCAGCTTTCATAGATGTCTGTGGGGACGATATCAAGGGAATCAAGCGGAAAGTGTCGTTTCAACTTTCGCGATTCGAATTCCAATGTGCGTCGTCGAGTTCCTCCCATGATGGTGAATTTTGCATACAACGATTGAGCTCGGCAATTTATCTTCCAATCTAATTTCCCGCATTGATCCCCGCCTCTGTCCAGGCTTCTCGTTTCAATTAACCTTTACCCGATCCTTGTTCTCGTGTCTGCCTTAGCTGCCAGATTGATTTCCTGGCTATCGATCGTCTTTCGATAAGGAAAGCTCGCGTACCTGCTCGTCTTGCTTGGCCTCGATCTTACGATTGAAGTATCTTCATGAATC
>OZ023322.1:18847696-18959024 GCA_964007375.1 Ophion obscuratus | reverse complement strand
ATAAAGTAGTCGAAACAACGCTATAAATTTTCGGCTATTTTCACGCATGGATCTACTTGGATAGGAGGGTACTTCGGCTCCTGTATGAACTTTGTGGTCGTAATGTAGCGTACGCGAAACGCTCGACATGCAAGAGTCCTTTGTACCAACGCGGCTCTGACAAGCCTCCAGATACGTGCACGTATAAGATAAATACGAAGGATTTAATTTACAACCGAGGAGAACCGATTGAGCCAATTACGGTGGTCAACCGCAGCAAAAGTGTGGAATGTACGATTCCTTTCGATATCGTTGCATTCATTTCAATGGGAAATTAATTAGGGACGATGCTGCACTTGGGGCCAAGTTGAAATTCCGAACTTTGAATCATCAGAACGCTGAAAACTCCGAAAAAATACTACCACGAAGGACCAAAACTCCGAAAGAATTTACACGAAGGACCAAACCTCCGAACATCTGAACACCATCGAAATAATTTGGCTATGGAAGTTTTGAAAGTTTCAACCTTTTCAATAAATCCACGAAATATTTCAAGAATTTGTTTTTGGTTAAGAAGTGATTTTGCGTTCATTTTAAAATTTGTCTAGACAATGTTATACGTTCTACATCATTTACAGTCAACTGTGTAGACTTTCGCTGGCAAGATCTTGACATGGACGCTGGGTTGTTTACGACGGTTTAAAAGTCTTAATTTTAATGTTCCGAAATTACAAGGTTCGTCAAGATCATGCCAGTGAAAGTCTACACAGTTGACTGTAAATGATGCAGAACGTATAACATTGTCTAGACAAATTTCAAAATTGACGTAAAATCACTTCTTAATAAAATTTAAAAAATCTTGCAATAATTGTTCGATTTATTGAAAATTTTGAAACTTTCAAAACTTCCATAGCCGAACTATTTTGACGGTGTTCAGATTATCGGGGTTTTGGTCTTTCGTGTAAAATTCTTTCGGAGTTTTGATCTTTCGGGGTAGTATTCTTCCCGAGTTTTGAGCGTTCTGATCACTCAAAGTTCGAAATTTCCACCCGGCCCCGTTCAGATTTTCGGAGTTTTGGTCGTTTGGGTAAAATTCTTTCCGAGTTTTGATCTTTCGGGTTATTCTTTCGGAGTTTTGAGCGTTCTGATCATTCAAAGTTTGGAATTTCAACCCGACCCCCTGCACTTTACTACAATGATCCAAAAAATAATCATATCGAAAATTATTAAAGAGATTCCTGATGGCTGAAAAAATCATGGCGATATTCAAATTCGGATCCCGATTTCTATTTTCCCTTCTTGTGGAAGGGAATGAGTCTCAAAGAAGATTAATGTTTAGAAAACTCGACCTACAATTACTTGAGGAAAGTTCTGAATTTATTTTAAGGCAGGGGATCACGGTGACGGGTTATAAGAATCGTTTTTTTTGCATTTTCTTAAAGTATACATATATGAGAATGTATGAAAAAAATTTCATGTTAGGTTTTTAAAAGTCGACCTAATTACAGACGATTAGTGAGAGCAGGTATCGCAACGATTTACGTAAAACTTTTAATCGCGGTTTTCTCGAAACGACTTTTATCGACCTGGCCGGAATCATAATTCTAGCTATAATCGTGCGATCTTTAATTTTGAAAAACTAAACTTCCATAATTGCAGTAGCTAGCGTTGTACGTAGCTGTTTTCTTTTAATTTAGTATTTTTGAAACTCTCGAATATAGTTAAAAATTTCGCCAAAATCACACCCTCTATGACCTGCCACCATTTAGTGATTTTTTTTCGAAAAACGACTACGTACGATGAGAACTATATTTATATAGATTATAAAACTTTTTAATTTTTATTTTTCAGACGAACCATTGTCAAGTTATCGGTCCGATCGTTGCATCACATTTTTCATACAGCGTCATTATACCTCAATAACGTTGCTTATAATTGATTTTTAAAAAATGAAAATTTGCACGAAACAAGTTCAATGTATGGTTAATAACATACCGTTTTGCTAATTCCAAATAAATAATCTAGTTGACGAAAAAAAATCGGAAAAGCGACCTTTTTCGGCCCGTCACAGGGGTGTCCCCCTTAAGGCGGGAGCCCGAGTTGGAAGGTATACAAAAAGCGTTTCTTCGGGAATTTTTTTTAGAAGGGAAAAAAACAAGTGAGCCCAGTAAACATTGAGGTATCTTTTCATGTATATTTGAAATGTATACAAAAAAATTTAACGTGGAACCATAAATTTCTGCAGATTTATCAGCCTATTTCATATGCATTTGCCACTGCAGTCCCCAATCGGCGGGAAAGATGCAGCTCGTAATTCTTGACTAAAACGAAAAAGAACCAATAAAATGTTCAATTTTTCTTCTGGGTGAATTAAGAAAAAGCTGAAAAAATCGTGAAATTATAACGTTTGTCAGGTTTGAAAAAAAATGTTTAAAAAAACATTTTAACGTGCTATAAAAATTATTTACAAATACTTTTTCACTGAGTTTGTTAATTGTGGAGGAAACGCACTTCAAAGTTTTCAATAAGACGAAAATTAAAGAAGATCAATATCAAATATCAATCGCTTTTCTGCTTATGGCCTTGTATTTTTTAAAATATTTAAAATTGCCCTCTGTAACTTTGTAAATATATTCTTAGATATTTTATCTATCGATTTAAGCAAAAAAAAAAATGATTTTTCGGAACTTCAAATTCAGGCTTCCGGCCTTAATGCACGATCTGCAGCATTTACGGTAATTTCGCGGTTGGAATTTACGATGTCAGGTGCGTTTTCTCAATTAATAAAAGAAATTACTTTATCGTCCGATATCTAAGCGTATGGCGCCCCGAAGCTAAGAAAAACGGCTGTAGTTACGCAAATAACTTTTTTCACTCGATACTTGCATATATTCCCCAACAGAAATTTTCCCGTAGATAAAAAAGCAGATATCATATGGAGTTATTGTTGAGTGATCTTATCACTGTGAGAAATTACAGTCGTGACGGTAACTACGGAGCTGACGTATGTGAATTTGTGGTCACAATTTTTGCCCTTGCAATAAACATGCGGTAAGTGAAGAACCCGATCAATAACTGAGTCACTTAAAGAAGTTTAGTTATGCTTGCTAGCTGACGATTCGACTATTTTGAAAATCTGATCCACGAAAATTGACGTTACAGAATTTCTTGATTTACGCTGGTAAATTTATCTCGAGAGTTTGTTTACGAAATTTATAATGACGTTGAAGTCTGCATTGTCGGAATGCGACGAAAATGAATTCTTTCGAATTGCTCAATGTTTTTTTGAGGATTTAGGCTGTGTAAATTTCTCCAAAATGTTCACGTATTTTTATTGGAGATTTATGACCTCAATTCACAAATAAAGCTTTGGATAATGATGCAAATTAAGAAGTTAAAAATAAAGAAAAAAAATCGTTGCATTCCAACGATACAAACTTCAACGTCATAATTTGCACGAGTATCGAGGCGATTTTTTTATACTTCAAGAAAAAAATCTGAGCGAGGATCGGAAATTCGAACGATCAATATTCAGAAGGACCGAAATTTTAAATTCAGTAATGACGATCGTTCCAATATAGATAGATCAATGTTATGATAGTCTGTAAAATAGTTCATCGAAATTGTAAATACAAAAATCTCGAAGTTGATTTATAGCAAAAACAAATATCAGATTTAACAAAATAATGAGTGATATAATACCGATTCGCCTGTATATATACACCTAACGATTCGAGACGTTAAATCGTCGAATGGTAAATATCACGACAGTTTACAATTTCGAATTCATTAGAGCGAAGGACCAAAAAGTCGATCAGCTATAATAGCGATGGTCCGGAAAGCGAAAACTTGGGATCGAGCAATACTACTTGCGCTTCAACATGAAGATGGCAGATGGCGTTAGGGGTCGGTCGGGTCAGGCAGCCATGTCATGTTCGCCATTGGGGTATTCGCCATTTCGGACCATCGATCATTTGCGTTTTCAAGATCTACACATTCGAAGTTTGTAGTTTCGATATATGGCTTTTTGCTGTAGACGGTATTACGAATAGTATATATTATGAATTTGTATGACTCAAACTGCAGACTATCTTAAGGGGTTACCCCCACTTGCGATTTTGAAAAAATCGATTTTTTTATTGCATTTTTTTGAAGTATAAGTATCTGAGAATATGTCCTGAAAATTTCAAGTCGATCCGAACAAAATTGACTGAGATATGAGCGTTGAAAGAGAAGAATCCGTTGTGTAAACGACCGGAAGTTGAAACTTTAAACGCGTTTTTCTCAAAATGGCATTTCTGAAGTCGGTGACCAAGATTACTCGAACACTAATGAACCGATCTTCTTGAAATTTTGCAGGCTTATTTAATACATAAAAATGTAGTCTTTAATCGTTCGATTTTTTTTTCGTTAAAATCGAACCATTAACTTTGACTGTCCGCCATTTTGTGAAAAATGAATATTTTTTAAAATCCTTCGATTAAAGACTAGTTTATACTTATATTTGACTAAATCCATCCGCATTTTTTTTTCAGATGATCCACTTCGCCGCAATGGTGGTCACCGCAAACCGTGTATATAAAAACATTATTTCATTGACGGCCATTTGCCACTAAACAATGTAATATTTTTCAATAAAAAAATTACTGAAAGTTCTTCAAGATGTGTTCTTTAAGATGGTATATTGATCGATTAAAAAAGTTTTGTAGTTTTCTTTTAAAAAAATCATGAAAAAGGCCTTTTTCGCGCTACAAGTGGGGGTAACGCCTTAATATATTTTCTCGAATAAATAATCCTTTGGTGTTATAGTTATTCCATCATCGGTGTTATTCGTGTTCGGAAACATGTTATTTCGTCATCGGTCAAAGGATAAAATTTCGAATAATTTAACCTTCGTTATTTTGAGAGTTCATAATTCTGTCGTTTCGAAATCTTTGTCGTTCTATATTTGGTCATTCGACATTTTGACACTCACCCAAAATTTTTACATTAATGGCAAATGCGGCGTCGAAACAAACTGAGGGGTGCCCGAGTCGAAAAAATGTTACTCTTTACGCAGCTTCATCGTGGCTTCTTGTTAAACTACAATTTACCAATTTCGAGAAAGGCCTATCAAAAATATAACACATTTTTTCAAGCATGAATTACGCTAGTTACAAGGAACATCACTCAAATGTCCACCTTCGATTTTGTTGAAGCTCATACACGATTTTTTTTCGTCAGAAAAAGCGGCTTTAAGGGGGGAAACCACCCCTCAAAGAAAGGCGTGTCACCCTTTAGTTAATTTCTTAAAATACTGCTATAGTGAATTTTTCGTCGCTTTACATTAGAATTTTGGTTTTTGTTTAATCCCGATCGGTGGACTGCTCGTGGGTAAAACTGGAAAATCACCCCTCGATAGGCCTTTCTTTGAGGGGTGGTTTCACCCCCTTAAAATCATCTTTCCGCCGATAAAAAAAGACGTGTCTAATATTTTTCAATGTGAAATTACAGTGACGTTTCATAAAAAATAAGTGACAATGAATTATTATACCCAACGATGAACTGGAAAAAAAATTCGGAGCAATGCATTTAATAGATTCAGTCATTTTTACCTTTTCTCTGAAAAGTCGCGACTACGAAAATTCTTTTACTCGTCACGTTTTTCCAAGTTTTATCATTAATATTTTCTTTAAACATTCGGTGACCCCTTTTTTATTGTCGTTGCGAAATCTTCCGATTTGTTTACACGCGTTTAGCAGCTTATATCAGGCATCTGGAGTTATTTAGGGTATAAATTATTAGATAGAAACGTGGCCAGCGTGTCATCTCCATAAAGTGCCGTATAAATTAGACGATTTTTGGAGTCGTAATTTTTTGTTAAAAGTTCGGTAACTTGGCTCGAAATCTTTCCAGTATACTAGGGTGTCTTTTTGCTCCGCTGTAGACGAAAATCAGTTGTTAAATATTCGACTTCGTCAACGAAATACTACAAGTGATGTTCCTTGTTAGACTTATGAATTGTTCCTAGCTAAAAATAATCAATCATTCCTTAAGTACAATTGAGGATTTTACAAAAACATTCGTCCTGATCCAATTCGTCAGCACTGCTTAAAAATGTCGTCGACTAGTTGAAAAATGTCCATTTCGTTCAATTCACTTAAGGCGGGAGCCTGAATTAGAAGGTCCAAAAAAAGCGCTTTTCGGGATTTTTTTTCGGAGGGTAAAAAACAAATGAGCTCAGTGAACATTGAGGTATCTTTTCATGTATATTTGAAATGTATTAAAAAAATTTGTTCAACATGAAACAAGAAATGACTGCAGATTTATCAGCCATGTGCGCCTTGCCACTGCAGTCCCCAAACGGCGGGAAAGATGCAGCTCGTAATTCTTGACTGAAACGAAAAAACCAATAAAGTTTTTAATTGTCATATATTTTTCTTCTATGTGAACTAAGAAAAAGCTGAACAAATCGTGAAATTATAACTTTCCTCGGGTAAAAAAAATGTTAAAAAAAAACACTCTAAGGTGCTATACAAATTATTTCAAAAGACTAAAAAGATTTTCAACGAGCTTTTTAGTTCACTTGGAAGAGATTTTTATACTGAGGAAAATAAATTTTGGGTTGATTCAATAGGTCATTTAGTGTTTTTGCTCTCACGCCCGCCAATTTGGAAAAATCGTGAAAATGCACATCAAAGTTTTCAATAGGAAGAAATATCAATATCAAATATTAATCACTTCTCTGCTTTTGGCCTTGTATCTTCGAAAATATTCACAATTGGCCTCTGTAACTTTGTAAATATATTCTTGGATAGTTTATCTATCGATTTAAGGGGCCATAAAGTCTTGAAATACATACAATAAAAATTTTAATTAATTTTTATTCTTTTTTGAGTACAAAAACACAAAAAAATCAAAGTCCATAAGATTCAGTATGACACCAGCTGCAAAATGACCCTCGGATATAAAGTTTTATGAAAAAAAAAAAAAAAATGGCAGATGAAAAACGAAAAAAGATTTAAAAAACGCGTTTTTTCGCAGTTTTTCGCAAAAAAGAGTAAAAAATCAAAATTTTAAAACCATCGAGGGTCATCTTGTTGCGAATCGTGTTTACAATACGTGGTTCAAATTTCAAGAGAATCGGTTCATTAGTTTTAGAGATACGATGGAGCTAGATTTTGAATACGTTGTTTCGAGAAAAACGCTTTTGTAGTTTATGCTATGAAAAACTCTTATCTAAACTCAATCGGCAATTCCTGCACCGTACAAAATCCCTTCTGATTGCTCATCATCGTCGATTTCTTCAAGTCTTGCTTGCTTTCGATTTTTTGAAATTTTCAAAGTGACCTGGCCCCTTAAGCAATAAAAAAAAATTTCGTTATGGCTCCGGCCATAACGAAATTCAGTAGTGAATTTCATAAATTGAATTCCAAGTGAATTACATTAATTGCATAAATTAATGAGGAACACGAGGCACATTAATGAAATTCCAAGTGAATTTAATTAATTTCAATACGAAATTCTATTCTTCGTGTCTGCGGGCAATGTGCCTTTTTTTCACTACAGTTTAAAAGCCACATTTCGGTCAGAGGAGTATGAGGTTGGGTTCTACAGTAGTAGTGGTGAAGCACGCGAGAATGGAGTGGGGATTGACGGAGTTGGGACGAACGCTTAAAAGGGCTCCCAACGCCTTTTCGACACGCAGTCCGTAAAACTTTGCCGGTAGTGACGAAACGCCACCGGAACGTCATCAAACTTTCCGCATACCAGGGAAATACCTTCGAGAAACGCAACCTACGCTTTATCAACGATAAAACTTTTAAAAAAACCATCCCAAATACGTCGAGTGCTTAAAATTCGAAAATATCTACTGTGCTACGAAACCGATTTTCGTTTTCGTCAAAAACTCGAATTTTCCGAAAATCTCCTGGTGCAGTGTTCGATCCTCCATACCGGATATAATTTAATTCAAAAAAGGAAAAATGAAGCACGCCGTGACGATGCAGATATTAGTGTCTCTACTCGTGATCATACTGTCCTCAACGTCCTACTCCACAAGCGCACTCACGACTTTTGGAAAAACGAACCCTCAGACCCAAAATCAACCGCCGCCTCCGTTAACACCAGGTGAGCCAACCCCCATAATTTTCTTCCGCGATCTCGGCACGTCGTGACGTCGTCACGTTGCCGCCCTCCGGAGGGTGAAAATTCTACCGTCATGGGGGTGAAGTTTTCCGCGGTTCGCGTAACCCTTGGGATCGTGAATGGAAAATTGTCTTGATCGATATTAGCCGATATTTTCTTACCAATCTTGAGCTAACGAAACAGCAAAAATTCCAAAATGGAAATTGACCTGGGGTGAAAAAATGGCAAGAGTACGATATCCGGGGCGCTAAAATTCGACGGTGAATTTAGGGTTATCGAGTCAAAATAAACAACATATGGAGAGTGGTAAAAGTTGATATTTCGCTTATTTTGTGCTCAACGTCTAATTTTTCGATAGGTGTCGAAAATGACGATTTTTTCGAATTTGAAAGTTGCAAGGAACATCAGGCAAGGTAACTTGGAAATGTATAGTTTCAACAGTGTCTCAGAAGCCAAAAATGTATTTTGAATACCACTACGATGTTTTCCTCGCTTATAAGTACGACTAGACAGAGAGTAAAGTAGTACTTTTAATCGCTAGGGATCCGAAGAGGGGTTAAGGGGGGAGATCACAGTAGCACACAAAAAATAGGCATATTTTCGGGAATTAATTTTGGCTGAATAAAAGTATGAATCAAAAATCTGTAAAGTAGGTTTTATAGCAATACTAAAAAAGTACAAAATGTAATTTTTTCAATGAAAGTACAAAATGTAATTTTTTCAATGAAAAGTACAAAATGTAATTTTTTAACTCGAGCATATTTTTACCGATCGACTTGAAATTTTGGCAGTAGCTTCGAAACATCTTTCTCCACGGAGCTACGTAGGATTTTTTATTTTATATGGCTTACTTTTTTTTTATCGACGATTTTATGGCGTTTTTTTTGTTAAAAATTTAACTTTATTTTCAAACATGCACCATTTTGCGAAAAATCAATATATCGAAAAAATCCTACGTAGCTCCGTGGAGAAAGATGTTTCGAAGCTACTGTCAAAATTTCAAGTCGATTGGTAAAAATTTGCTCGAGTTATGTCTTCGGCGAGCTCAAAAAAAGGCGCCTTGGGGCATATGCTGCGCAGCCGCCATTTTTAAATATTTTTTATTGAAAAAATTACATTTTGTACTTTTTTAGTATTGCTACAAAAACCTACTTTACAGATTTTCGATTGATACTTTTATTCAGCCAAAATTAATTCCCGAAAATATGCCTATATTTTTTGTGTGCTACTGTGATTTCCCCCCTTAAAAGTATTCGGATCATCCCTCTTCTGACTTGTAAGACTCCAAGTTTATGTATAATATATCGTTTAGTAATTTGGCGTAGTAATTATATGGAACGATTCTTATTGTTATAAATAAACTGAGAATAAGAATAAATAAAGCATTTCAATCTTGGAATTAGTGGTATTTTTTTGTGGTATTTGTATAGTAATTTAGTGGTATTTATATGATACCACTAAACAAATCCAAACAAAGAAATACTTTCTGAAGTTCGCCCTGTCAATTTCCATTACTTGCGATAAAATAAAGATATTGTACCCATGAGCCAACAACGATCGTTGAATTTTGGCGTATTTCCAATTACCGCTGAAAACACTCATAATTCCTGAAGGCCTTAAACCATAGTAACGGGTAGGTATAAAATCATGTGCGAATTTAACAATTTTTTTTCGTATGAAAAAGTGATTCATTCATAAATGTAATTACACATGTATTTAGTATGAATATCAAGCTGTTAAAAAAAATATATACATTTTTTGCGAGGTACAAAATGGCCGCCTACTAATATTTTCTTTTGTTATCTTTTTTTATAGGCCCTCCGCGGCGTGACATTTAGCATCCACAATTTTTTACCTAGAGCAAAAAACAAAAATTCTCGTCAATGTAAATTACAATACCTAGAGAAGTACGTACGGAATTAAGAAAAATATTGTTTTATTCAAAATTTGTAGGTATTTGAACTTAAGAAATGAATTTTCAGTGAAAAATTTCGTTATAACTGCTCATAAAATGAAAAGTTTTCGATTAATCAGAAATTCTGTGCGTACTTCGCTGCGAAATGCAATTAGGAACATAACTTTTAAATTTGAAGTAAATCGAGTGAAAATTATTGAAGTTATTTGTCACGCCAATTGGAAAAAAGCTGTTCCGAGAAGTTTCGAGTAGTCGGCCATTTTGCAAATCGAAAGAAAAAAAAACAATTCTAACAGCTCGATATTCATACTAAATAGATGTGTAATTAATTTTATGAGTAAATGACTTTTTCATACGAAAAAAAATTGTTAATTTGGCACAGGATTGTGTACCCGTTACTGTGTGGCCTTAAGGAGGCCAAAACGGCAAATTCTTGAAATTCTCATTATTTTGTTTCAACCATCAAGAATCAAAGGTCAAAACTTGGCGCCCCGGATATCGTACTATCCTCAAAAAGATCGAATGCCTTCGAAGAACTGAAGGAGGCGGAAAAAAAGAAATTCCTCCCATTCGAATTGCCACGTCGTAAAAGGGCAGCACATGGTCATTTCTTTGTACCGGGACGCGGTGATATCTTGCGAGGGGATCGCGACATTCGAGTGTCAAGGTCAAGTGAGGCGGGTGCGGACATGCTAATGCGTTTCACCGGACACTTACAGGGTCGGGTTCTTGAATGAAGCAAAGAAATCAGAAGAAAAAGGCGAGAAAGAAAAATCAGGTCGAACGGGCTACCGATATGCGAAACGTTTGCAACGCAAAGGAAAAGCTGCAAACAAAAACGTTTATTTTTTTTTGCTCACTCGGATTATTATCTCGAGATAAAAGGATACGCGTGACTCCGTGCTACAAATTTGAAGGGTGAACACCCCTCCCTTTTCGCGGTTGAGCTTGCATGCATACGGCTTGAATTCCTTTCGTGACGAACACTTGAACGCCTCGAATAATTGCATCAATGACCCTCGCGCTCGCGACTAGGCAGGAGCCGCGAACTTTTTCTTATCACTCGGTGCACGTCCTCTTTTCAAGGGTACAACGATACTTTGAATACAACCGAGGAAAATTAACCGTAAATTATGATAACGAAGTTTGCATCGTTGGAACGAGACGAAAGTTTCGTAGCCAAATTTTTTTTGGCAAATTCAGGCCTCCAGTCACTCAAGGCGGCAGCCTGAATTAGAAGGTCCGAAAAATGGTTTTTTTTTTCAATTGCTCAAGGCCTTAGGCCACAGGAAGGGGTACAAAAATATATGCGAATTTAACAATTTTTTTTCGTATGAAAAAGTGATGCAGTCATAAAATTAATTACACATCTATTTAGTATGAATATCAAGCTGTTGGAAAATATTTTTTTTTATGTATAAAATGGCCGACTACTAATATTTTCTTTTGTTATCTTTATTTAGGCGCTCCATGGCGTGACATTTAGCATCCACAATTTTTCACCTAGAGCAAAAAACAAGAATTCTCGTCAATCTACATTAGAATCCCTAGAGAAGTACGTACGGAATTTAAAAAATATTGTTTTATTCAAAAGTTGTAGGTATTTGAACTTAAGAAATGAATTTTCAGTGAACAATTTCGTTACAACTGCTCATAAACTACTCATAAAATGAAAAGTCTTCGGTTAATCAGAAATTCCGTACGTTCTTCGCTGCGAAATGCAATTAGGAACATAATTTTTAGATTTGAGGTAAATCGAGTGAAAATTGTTGAAGTTATTTGTCACGCCAATTGGGAAAAAGCTGTTTCGAGAAGTTTCGAGTAGTCGGCCATTATGTACATCGAAAAAAATATATATATTTTTTCTAACAGCTTGATATTCATATTAAATAGATGTGTAATTAATTTTATGAATGAATCACTTTTTTATACGAAAAAAAATTGTTAAATTCGCGCATGATTTTATACCCGTTACTGTGGCCTAAGGCCTTAAATCGGTAGATGATGTATCCAAGAATATATTTGCAAAGTTACAGAGGCAATTGTAAATATTTTCGAAGATACAAGCAGAAAAGCGATTGATATTTAATATTGATATTTCATCCTATTGAAAACTTTGAAGCGCGTTTTCTCCAATTTTCATTTTCACCATTTTTCCCAATTGGCGGACGTGATAGCAAAAACACCAAACGACCTATTGAATGAAACCAAAATTCATTTTATTCAGTATGAAAATCTCTTTAAAGTGTAAAGGAGTCGTTGAACAAGTCTTTTAAAATAATTTTATAGCACGCTAAAGTGGTTTTTTTTAAACACATTTTTTTTCTTCAAACTTGAGAAAAGTTATACTTTCCCGATTTTTTCAGTCGTTTCTTAATTCACCCAGAAGAAAAATATATGACGACTGAAAATTTTATTAGTTTATTTGATTCAGTCGAGAATTACGAGCAGCATCTTTCGCGCTGATTGGATTGTTGGGGTGACATGTTGAAAAATCCATGTTTACTGGGCTCACTTGTTTTTTCCCTTCTAAAAAATTCCCAAAAAACGCTTTTTTGGCCCGTCTCATTCCTTACAATTACGGTTACGGTTTCTTTACAATTACGGTTCCTTACAATTACGGCTTTAAGGGCTTATACCACTGTAAACGTCTAAAATTGAGTGATTTTTCGCAATTTTTTTTTGGGTGGAAGGACAAGTACGAGGATAATGATATTCAAGGATGTTATTAGTCATATCTTCGAGTGGACAAGCAAAAATTTATAGCAAAAAATTATACAATATGGTGACGCTGGACGCCATTCTCGTGAGGGATGTTGAATTTGAGACGCTCTGCGGCACGCAGTATAACTAACGCAAACTTGAATTTGAAAAACAATAGAAAAACATTCTATTAATTTACATGAGTATAGCTAGAGAAATACGTAGGGGATTTTAAAAATATGCTTTTTTGTGTAATTGGCAAGCATTCAAAGTGAAAATTGTATGTTATAATTAACTCATGGAAAATCCCGTACGTATTTCTCTTGGGAATGTTATTTTAAAAATGTACTCACAATTTCGAGTGAAATGACTGAAAGTTGTCAATTATGCTGCGTGCCGTTTTGAAAAATTGTGTTTCGAGAAAAACGGTCGAAGTGTCGCACACGGGCCTGCGGGCCTGTTTTACAGGTACCAAACTCCCCCCCCCCCCCCCCCCATACTGAATGGTTCAACGCATCGTTTAAGTCAACTTTTAAAAAAGTATTTTTTTTTTCAAATTCTATAGTGGTGTTACCCCTTAAGACGGGATATCCATTTAGACGGGAAAAGATAAGCAATTTTGAGGGATTTTTTAAACGAAGGAATATTCATTAAATATTTATCAAAGTCTAGGTATACTTTAATAGTATGTTAAAGTAGTAATAGTAATAGTATATTATTATGAGTAAACATTTTTTTTAAATTCATTTATCATCAATATGGAGGATCTGGGACAGAGTGTTACAGTAAGGTTGCTGTGGCAGTTGCAAATCTGCGTACAGTCTAGCTTCTCGTAGACTTTGATTTGCAAAAAATTCAACATTTCCTTTCAGTTGGAACATGTATAGTTTCTATTTGACAGTAATTAAAATTAATGGCACGCATTTACCAAAACAAAATCAACATTTCACGCATAATTTCTGTAAAATATTGATTAACAAAGTCATTTTTGTTAAACTAAGCAATATTATTAATATTTCCACCAAGTTTCAACTCAATCGGCTCAATAGTTTTTGAGTAATCCTGCACGCCAATTTCGAAAATGCAGTTCTGAGAAAAACGCGTGCCGTTGAAGTTTTTCCTATTTCGCGATGAAACTTCGGAAAAATATTCTACATATATAGTAGAATATTTTTATCTTTAATTAATATTTTTTTATTAAAGATAAAAAAATTAATATTTTTTTTATCTTTAAACCATATAGTTCTATGGTTTAAAGATTTAAAAAAAAAAACGTTTTTTTGATCGTTGTAAATGGATATCCCGCCTTGAACTTTTTTCAGGATCCTTATTAAGGCGTAAGGCCACTGTAACGGCCCAAAAAAAAGGTTTTTTCACTAATTTTTTGCTCCCGAAATTGAAGGTATTTGAAAAAAAACTTTTAATGGTGTTATCGGGCATACATTAAACTTTATTATAAAATTTTTTTACAGTAAAAAAAAACAAAATGGCGGTTCCACAGCTATCTTCTCGGGACATGTTTTGCTTCCAGGGCTCCGCGGCACGCAGCACCACTGGTGCACTTTTGAATCTAGAACAAAAAAAAAACCATTAATCTAGAGGGCTATAGCTAGAGAATGTCGATCGGATTTTAAAAAGTATCAATTTTTGTGGATTTGGCGTGCGTTTGAAAAAAAAAATTGATTTTTGACGAAAAAAACGGCAAGTTTTTTGTTAATAAAAAATCAATAAATAAAGTTCTTGAAAATTCCGATCGACATTCTCAAGATAATGTAAATGTTCACATCTGGTTAAAATTTCAAGTAAAAAAAATGAAAATTGTTCGAGTTATGCTACGTGCCATTTTGAAAAACCATGTTTCGAGAAAAACGCGTTTAAAGTTTTGCGAATAGTTTTTTATTGGAAAAAATTAAAAAAAGAAGTTTCGGAGAAACAAACTATTTTTTATTTTAAACTTAAACTATTTTTTAAGCCAATAAAAAAAAATCGATTTTTCAAAAAATTTACAGTGGCCTTACCCCTTAAAGATCTTCAGCCTAAATACGTAAGGGTAATTTTTGGATGACGATGAAAATGACGCAATAAAAAAAATGAATTTTCGTTGCATTCCAATGACCGAATCATCGTTTTAAGGGGGGATCTTTAGGCGAATGAAAAATTGCTGTTTTTCATGATGTTTTGAAGGAAAGATTTCTTCGCCATTTTTAGACCTAGGTTATGTTTTATCATTATTAATATATGTTTTGGTATGTATGGTATGTTTTTTTTTATTAATCTTCAATAATGGCGGAGGTATGGCACCGTCTTCTAAACGGGTTGCGGCGAATGTTGTCAGACGGCGTGACACGTAGCGTTGACGGGATTAATCTAAAAAAAAACCGACGAAGTTTTTTTTCTTTCACTAAGGAGGAACACCCCTCTAGATGCCCGAAAATGCGTCATTTTTCATGAATTTTTTTAAAGGTGATGAAATAATCGCATCATTTCAAATTTTTGACATCATCTTATTACAACTTTCAAGTATTAAAAAAAAATTGTCTTTCTTTTTTAAACAAAAAAAAATCGTAACGTTATAAGGTATTCGTTTAGGCGTTTTTTAAAAACTGCTCATTTTACAGCTCAAAAAGTTGTTGATCGATCTGGCTGAAATTTTTGGAGGTTTCTCACTATAAGATTATTGGAAGGATATATCTAAAGTTTTAAGGTTATGGCGTAAATAAATGACTTTTTTGGGGTAAAAATTATCGAGAATTGTCGGCAGAAAATGGTAAAAAATCTGAAAATTCGATTACTCATACGCAGAATATGAACCGAGAAAAAGTGAGAAATGTTTAAAATCGATGAAATGGTATGCTTTGAAACAAAAAGATTGAATTTTTCGAAAGAAATGTCTACATTTTGCAATAAATAATATATTTTTTATTTTTTAAAAACATTTCGGATCATGTTTTAAACCATATGATTAGAAGGATTTATACCAAATTTCATCAGAATCAGTCGGTCGGTTGTTTAGCTAGACGTCACGCCAGTTTTGAGAAAGCAGTTTAGAAGACCTCCGCCATTTTTAATGATTCATAAAAAATACCATGTAATAGCCAAAAGAAGTAAAAAAAAATACCCTAGATCTCCAAAATAGTGGAGAAATCTTTCCTTTTAAAAAAAATCATGAAAATCAGCAAATCCCCCACCCCCCTTAAATGTTCTCCCCCTTAAATTATCAAATTGAAATTTGCACCGCTGAAACGCAACGAAAGTTCCGTAGCCCAATTGCTTTAGCAAATTTAGGCCTCCAAAAATTCATTCGTCAAAATGAAATCACTTCAACTTTTTTCGGAATCCTTATTGAAGATCTTCAGCCTAAATATGTAAGGAAACATCACGGATAATAACGAAAATGAGGCAATAAAAAAATAAAAAGGATTTTTCGTTGCATTCCAACGATGCAAACTTCAATATCGTCTTAAATATCGGAAAAAAACTTTCGGCTTAGTTTCCTCGGTGTTTTTACTCGTTTATTGTTCCTCCGTAACTTTCGTTATTCATTCGTTGCGCGATTTTCTTCGACATTTAAATTGCAGTTGGAAATGCTCGCGATTGCAAAATGGAGTCAGACTGCGTGACGATCCAGAACACGACCTGCATCCCGGATCGTCCTCACGACAGCAAAATGCGATGCCTCTGTGGAGATTACTCGGCTCCCATCAATGGAGGATGCAACAACAAGGGAAAGGGTAACGCAGCCCCTTTTTTGAAAAAAAATAATTTTTTTCCTTTGCGTTTGCGTTTTTATACACTTATTATTTCTTGACAATTTTTGTAGAGATTCTCGCAGAACTAATTCGCAAGTTATTAAAAAATATATTTTACCCTCGCAGCATTTTTGGCACGTGAAAGTAAAAATAAAACTGAAAGAGAAATTCTGAACGAATTGTCAATTATCGTTGCAGCCGTTCATGTTCCATGCAACGACGACGCGGAGTGTATGGACGGAGCGGAATGCGTCGAAAAAAATAAAGCAGGGAAGCAATGTGCCTGCAAGGAGAACTTTTACGAAGAAAGTTTCAAGTGCAACGGTAAGATAAAAAATTTGTCGGGTATGACGAGGAACATCACTTAAGTGTCCACCTTCAATTTCGTGTAAACTCATATATCTTTTACCATACAAACATTGCTACCCCCTTTTTTTTCTTGAGGATTGAATTTCCAAAAACGCTAAAATTTCATGAAGTGTGTCGAAGAACAGTTCTACAAAGTTTGAAGTAAATTTGACCGGTTTTTATTTTTATTTTTCGTACAATCTTTGTCGCCCCCCTTTTGTTTAGGGGTTAAATTTCGAACAACGCTAAAATTCGTCTTTTATTAATTGTGTTGAAGAGCATTCTAGTAAATCTTCTTACCAGATTTTTTTTATTTTCCATAGAAATTTTGCCATCCCTTTTCTCCCCTTAGGGGTTGAATTTGTAAAAACGTTGAAAAACGTGTTTCATTAATTGTGTCAAGAAGCGTGGATACCAAATTTCAAGTCAATCCGACCAAATTCTTTTAAATTTCCATACAAACTTTGCCACCCCTTTTCTCTCCTTAAGGGTTGAATTTTGGAAAGCGCTGAAATACGTGTTTCATTAATTGTGTCACAGAGCATTAATAACAACTTTCAAGTAAATTTGACCATAAAAATATTATTTCCCATACAAACTTTGCCACCCCCTTTCACCCCCTTAGGGGTTGAATTTCGAGAAATCCCTTCTTGAACGATGCCTCCAATATAAAATCAACACCCTCTCCAAATTTCACGATTCCACCTTTAGCGGTTTAGGCTGGGCGATGATGACAGTCAGTTAGGACATTGCCTTTAATATATATATATATATATATATATATATATATATATATATATATATATATATATATATATATATATATATAAGATAGATAAAACATTGAAAACTATTAAACACGTATTTTTTTTCCGGCGGAAAAGCCGTTTTAAGGGAGATAACCACCCCTCAAAGACAGGCATATCGAGGGCCAATTTTGCAGTTTCACCCACAAGCACCGTCTGAATAAAACGAAAACCAACATTTTTCTGATGTACAGTGATTCAAAATTTACTATAGAAGTATTGAGAAAACATTGAATTAGCGAAGGAGATACCTTTAGGTGAGGAAAAAATAGCGGATTTTCATGATTTTTGTTGAGAGGAAAGATTTCTTCACCATTTTGGAGACTTCGAGTATGTTTCATTACTACAGTACTACCTCCCTAAGAGAGCGGTCTAGGGCGGTTAGGGGAAGTAATTCTCGAGAAATTCGTCGCCGAAGCCTTCCCCCACCGCTAGGTTAGCGCGCTCGAAAATCGCGCATGTGGTAGCGTGTATGTGTTTCTCCACTCGACCTCTATGAGAGAGCGCGAACGAAAGTGTTGAGAAAACTGTAAACAAGTTGCGGAAAGTGTACTGGCGTTTCGTCGTTTCATGCGTAAGTATATCTCATTGAATATTGATGTGTAAATCTTTCTTTTTCTTCGCGTTTTTTTTATTCTGCTGTTTGGTATATTTTGTTGTTGCAATATTATAACACATATGAAGGAAACATTTGTAAAACTTTCAATAATTGTTGAATTATCTTATTGTTCGCAAAAATATACGTAGTATATTCGTTATCGAAACTCGAACATATACAGTAGAACCTCGATTATCCGAACCAATTGGGACCGAGACTAGTTCGGATAATCAAAAGTTCGGATAATCGAAACGTGGGTTTTTTGGGACGCGATCATAAACAACACATTTTTATATAAAAACAGTACATACATATATATTATAATTTGACATATATGTTAACGTTGAAATATATATATATATATATATATATATATATATATATATATATATATATATATATATATATATATATATATATAATGTATTTGAAATACCTGAAAAAAGTTGAATGCTTTTTTTATATTTTTTAAAAATAAAATCGTCCATTTTTAATTGACGAACGGCTGTAACGCGTTTTTGAGCGGCTAAGTCTCGCAGCCGTTTGGGAAGGAGAGATTGCGTTGGGTTCCTCATTGTTGCTCACGGCGGTGGCAGCGAGCAACAATGTATCTTTCGCGCCAACGTTCGGATAATTGAGAGGTCGGATAAACTAAGTCATCGTTCGGATAATTGAGGTTCTACTGTACAGTGTACAAAAAAATGTAACTAACAATTTATCTTGTGTATATACTTCAAGTTGAAATATACAATGTATAAATATTTCATTTTTAGATAAAACGGGATGGCTGAATCGAAAATATATTTTACTTGCATTAAATTACTACTTGAAATTTAATTATGGTGCATGTTTTTTTCTCCGACTTTACGGCTTAAACGTATATATTATTATACAAAGGAATATTATCCATTTGACAATCGTACGACGTGCGATTTTCTGAAATCGCTCGCGATCTCTTATGGAGGTGTCCGCGACAAACTCGGGAGGCCTCGGGTACACTGGACAGCTCGAGCTAGGTGGGGGAAGCCATAAAATGCGCTCAAGCGGAACGGCGGGGAAATTCTCTCTTAGCGAGGGCTCTCTTAGGGAGGTAGTACTGTACTTTTGGTTGTTACATGGTCTTACATGGTATTTTTTGTATTAATCTTCAAAAATGGCGGCGGTATGAGACGGATTGCGACGGATGTTGTTAGACGGTGTGACACATAGCGTCGGCGCGATTAATCTGAAAAAAAAACTAACAAAGATTTTTCTTTTTTCAACGCTTATACGCAGAATATGAACCAAGAAAAAGTCAATAATGTTGAAAATTGATGAAACGGTACGCTATGAAACTAAAATACTGCATTTTCCGAAACAAATGGCTACTCCTTGCGATAAAAAATATTTTTTGTCTTAAATTTTCAAGAACAATTAGGGCCATGTTTTAGACAATAAGGTTAGAAACCAAGTAAAAGTGAGAAATGTTGAAAATCGATCAAACTGTAGGCTTCGAAACAAAAAGATTAAATTTTCCGAAAAAATTGCTATATTTTGCGATAAAAAATACTTTTTGTTTTAACTTTTCAAAAACATTTAGGGTTTTAGACAATAAGGTTAGAATGATTTGTACCAAATTTCACCAGAATCGTCCGATTCGTTTTTTAATCCGCCATTTTCAAAGATTGATAAAAATATCACATTGTGTACCAAGGCGACAAAGTGGGATTTTTACGCCAAGCGCGATGTTCATTTCAGTACGAGTTGTAGACGAGTGCCGTTGACACCAAACGTGATTTTGGAATGTATCAGCATATTTTAATATACTTATCTTATTAATAATTTATAACGAGGCGTTCACCGTTCACAGGCACAAATAAAGCGAGAAAAACGTAATTGCGTGATTTTAGAAGACTTTTTTAATGCATCATTATATTTGAATGTACTATTTGTAAAGATAATTTCGGGATGTATAAATGTGTTATTTATCCCGATACAAGTTTGTCACAGTGTCAAGTGAAAATGACAGCTGTTCCACAAGGACGTTCAATGACCGTGAGCGTGACAAATGCAAACGCGCAATTTTTAAGGCCTAGGCCCTAAAAGGCTTCTTTTAGGTCCTGTTTATACGCACGAAAAAGCGGGGAAAACATGGTTGTGGTATATAAAATACCATGTAACAGTCAAAAGTAGTGATAAAACATACCCTAAGTCTCAAAAATGGTGGATAAATCTTCCATTAAAAAAATGACAATTAGCAAGTTCTTTTCTCGCCTCAAGACATATCTCCCCTTAAGGGATGACGTGCGTTTCTTTGAGGGGTAGTTTTTCCCCTTAAACCTTTTTTTCCGCCAGTCAAAAAAAGTGTCTAATAGTTTTCAATGCTTTATCACATATACGAGTTTCAACAAAATCGAAAGCGGTCACTAAAGTGATGTTCCTTGTGAGCTATCGGTATTACAATCTCCCATCTTTCGTCAATTAATTGTCAATTAGTTTAAACGTTCTGTGAATTGTGGCGGAGCAGGTGCCCAGACGATCTTCAGATTTTCGACCATCGCGACGATGACCGTGGCCTTGCTGCTCGTGAAGATGGTCGGCTATTCGACATAAACTTCAGGAATTCGAGTGCGGGAGAAATTTTAAGAAAATTCCCGAAACCAACGCGAGGAAAGAAAAGCGAGAATCAGAACGAAGAAAAAATGAAACGAATGTTCGGAGGAATGAGGTTGTTATTTTTATTTGTATTTTTGTCGTCAAACAATGTTCTTGTTGTATATGCGATTATGGTTTTGTTGACAGATTTTGTTGGTTCTGTGATAACATTTAAAAAAAATTGAATTCTTAATAAAAAAAAAAAAAAAAAGTTCCGCTTTACGAGCGCGGAGGATTTAATTCGTCACATGAATTGGAAATCACGTTTATGCACCAATTCACGGTCCGTTGAAAAACGAGCGTATTCTAAACGACCGAAGGGTCAGTCGGGAATTTGTCAAGTTTTTCTCTAACGCAGCTTAATTGTGGATTATTCCCAGCTTGATTTCACGAATCTGAAAAAGACGCGTTGAGGTTTGCATCGTTGATATGCGACGAAAAATCTTTTTTTCTTCCTTCATTTCTTTGTTTTCATTATTATCGAAAAAAATTAATTGCCAATTTATATTGTAGATTTTTAATAAAAATCCTGAAAAAACGTTTCAGTTATTTTGGCTGACTTAGCGAAAAAATGTTTCACCAACCCAAAAAATGACTCCGTTCCACTGATGCAAACTTCAACAATATTAAAAGACGATATTAAACATGTTTGTTTAGCTTCCCAGATTGGGGAATTAAACTCCGCAAAATGGCGAATCTTTCAATCGCATTTCTCTAGAAACCACTCGACCAAATGTAACCTTGTACGATATCAGCTACAATTTGAATTAAAAAAAAAAAAACCAACCACAATCGAACTAACGGGTTATGCCTAGTTGTAAAAGTCGAAAACAGCTTCTTTTTGGGACTTGTCTTTTTACAGAATCGGGACGATGATTTCCACAAAAATTAGGTATTCGAAAAAGTATCATCGGAATAAAACGCTGTAATTTTTTTTTTTATGAAAATATTTAATCATAATCGTTTTACAGCCGATGTCCAGTAAGAACCTCTGGCAAACTCTAGTCTATCCTACAATTATTCGAAAGAATTTCCAAAATATCAAATTTAAAAAACAACATACTATCAAAATATACTGTTCCTGGAAAAAGTGATTTTTCGACTCTTGCAACTAGGCATAACCCCTTAAGTAAATCGATAAAATAACAAGTTTAATTCCCACGCACCTCGCGCAGGTGCCGGCATCCTTGATCTCGTAATTATTCCTAGCTATCGTTGAATTTTTGGCTACGGGTCGAATGTTTTACATGCGAATGAGACTCATTTGGCAGCCTCGCGAATGCCAATATTGCCTTATACGATCGCGCCCCGGTGGCGTTTCACTAATACTTAAGATAATATTCATTTCCAAAAATCTGATATACGAATAACCTAGCTGATTCAGACGCGGTCTGATCCAAAGTCAATTTTTATGTCGCTTCGTGATATAACGATGAGATGGAAAAACAAAAAATAGGTGGGAATCCGTCGTCGTGAATGCATGAATAAATTATATCAAGGAGATAAGAGCTTTACGCGGACGTTTACATAAATATATCTAAATGATCTTCATACGATGAATATACAATTTTCAATCTCATAGCGTTATATTGTATTTTGTAAAGTTTGTATAGTAGAACTTTAGTATGACGCTCGTAAGCATATATATATGAGGTTTGTTAAAAAAATAAGGTGACTTTTTGTTTTTCTCGAAAAATATTGATTTATTCATCAATATCTATTTTGTCCTCTTCAAAGTAATTCCCCTTAGATATAATACACTTGTGCCAGCGCTTTTTCCAATCCTCGAAGCACTTCTGATATTCGCTTTTTGGTATGGCTTTGAGCTCTCCCAGCGATGCGGTCTTTTATCTCCTCACTCGTGGCAAATCTCCGTCCTTTCATGGGTCTTTTCAGTTTTGGGAACAGGAAAAAGCCGCATGGGACCAAGTCCGGTGAAAACGGTGGCTGAGGCATGCTTACGGTGTCGTTATTGGCCAAAAAATCACGAACAAGCAACGATGTGTTGCTTGATGGCAGGTGCATTATCGTGATGCAAAAGCCATGAATTGTTTTGCCACAAATCGATAGCAAAAAATCGCCAAGCCCACCAATACACGTCTAACCTTTACATCTGTCAAAAACAAATAAAATATGCAAAATGGCTGATAATGTCAACATATGTTGGGGACATGTGTACCAACGTAACAAAAAAAATCGAAAATCGAATATATGTAGCCCGCGAAGTTTGAAAAGTCACCTTATTTTTTTAACAAACCTCGTGTGTGTGTGTGTATATATATATATATATATATATATATATATATATATATATATATATATATATACAAATTTGACGACATGGAAGTTTTCATCGTTGGAATGCAACGGAAGTCAATTCTTTTCTCTTGCTCAACATTTTTCTTGGCCGATTTATACTACAAAAATCATTCGTACGTTTTTACGTATTCATGTTAGAGATTTACGACTGTAATTTGCAAAAAAATTCTTCCGATGAAGAAAATAAACGGAATAAAAAAATAGAAAAAAGAATCGTTATATTCCTACGATGGAAACTTTGTAATTGAACTTGAACATGATTCTTTCTTTGAATTGTAAGCAAAATTTGTTGATACATTAAAAAAAAATCGCAACTTCACTACGTTGTTGAAAAAGTGACATTGAAAAATGAAAATAAATCGAGATTTTGGGAATTGACCGAATTTTGTTGTCAAGTCAAAGAAATTATCTTGTCCAATTTCAATTGCACATGACATTTATATATATATATATATATATATATATATATATATATATATATATATTTATATATATATATAGCGTAATTATCTCGTTCGTGATTTTCGTTGGTTTCTGTGTTCCAATTGTAAATTATAATCGCATACACGCACCAAATAAATATCGAAGAGTCTTTGAATGCATTTTTTACCTTGTACTATTTTTTTCGGAATACGACGCACGACACGGATTGGCCAACTTTGCCGCCGAAAGAGAAAGCCGGTGTGTGAAGGGTGTGCGTTACTGCGAAATCTGAACAAAAATAAAATCAGGAACGATATGAGCTATCGTGACCGACCTCGTTCTGAGGACTAATCATTTGGTCTGCATTTTATCATCTCCGCTATTGTCTGTTCCTCGCGTCGACTTATCAACTTGTCGACCTTGAAAATCCAGTGGAATTCACGATTTTTAGCGAACAAACAAATGGCACTAAGTTGCGTGAACTTTCATAATTTGTATTTGTCGAAAGCTACGAAGAATCGGTATCCTTTAAGGTGCCTGCATAAGCTTGCAATTGCAAAAATAAAATTTTTATCACATAGTTTTATAGTATTGAATCTTAACTTTGATTTCCAGCAAAATTGTTGTAAAAATGTCCAGCAAAAAATTGAACGAGTTCTGACGATTTTTGTGATTTTTGTGATGGCTCAATGTCACGTATCTTTAGATACGTGACTTTTCCGAAAAATGAGCGTAACGCTTTTTTGGGCTATTATCTCATTTATTTGGTTATAAATTTCGAGATTCAATCGGGGAAAGCTCAAATTCACCCACCCATAAAAATTTATGGGGCTTTGAAGTTCGCGGAAACACGTGATAAAATAGGGAATTTTTGAACATTTCGACGCCTATGTTAGATTTGTTTGGGTTTTGGAAAAATTCGAAATTATTTTTAACGATTCTTTGCTCGTAAAAAAAACTCCCGACTGAATATCATCATTTATAACCCAATAAATGAGAAAATGGCAAAAAAAGTTAGGCTCACCTATATATATATATATATATATATATATATATATATATATATATATATATATATATATATATATAGTGCTAATTCAAAAATGGTCAAACTCAATATATATATATATATATATATATATATATATATATATATATATATATATAACCATTAAATAACAAAATAACTATATATATATATATATATATAGTGCTAATCTTGGATTGTGGCTAACGCTCCAATCTCCTCAAGGCAGGATATACATTTACAACAATTAAAAAATCGATTTCTTTTTTCCCTTTAAAAGACAGAACTATATATGAGGTATTCCACGTGAATCCGGTGGACGTTTTCCCTGACCTCCGCCAATTCGATTAATTTTTTTTATCTGATTCCATTTACTCTAAAAGACACCTTGAATTTTTTTTACATTTTGCGAAACAACCCTTAGTCAAAAAAAAAATTCTCCGACAAAAACGCCCCGATTTAAAAATCTGAAAAAATTCCCAAAAATGCGTGATTATATGTAGAAATTCTTAAGCTATCACCCGCAGTGGAAGTGTGATTTTTTCTGTGCTTTCCGAGCGGTTAACGTTAAAAACAATCCAAAAAATTCATGAACCGCTCACTTCGGGCGGACACTTAAATATTTTGATACCCACAATGAATTGTTTGACCATTTTTGAATAACCAAATCACAATCATGGACCTTGAGCAGTTAGCAGTCAATTTTTCGGATTTTTTTAAACGTTAATCGCTCAGAAAGCACAGAAAAAACCGTACTTCCACTGCGGGTGATAATTTGAAAATGTTTACATATAATCACGCAGTTTTGGGATTTTTTTTCAGATTTTTTAATCGGGGCGTTTTTTTCGGAGAAATTTTTTTTTTTTTACTAAGGGTTCAGGAAAAATGTCGACTGGATCCACGTGGAATACCTCATATGTCGAATATTTTCCCGAAGTTTCAAAGCGAAATTCGAAAAACTTCAAACGTTACAGCCCGTCAACGCTGTGCCTCACCGCTCGGATTTTTTTCAAAGTTGCATTATCGAAATTGGCGTGCAGGATTTCTCAAAAACTATTAAGCCGATTGAGTTCAAACTTGGTAAAAAATGCTGATAATGTTGGTACCTTCTACTTGACGAGAATTGTTTTTGAAAAATTGGACAAATAAACAACTTTTTCAAACACATTTTACAGAAATGTTTATTTTTTTGTAAATGCGTGCTATTTTCTTAAATTTGCATTTTCTTCATTTTAATTACCGTCACATAGAAACTATACATGTTCTAACTAAAAAAAATGTTTGAACTTTTTTGCAAATCAAAGTCTACGGGAAGCTAGGCTGCACGCCGATTCGCAACTCCCGCGGCGACCTTGCTGTAACACTCTGCCACAGCTCCGCCATTTTGATGATGGGTTAATTAAAAAAAAAATGTTTTGTATACTTAAATATACTATTAAAGTATACCTAAAATTTGATAATTGTAGAATAATTATTTCTTAGTTTAACAAAATCCCTCAATATTGCTTATTTTGTTCCTGTCTAAGTGTATATCCCGCCTTAAAAGCTGTAATTGAACGAGGGATACCTACTATTGAGGAAATGCGTTATCAATTCGTCCTTGGTCCAATTGCACGACGATATTACCAAATAACCATCTGGCCTCAAAATACTGCAAACGTTCTCAATGTACTTCGTTCTGCGAGCCTGTGGATCATCGGGACTAAGGCTTATCGCGTCGTAAGTGCCCTTGTCGTGAACCAACTTGAAATCGTTCGGTAACGAAGTGTTCGCGATATCGAGAATATCGCAGGCCATTAATTTTATCGTACTCCCGTCGGTAATATCGCTCTCCCGAAGTACCGCCGTTGCAAGATCGATGGCCTTTTGAGCATAGTCCACTCCGGTGAGATCAGTGAAGCCCTTTTTCGCCAGTTCCACGAGGGTCCAACCGTTACCACAGCCGATATCAATTATTTTATCGCTCGGTGATAGGTCCAGTTTTTCGCTTATGTATCTGGAAAAACGCGTTCAACGTTTTAACGATTTTTTCGACACGGAGGCGTAGAGCAATCCCTAACTTTCCGCTTTACGGTAATTGCTTTTGACTCAGTCGGTAACGAACGCGGCAGTTGAGATTAAGAATTATTTCTCGCACGGGCGGCGGATCGAAGTTTCTATTTTGCTGTGGCTGCTGCGAAAGAGCAGCCAGTTTGATCATTTTTTTACCATCCGCTGAGTTACGTGGTACGAAAAATGGAAGGGACAGCAGCGCGTATTTACCGACCGAGCTGCGAGCAAAGCGCCCGATAATTAAAATTTGCAATTTTTCTCCTAAGCATTTCATTCAAAAAAAGGAACGGAAACAGTTGAAGAGTAGGCGAATAAAACAGGGCTTGTCCACACCACGTCAATTTTTTTCGTTTTCTTTAAGGGGTTAGGCCACAGTAACGGGTATAAAATCATGTGCAAATTTAACAATTTTTTTTCGTAAGAAAAGGTGATTCACTCATAAAATTAATTACACATCTATTTGGTATGAATATCAAGCTGTTAGAAAATATATATTTTTTTCGATGTACAAAATGGCCGACTACTAATATTTTCTTTTGTTATCTTGTTTTAAAGCGCTCCGCGACGTGACATTTAGCTTCCACCATTTTTTACCAAGAACAAAAAACAAACATTCTCGTCAATCTACATTAGAATACCAAGAGAAGTACGTGCGGAATTTAAAAATATTGTTTTATTCAAAAGTTGTAGGTATTTAAATTGAGTTGTAGGTATTTGAATGAATTTTCAGTGACAAAATTCGTATAAAACTGCTCATAAAATGAAAAGTTTTCGATTAATCAGAAATTTCGTACATACTTCCCTGCGAAATGCAATTAGGAACATAACTTTAAATTTGATGTAAATCGAGTGAAAATTGTTGAAGATATTTGTCACGCCAATCGGAAAAAAGCTGTTTCGAGAAAAACGCGTTTAAAGTTTTAGGTACTCTATGGCCGCGCCAGAGGTGGGCTTACATTATACGCTCAAAGTCGGCGAAAAACAATGTTCTTGCTATAAATCGAATAGTAACTTATTCTTATGATGATAAATCACTGTTTCAGCAAGAAAAAAAATCGAATGTTTGAAAATTCTACTGTGGACCTACCCCTTAAGCACACTTTTATCTTCCGAAATATTTTGAATAAAATGAGACTCTAAACACCTTAAATTTGGTAAAAACTGCCTTTTTCAAGCGAGTAAAACGTTTTTAACGCTGTTTTTAAACTGTTTTACAGCGGCAGCTTTGAAGCTTTTCGGCACCATTTTTTTTTACTTGGTCTGGTTTTAATTGTCCGCTCCTCAGTTATTTTGTACTCTATCAGAAGGCGAGCAAAATCGCTTATCTCTTTTCTCCAAAACAATCGATCGTTTAGTTGAAAAAATTATTTTTTACCGATTGTGCGCTTTTCATGCTAGACCTGCGCAGACAGATGGCGCCACCGTGCTGCCCCCTCCCACACCGCATAAGCCAGTCAACGCGTAAACAAATGATTATCGCTGAACTTTTGCAACATTTCATGCACACATGCGACATAAACGATCGAAAACAACGTAAAGAAATTCACCTGACAACTTTGCGAGCATTGTGCTCTCCGAACCAGACTTCTCCCACGTCTCCATGATCCTTGAAATTCTCTATTTCCCGATCGTAAATATCCTCCCAGCTGTAACAACGAACCGTCATTCGAAACGTCGATTTCTCGCGAAAAGAGGTTAGGAATTGTTATCAGCCGGCAAGTGGCCTGTTCACTCACTAGTTCAACGTGCCCAATTCCGACGCGTTGAGTTCCCGATCGCTCATGATCGATCGCCAATAAAATGCCTTATCTCAATCACACGTTCGTCGTCAAGCGCGCGGGGAGGAAAAAAACGACAGAATATGCTCTCGTGTACGTGTACGCCGCGACAACGTGACCCAACCTAACGCCCGTTACAACATAACCTAATGTCGCGATATCGAATTGAAATTAGAAAACAGATGTTACTTGCACCTATCGAGTCATCGCGTGTCTCATGATTATTCCGCTTCGATAATTCTCCATCGGCGTATCCGTGACTCTGCCGATTTTTCGCCTCGATCGAAGGAAACGTCGTAGTAAGCGCGGTCACGATGAGTATCGCCAAATGGACGAATATGCTGTCGTTCGGTGAGTTAAACGAGCAATACTCACCGGTAACCCAAACAAACCCAAACAATCGAACCAATAATTAATTCTCAGGAAAACAACACTCGACACGCTTACTTCCGGTTGCGAGGTCAATGTCGGTCGCGACGCAGCTCAATTACGAAGACATCGTCAAGCCCAAAACCGCCGTCTTGATGTTGAACATGGGAGGACCGACGAATACCGATCAAGTGCCGGAATACTTGCTGCGTATCATGACCGATCGCGACATGATACAATTACCCGTACAAAGGTTCGTAGCGTGCGATGAGACATTGCTATCCCGAGGGGCAAAAAGGAATTGACGATATTCGACGCGCCTTTCAGCCGGCTCGGTCCGTGGATAGCAAAACGTCGCGCGCCCGATGTACAGAAGAAATACGCAGAAATCGGAGGCGGCTCGCCCATCCTCAAGTGGACCAATCTACAGGGCAAACTTCTGTGCCAAAATCTGGACAAAGTTTCACCGGAGAGCGCACCGCACAAACATTACGTGGCTTTTCGTTACGCCGATCCTCTGACCGAGGAGACGCTACGATTGATAGAAGAGTGAGCGTTAGCTTATTTGTTGACGGGTACACGGTGGTTGGTAAAAGAGACGGATTTTTGTGAACTTTATCGGTGATAATGTGCACAGGGGTTCAATTTTTCGAGAGTATGTTTTTAAGCGGCTACATCTACCTGGAGGCCTAAAAAAATTGCCAAATTCGGATTTTTTTTCTCGGAAACGATCGGTGAGAAGGAAATGCATTTTTTTTACACAAAGTTACATATAGTGGGATACTTTGAAAAAAATGCCAAAAAACAAAAAAAACGCAGCTACCTACAGATGAAGTTTCTTTCCTGACGTTTGGCAGTAGACACTCCAGCTTAGGGGTTTCAGCGTGAAAAAAAAAACATTTTTTTGCGATTTTTTTCATCTATATGGATAGAGTACATTTATTGAAACCTTTTGTACATTGTTAAGTGTCATTTCAAGAATATTCCGTGAAATTTGTACGCGAAAATATGCACAAACAAGCCGGTGACAAAGCTTTTCCAACAACGCCTTTGGAAAAACACGATTTGCGGTGTTCACTGTATCTCAGCTAGAAATTATCTGAAATCAAGTACAGTAGAACCTTGATTATCCAAACCAATTGGGACCGAGACTAGTTCGGATAATCAAAAGTTCGGATAATCGAAACGTGGGCTATTTGGGACGGGATCATAAACAACACCTTTTTACATAAAAACAGTACATACATGTAATGTTTTTAATGTAATGTTTTTGGGTATATACATATATCAGGTGTCAAATATATATATATATATTAAACACCTGAAATAAGTCGAATGTCTTTTTTAATATTTTTTAAATAAAGTCTTCCATTTTTAATTGACGAACGGCCGTAACGCGTTTTTGCGCGGCTAAGTCTCGCAGCCGTTTGAAAAGGAGAAGTTGTGTTGGATTGCTCATTGTTGCTCACGGCAGTGGCAGCGAGCAACAATGTATCTTTCGCACCAACGTTCCATTGTACTGTACTGTACCATTAAAATTTAGTCAAAGTATCATCAAATCCTCCCCCCAACGGTGTTTGAAATTTTTTTTTTCGTATCTGAATTTTTGGTGGTCATGTAAAGTGAAAAGTGCTATTTTTCACGGAAAATTCCGCCATTTTGGGGGTGGAAAACCCCCTCAATGTAAAAAAAATATCCCAAACTAACCGTTGGGGGGAGGTATTGTATATGTAGAAAAAGTGTACCAAGTTTGAAATAAATCGGTCATGTAGTTTTCAAATGGCAGTGAACACGGACTTTGAAAAAGAGATTTCGAGAAAAGTGCGGCACCGGCTTGTTTGTGGATATTTTTGCGTACAAATTTCACGGAATGTTCTTGAAATGACACTTAACAATGTACAAAAGATTTCAATAAATTTACTCTATCCATATAGATGAAAAAAATTCGCAAAAAAGTGTTTTTTTTTTTCACGCTGAAACCCCTACCTTCCTGTTTAAAAAAACCGAAAGGTATAAGAATAAATATATTAATATATTTTTAATATTTCTTTAAAATAATATTTGGAAATTTAAAAAACTGGAAACTAACTCTAAAGCTCTGTACATTTGCATTCGATTTGTCGAAACACAACCACACAATTATTATTGTAGATAAATGCTTATATTTATTGGCACCGACATAAAATTTCTGTTTATCAAAAAGAACAAGTTCTGTATTTGCTTTTAATGGTTTTTTTTTACCTTACAGTGTTTAAATTATTTTTCGAATTTCAGTTTCCTTTTCTAATTAAATTTTAATATTTGGCATTATCGTATATTTGATCTTAAAAAATTATGTTCTTTATTTGACCCCTTAAGGGTGTCAATCTCCGTGGAATATTTGCAAAACCTGGAAAAGTCCGGAAATTTCTGGGTCAATAATGCGTAAAACAACCATCGAGCGCAAGGATATCATTTTTTCCCCTATTTCTATCATTATCCAAAGCCTTTTTCTGGACATCGAGATAATATATTTTTAATAACGATGAGCAAAAACGTTTGAGCGGTTTCCACAACCCAAAGCAGCAAAAAAAAAAAATATGCGTAATAAAAAAGAATTCATTTTCGTTGCATTCCAACGATGCAAACTTCAACGTCATCCTAAATCCGCGTTGAACATTTTTTCAACATGTCCAAAAAACTCCATCGTTTCCACTCAGACTGTTGATCCTCACTGAAAGTTAATTCATTATGATTTCCAGAGACGGTCCGGAACACACAGTGATATTCTCACAGTATCCGCAGTACAGCTGCGCCACGACGGGATCTAGTTTCAACGCCATTTACAAATACTACAAGGACAGGTACTCTTGCAATTCCCATAGTAAAAAAAAAAACATTTAAGGGGTCTTCTCTCTTTAGACGCTAAAAAAGGCTATTTGCGTGCATTTTTTGAAGCTTTATATTATAAATATTGATATGAAAGTTGTTACACTTAATAAATACACTTTCGAAATACATAAAAAAATTATTTTTTCTATTTATTTAACCCAAACAAACGTTAAACGCGTTTTTGATAAAATGTTGTTGATAAAATCTTCGAAACTACTGAACCGATCCTTATGAAATTTCAACCACATATTATTTACAACTATAGCTATATTGCATATAAAGGATTTTTTTAAATTTTGACATTTACTTTTTTTGCAAAAACGGTGATAAAACATTTTTGTTTTGTTTTTTCGAAAAATGTCCGCCATTTTGTTATTTTTCCGTGATTTCATCAAGAGGGCAGACCTACAATTTTTTAAACTAGCATTTTCATCTATAAAAAGTGACTTAAATAAATATTTTTTTTCTTAATGTATTTCAAAAGTGTAACAACTTCTATATCAATATCTATAATATGAACCTATCAAACAAATTCATGAAAATAGCTTTTTTTAGCGTCTAAAGTGAGAATATCCCTTAAGGGAAGGTTCTGCCTTGTTAGGCCAAAAAATGTTCGATTTTTCACCAATTTTTACGCGAAAAGTATTAAACCTAGAACGTTGATATTTGGTATGTTGACTAAGCGGTCTTTATTGAACATTAAATTTTTTTATAAGTTTGATAAAATATTATATATTTTATCAAACTTATATTTATTTTATTAAGTTATTAATAAAATAACTTGTTATTTTATTAATAACTTTTATTTATAAAAGTATTTTATAAATTATTATTTATACAATTTTAAAGTTTTTTAAAGTTTGAAAAATATTAAATTTATTTAATATTTATATATTAAAGTTTGAATATTAAATTATATTATTTAATTTAATATTTTTTAAAGTTTGAAAAAACACGGTGGTGAGAGTGGGAGGAGCCACGTATGTCGGTGCGCGGGCGATGACATTCTTCGCTTGCGGAAATCCCAAGTCCCGGACAGGTGATCTGAAGCAAAAAAATCAAACATATTTTTACTCTGTACAATATTGTGTATAAGTTGACCTAGAATCAAGAAGGAAAATTGAAAAATTTAAAAAAAGTGAGCGGTCGGAAGGAAGTTTGTTTTTCTCCCAAAATTTTCGCAGTTTTTTGCTCACAATTTTTTTATTTTTCAATTTTTCTTCTTGATTTTGGGTCAACTTATACACAATATTGTACAAAGTAAAAATATGTTTGATTTTTGTTGCTTCAGATCACCTGTCCGGGACTTGGGACTTCCGCAAGCGAAGAATGTCATCGCCCGCGCACCGACATACGTGGCTCCTCCCACTCCCACCACCGTGTTTTGTCAAACTTTGAAAAATATTTTGATGCCCAATAAAGACCGCTCAGTCAACGTACCAAATATCAACATTCTATATTTAATACTTTGCGCATAAAAAATTGGTGAAAAATCGAACATTTTTTGGCCCAACAAGGCAGAACCTTCCCTTGAAAAAGGGTCTCTTCTCTAATTGAAAGTTTATTCTCGTCCGCAGAGAGTTACCGAAAGACATGAAATGGAGCGTGATAGACAGGTGGTCGACGCATCCACTCTTAGTCAAGACCATAGCTCAAAGGATCGAGGAAGAGTTGAAGCACTTTCCGGATAACGAGAGAGACCAAGTCATACTTTTGTTCTCCGCTCACTCGCTGCCGTTGAAGGTTGGCATTTAGATGATCAAATGTCTCGTGAATCTCGCAGCCTCTTATTACCACGTTTTTATTCTGTCTTTTTGTTTGTCTGTTCGGTACAAAATTTGCAATCCATTTCAAACCAACTTCCGGATGAGCTAGAGACTTGAAACTGTAGACATAGCTCAGAACTCGATGATAATGCAAATTAACTCGCTTTCTTGAAAGGAAAAAAAAAGAAAAGAAAGATTGTGAAAAAAATAAATAAGGAAATATTAATAGTGAATTATCATGATTATTATCATTAGTGACTAGGGTTTTCAAATTTCAGGTTTTCATAAACCTGAAATTAGCCACGTGTCTCTGTCATAAACTCATTAAGATGTTTAAAATAGATTGCAAAATTTCACACACACACACACAAGACTAAAAAGCGGAAAATAAAATTATTTGAATAACTTTTTTTTTAAACCACGTTTTTTAAACGAACGAAAAAGTATAAAATACCTTTTCCTAGCCCCATACAGATTTATAATCCCATGAGATTCCTACCCCCAAACAGATTGTCCTGAAACTTTGTGATTGCGAGTTTTTAATAGCTATGAAAAAAACCAGTAAGATTTGAAAGAAAAAACGTGGGGCGCAAGCAATAGATAATTGATGCATGAATAGTTCACCTAACAAGGAACATCACTCTGGTGTACTTCTCCGATTTTGTTGAAACCTTTTTATGTGGAAGAGTATCAAAAACGCGTATTTTTTTTTTATCGGCGAAAGTTTTAATTATCTAAAAGTATATACATCCAAAAATATGTTTCATTGTCTTTATTTAAAAATATCAAAAATATACAAGGATATTGTATGATCCTTGGAGCGTCGTAAAAAAATCTGCGTATACGGTACCCACTGGCGTTTCTTCAAAAATCATCTGAAAAAAACCGAAAAGATTATGAAATAAGACACTATAATCTAGTACTTGTCGTAGCCGATTTTGAAAATATCGATTTATGACAAAATGGCGGACGTTTGAACATAAATAGTGATTTTTGGGCCAAAAATTAGTTATTATTTTGCCTATAAAACAAAAACTAAGTAACGGAAAAAAAATCCTATGGCAAGTACTAGATAATGATTTATAGAATAACCACAAAAAACCTCAAGGCAGTCGGTTCATTGGTTTTCGAGAAATTTTGGGTACCGATTCGAAAAACGTGGTTTTGAGAAAAACACGTTTGAAAATTTGGGAATGAACAAATCATGGAATTTGTCAACTTGCATGGAATCATCAATACCAGGCCCATAGTGTAGGTCTTCTACGGTCGACGGAATGCTCATAGCTTCTAAATCCTCGACCTCGACCATCTAGGTGTATATCTCTCCTTAAACGGTTATCGACGAAAAACAAAAAAAAAGCATCCCCATTTTTGAGGGTGCGTTTCACCCCTCAAGATCGTTTTTCCGCCGATACAGTACTACCACTCTAAGAGAGCCCTCGCTAAGAGAGAATTTCCCCGCCGTTCCGCTTGAGCGCCTTTTATGGCTTCCCCCACCTAGCTCGAGCTGTCCAGTGTACCCGAGGCCTCTCGAGTTTGTCGCGGACAACTCGATAAGAGATCGCGAGCGATTTCAGAAAATCGCACGTCGCACGATTGTCAAATGGATAATATTCCTTTGTATAATAATATATACGTTTAAGCCGTAAAGTCGGAGAAAAAAACATGCACCATAATTAAATTTCAAGTAGTAATTTAATGCAAGTAAAATATATTTTAATATACATTAACGCAGCATAGAATATTATTGATACAGTACTACCTCTCTAAGAGAGCGGTCTAGGGCGGTTAGGTGAAGAAATTCTCGAGAAATTCGTCGCCGAAGCCTGAAATGAAATATTTATACATATATATACATTGTATATTTCAACTTGAAGTATATACACAAGATAAATTGTTAGTTACATTTTTTTTGTACACTATATATGTTCGAGTTTCGATAACGAATATACTACGTATATTTTTGCGAACAATAAGATAATTCAACAATTATTGAAAGTCTTACAAATGTTTCCTTCATATGTGTTATAATATTGCAACAACAAAATATACCAAACAGCAGAATAAAAAAAAACGCGAAGAAAAAGAAAGATTTACACATCAACATTCAATGAGATATACTTACGCATGAAACGACGAAACGCCAGTACACTTTCCGCAACTCGTTTACAGTTTTCTCAACACTTTCGTTCGCGCTCTCTTATCGAGTTCGAGTGGAGAAACACATACACGCTACCACATGCGCGATTTTCGAGCGCGCTAACCTAGCGGTGGGGGAAGGCTTCGACGACGAATTTCTCGAGAATTTCTTCCCCTAACCGCCCTAGACCGCTCTCTGAGAGGTAGTACTGTAAAAACAAATACGTGCCTCTTAGTTTTTGATACTCTTCCACGTAAAAAAGTGTCAACAAAATCGGAGGAGCACACCAAAGCGATGTTCCTTGTAAGTCACTAGCAATTTTATTGCACTGCAAATGTTATGAACTGTTGTGTGAGTTTTTCGTTTTAAATATTACAAGTATATTCATAGCTGTTAAAAATTCACAATCACATATTTTCATCTGTATGGGGCTTGGAGAAATTATTTTACACTTTTAGTCTGTTTTAAAAACGTGATTAAAAAAATTTATTATTGAAACAATTTTTTTCACACTCTTCTCACCCATATATGTATTTTTTTCTTTTTGATCCGAGACAGGCAGTGAACAGAGGAGATTCGTATCCGTCGGAAGTGGGCGCGACTGTACACGCGGTCATGCAGGAATTGAACAATAAAAATCCTTACTGCTTGGTCTGGCAGTCGAAGGTACGCGTACCTTAAGGCATTCATTCCGCGAAGGGCCGTATTTTGTGGGGGCATAAGTCGGGCTCTTTCGAATCATCGGTAAATTACAGTGGCGCTTGATGAAAATAAGTCACAATCAATTATTATACCCAACGATAAAAGGGAACAGAAAAAATCCCCCAAATTTAGTAGATTTATACATTTTTACAAGCTTTTATTTAACTTAATTCGTTCGGATGTTTGTCGTTCCGATTGAAAATTTGTATTGCATTTATCAAGCACCCGCAGGCATCCGATTGAGCTGAAATTTGACATACCTATGTAATTAAGGTGACAATGCATTAATATGGTATCATGGAGCTGGTTTGATGAAGGAAGTGGGAGGTGGGCAATGCGACTCCTTAAGGCCTTAGGTCACAGTAACGGGTATAAAATCATGTGCGAATTTGACAATTTTTTCCGTACGAAAAACTGATTCACTCATAAAATTAATTACACATCTATTTAATATGAATATCAAGCTGTTAGAAAATATATTTTTCTTTTTCGATATACAAAATGGTCGACTACTATTATTTTATTTTGTTATCTATTTTTTAGGCGCTCCGCGGCGTGACGTTTGGCATTCGCAATTTTTTATCTAGAACAAAAAACAACAATTCTCGTCAATCCACATTAAAATACCTAGAGAAGTACGTACGGAATTTAAAGAATATTGTTTTATTCAAAAGTTGTAGGTGTTTAAACTTTTAAGAAAAGAATTTTCAGTGAAAAATTTCGTTATCACTGCTCATAAACTGCTCATAAAATGAAAAGTTTTCGATTAATCAGAAATTCCGTACGTACTTCTCTGCGAAATGCAATTAGGGACATAACTTTTGAATTTGAAGTAAATCGAGTGAAAATTGTTGAAGTTATTTGTCGCGCCAATTGGAAAAAGGCTGTTTCGAAAAGTTTCGAGTAGTCGGCCATTTTGTACATCGAAAAAAATATATATATATTTTCTAACAGCTTGATATTCATACTAAATAGATGTGTAATTAATTTTATGAGTGAATCACTTTTTCATACGAAAAAAAAGGTTAAATTCACACATGATTTTATACCCGTTACTGTGGCCTAAGGCCTTAATAGCACATACTAAGGCAGTCGAGTTTGTGGTCATTTGTGTTGTTATCGTGAACACTTTTCATTACACATGATAACGAGAGTCCGATAATGGTGGTGGGAGGTGGGAACTGGAATTACCTAATGGCAAATGGTACACGGAGAAAACAGGGGCCTCGAAGTTTAGAATTAATACTATGCTTCTAAAAAAAATATCATTAAATATCAAAAAGTATTGAATGGAAGATAAAAATTCTAATTATGGTATAGTAATAATAAAGAAATTGAAATTTTAACCTACGATATGGCACGTACAGTGATACAAATAATACATTTTATTCGGCATAATGTGATTTTTTTGTAGTAATCAAAAAATATTTTGCCCACGTGATTGGAACAATTAGTTTCCAGTATTCTATAAAAAATACGGTATAAAGAGTCTCATTTTGCTAATAATTGCGCAATATTTTTCGCTATACGTCGAAGGTTTATGCTATGCGTATAGTGAAATATATACATGCACGAAGATTCATGCTATACGTATAGTAAAATCCGTATGAAAATATAACTCGCGCCTGTGCGAGAATAGTTTCAAATGTAATATGCACGCGTCGTTTTTACTATACGGTGTGAAAATCATTTTTACACTTCTATAACAACAAGTCTTAGAATTCCGAACTGGCAGTAAACTGCTATACTATTCTAGCACTGAATATTAGAATTCTGGCAACCAGTATCAGAGTTTGAGGCCGTATTTTTCTCCGTGTAGGACAATCGAGTTTGAGCTCATTAACTTTGTTGACTTGAGCAGCATTTATAATTCTTTTATTACGCCGGTGTCTGAATGGCATGGGGGTCTGGCATGGCGAATAAATAAACAAATTCCAATACTAAAAAGTAGAAAATAAAATAAAGGTAAAAAAAAACTCTTTAAAAACAAGCTTTTATTTAAAAGGTACAGTACTAAAAAGTAAACAAATAATGTTGAGTAAAATTGAAAATCAAAACAGTATAACTACAAAATAGTCTCTTCCTTGGTCACTCGTCATAGGTGCAAGTACTTTAAAGGTACATGAACGTAGATATTTAAAAAATATGAAATATGAATTTTAAAAGCTTGAGGCGTCAAATGTCCTGAGTATTAATACCACTTTCAAATTTCTGAAAAAGCCTCAAGCTTTTAAAATATATATTTCATATTTTTTAAATATCTACGTTTATGTACTTTTTAATTACTGCAGCTATGATGAGTCATCAAGGACAGGAATTTTTTTTTTGTAGCTACACTGATTTCATTTTCACTTTACTGAACATTATTTTTTACTTTTTAGTACAGTATCTTTTAAATAAAAGCTTGTTTTTTTAAGTTTTTTTAAGATTACTTTTACATTTTCTCTGAATGAGGCGCGTCTACGAAAATTCTTCTGCTAGTCACATTTTTCGTGACATTTTTCACATTTGAAAATTAAGTTTCAAATCAATTTGAGCAGATATTTCTTTTGCCATCCAAACTTTGCTGCCCTCGTTTTTCCTTACGGATTGAATTTCAAAAAACGCTGAAGTTTAATTAATTCTATCTAGGAGCAGTTATACAAAGTTTTGAGTAAATTTGACCCGATTTTTATTATCTTCCGTACAAACTTCGCCACCCCCTTACGTTTAGGGGTTGAATTTTTAAAAACGCTAAAGTACGTTTTTTTTAATTGTGCTGAAGAGTATTAAAACTAAGTTTCAATTAAATCTGACCAGATTTTGTATTATTTTCCATACAAACTTTGCCACCCTTGTTTCTCCTCTTAGGGGTTGAAACAAGTCTTTAATTAGTAAAGACATGTTTCAACACATGAAGGGGCTGAAACACGTGTTTAATTAGTTGTGTCAAGAAGCACGAATACCAAATTTCAAGTAAATGGAATTGATTTTTTTAAATTTCCATACAAACTTTGCCACCCCTTCTCTCCCCTTAAGGGTTGGATTTTTGAAAAATCCCTCCTTCAATGGGGCCAACATAAAGAAATCAGCTTGCCTTCCAAATTTCACGTCTCTACATTTAGCGGTTTAGGCTGGGCGATGATGAGTCAGTCAGTCAGGACTTTGCCTTCCATATATATAGATAGATGGATAAATATTTTCTTTAAACATTCGGTGACTCCCTGCTTTTTTCTCGTTACGAAATCTTTAGAATGTTCTACACGCGTTGAGCAGCTTATATCAGGCATCAGGAGTTATTTAGTGTATAAAAATTGTTGGATACGCATGTGTCCAGCGTGTCATCTCCATAATGTGCCGTATAAAAGAGACGATTTTTATAGTTGTCATTTTTTGCTAAAAGTTCAGTAACATGGCTAGAAATTTTACCAGTATGTATTTTTATTTCATTTATAGACGAAAATCCGTTGATTGTTAATTAATTAATTCGTCCACAAAGTAGAAATGGAGAAAGTAGACTTTTTTGCAATACACAGTGGCGGCACACCAGCAGTCTGTCTAGTCATGTTTTCTGCTGAAACACCAGCGGTGGAATTTTCAGTTTTTACGCTTGAAACTATAGAAAAGTATCGGAGAGTTTCTCGATGCGAGTATGCTGGAAGCACACGAAGAATTTTTCAAAAAATATTTGTGATGACATGGCGGTAAATATTTGGAAGTGGGGCTTCTGCTAGAATCCGGTTAATTTTTCTCGTATTTTTTTGTTTGGTTTAATATACAGGGTGTCCCATTTTAATCTTACACCTGAATTTTCTCGAAAAATATTGCTCGGACGAAATATTGTGTGGAACAAAACTTCCAGGGATTGAAAGGGGTTTGAAAAAAATTTATTTGAGGAGCCAAAATTCAAAATGGCGGCGTTACAAAGGCTGACATGTTTTTTTCAAACGGAAACATAACTTTTTTTTATTGCCAAAAAATTTGTCAGCTGAAAACTAAAAACTTTTTTTGAAAATTTTTTTTGATAAAGTTCATAGTTTTCAAGTGAGAACATCATTTTCAATTATTTCAGATGTATCCAGGATTTGTGTGTGTGTGTGTGTGTTTTTCTACCCATCGTGATCAAAGTTCGTCAAGGATTTAAAGAAACACGTTTTTGGGCCTGAAAATGGCACAAATGCTATTAAAATGGAAAAAAACTATTTTTCATCGATTTTCCTCCAAAATTTTCTCATGAAATATCGTCCAAATTTGAAAACAAAAAAAAAACAAAAAAAAACCAAAATTTTCAACAAAAAAATTTGATTATCTTTTTGTTCAAGTGGTCATACATTCGAAAATACAACATTGAGCGGCCGTGAGACATTTAGTCTAATTGTCCATACCACCGGCATTTGCGTTAGCCAAAGCGTAGGAGGTTGCATGGCTGAGTCTGTTGCAGATCATTCGCGTTACCCAGAACTTGAAAACTATGAACTTTATCAAAAAATTTATTAAATATATATATATATATATATATATATAATAAACCATGCAAACAATAATGAGCCTGATTCTAGCAGGAGCCCTGCTTACAAATATTTACCCAAAAGGCTTTTTTTTTTTAATTTTATGAGGATTTTTGCGGTCAGGTTGAAATTCCGAACTTTGAATGATCGGAACGCTCAAAACTCCGAAAATATACTACCCCGAAAAAAATTTACACGACAGATCAAAACTACGAAAATCTGAACACCGTCAAAATAATTCGGCTATGGAAGTTTTAAAAGTCTCAAAATTTTCAATAAATCGACGAATTATTTCAAGATTTTTTTCTTATTAAGAAGTAATTTTACGTCAATTTTTAAATTTGTCTTGACAATGTTATACGTTCTACATAATTTACAGTCAACTGTGTAGACTTTCGCTGGCATAATCTTGACGAACCTTGTAATTTCGGAAGACTAAAATTCGGAATTTTAAACCGTCGGCCCATTCAAAGTTCGGAATTTCAACCCGGCCTTTACGTCAAGATCATGTCAGCGAAAGTCTACACAGTTGACTTCAAATGATGTAGAACGTATAACATTGTCTAGACAAATTTCAAAATTGATGCGAAATCACTTCTTAATAAATAAAATTCTTGAAATAATTCGTCGACTTTTTGAAAATTTTGAAACTTTTAAAACTTCCATAGCCGAATTATTTTGACGGTGTTGAGATTTTCGGAATTTTGGTCTTTTGTGTGAAATTCTTTTGGAGTTCTGATCCTTCGGAGTGCTATTCTTTCGGAGTTTTGAGCGTTCTGACCATTCAAAGTTCGGAATTCCAACCCGGCCCCATCTTGAATTTCGGAACATTAAAATTCGGCATTTTAAACCGTCGGAGCATTCAAAGTTCGGAATTTCAACCCGGCCCCGGATTTCTCAAGACGTCACGCCAAAATTATCGATGCTAATAAAACATTACGAAAAACTCGCTTGTAACTATATATCGAGAGGCTCGAGGTTCTTGATTTTTTCGAAGAGGACCCTTTAAGGGATCGTCACGGTGTAACGGGTCGAAAAATATCTGATTTTCGCGATTTTTTTTTCGATGGTTAAAATACGATAAGCAGTCTGATGTTTTATGTCAAATCAAAGCACTCATGAAAAACGGAAAATACATTTTTAAAAGTTAATTTCTTTTACATTTTGTTCACGTTTGAAAATGTCTACGAACAAAAGGACTCCTCACGGTGTGTACGCGGTTGTGGACGTAAAAATTATCTGAAACAAAATTTGTAAATGTTTATTAATCAGTATAAAATCCGCTACCTTGCTATGGTTTTTTTTATAAATCAAAATTGACAAAATGGCGGCGGTTTGAAAACACAAGTATCGAATTTTGCCTTTTTCCGAGTTTTTCGTTAAAAAAAATACGAACAATAAACAAAGCTTCCACAGCAAGATAACGAATGGCGTGAAGCATGTTGTGTCAAAATTTAAAACGGATAGCTTGAAAACTCTTCCTTTGCGAGTGTACACTGTTTTTAAAAACGACATTTCGAAAAAAACGCGTCCGTTCGCGCCAAGTCTCACGCAGCTGGTCGAATCCCTTTTCCCAAGAAAGGCTGTAGCAACCAAAATAATTCGAAATTCGCCCCAAAAATTGAATAGCGTGTTTAAAACCGTCTATACTATCGGATAATGCAAAAAAAATCGATTATTCAAAATTTTACACTACCCTTAGCATCCCTTAAAAGTCAAAATCCACACTTGAAAAACTACTAAAAAATAAAAATGCAAGTTCAAATTTACAAATGTATTTTTTGTAATTTTTCTCACATCCCATGGCTCGAATTCTATGGAGTTGGATTTTGCCTCGTTGAAATGCAGTGAAAACTAATATTTCGCAATTCCTTTAATCCATTTTGACATATTTCGCCGACAAAAATCTCGCAATAATTTTTTAAGCTATTTAGCGATCTACTATATAAATCTACAAATCAAAATATCTCGTATAATAACAAAAATAACGAAATAAAAAAAGTAACAAACGACTTTCGTCGCGTTCCAACGATGGATTCATTGGACTTATACGGAGCAGCCAAAAACAAACCAAATTAAAAATCTTCACCACGCGAGTTAATTTTTCGAAACGACAAAACTTCGACGAAGCCACTTAGAAGTACGCGCGTTTTATCTTATGATTCAACACAAAAGGAATAATAATCGTGGCACTGAGAAGCCGAGTGTATTGCGAAACCGAGTAATTCTTACGAATTGCGGAAACAAATAGTCAACCTTGAATTCGTTTCGCGTCAATTGATTGACCCCGAGAAGTGATGGCAAGCCAAGCATTTCACTTAGCGAACTTTAGGAATGTTCTGTCTCGTCGAAATTCAATTCTGACGACGAGTCCACGCGCGATACTCATATGACGATTAATCTTCCAGGTTGGTCCCTTGCCGTGGTTGGCACCCTTCACCGATGAGGCCATCAAGGACTACGTGAAAGCCGGCAAAAAGCATTTTGTTCTCATACCAGTCGCATTCGTCAACGAGCATATCGAGACGCTTCACGAGATGGACATCGAGTACTGTCACGATTTGGGCAAGGAGGTAAAAAAAACACATCCGACAATACTGAATTAACCCAAACAAACCCGAACACTGTGGCTTCTAGGGAAAAAAAGTCTCGTTCCAAAAGAAATAAACGATCTATCGTAATAAATAATATAAAATAATCAATAATACATCATAATAAACAATATATGATAATCAATGATATATCACAATAAAGAATATATGATAATGAGCAATATATAAAAATAAGTAATATATCATAATAAATAGTATTATGATAAATTACTTATATTATAATACTATTTATTAAGGGGTTAGGTGTATCACAATAAAGAATATACGATAATGAGCAATATATGAAAATAAGTAATATATCATAATAAATAGTATTATGATAAATTATTTATATTATAATACTATTTATTAGGGGGTTAGGTGTAGACGAGCGAAAAAACAGTATTATTAAAAAAAATTAATTTCGATAGAATTAGATTGAAAAAGATGATTGAAAAATCGCTGGGACATTTATTTTTAGTAAACAATATATAATAATCAATAGTATATCGTAATAAACAATATATGATAATAATATATGAAAACAAATAATATATCATAATAAATAGTATATTATTATAAATGATATATCAGCGATAGAACTTGAGGGGTTAGGGGTAGACGACCCAAAAATTAGCGTTTTATAAAAAAATTAATTTCCAAAAACTAAGATGATTGAAAAATCGATCGGACATTTATTTTTAGTAAATAGTATATATAATAAAAAACAGTATATGATAACAAATAATATATGAAAAAAAATAATATATTATAATAAATAATATATCATAATAAATAATATATCATTGGTGATGGAGCTTAAGTGGTTATCGTTGGACGACCCAAAAATCAGCGTTATTAACAAAAATTAATTTCGAAAGAATAAGTAAGCTGTTTGAAAAATCGTTTGGATATTTATTTTTAGTAAATAATATATAATATTATTTACTAAATACCATCAATGATGGAACTTAAGGGGTTATGGTTAGACGAGCCAACAAACAGGGTTATTTAAAAAAATAATTTAGAAATAATAAGTAAGATTGAAAAATCGTTTGAACATTTATTTTTATGTACATTAACAAAGTTGTGTACCAACGTTCGTCAAAAAATATTAATAATCGAAGAAGTTATAAGCATTCTCGTGGAGAACCTTCGAACATGAGGGGTTCAACGGTGTACGTGATTTTAGCTATCCGATTGATCTGAAACAAAAAAAAACAAGTTTTTGTTCTCAAAATAGATCATATTGGCTAAGACTTGACTGAGGTTTTTTTATGTTGTAGTGTTTCAATCCTAAAACAAAATTAATTTTTTTTTTTCGTTTTTTGCGAAGAAAAATGACATTGTTAAGATATAATAAAAAAATGTAGAGAAAAAAAACGTTGACCAAGACTAAATTACTATTATATTGAATAAGTGTACCAAATTTCAAGTAAATCCGTTCATTGGATGTCGAGAGATCGTGTACACCGTTTTGAGAAATATATTTTCGCGAAAAACGCGTTTAAGGGGCTATACCCGTGTGAATGCTGAACATTTTCGTGATTTTCGGGAATGTTTTGGAAGAAAAGTACTCAATTAAATGAATCGGAAAATTAAGAATATATTTGGCTATATTCGGCCTGTATTACATATTTTTTTCATAGAAAAATATTGACATCCAAGCGACTTACGCGCTGCGCTCGAAGGCGCCAAAAAAAAGTTCCTCCACTGCTGACATGATTCCGGCCGATTGAGTAGCTGAAACCGAAAAAAATGACGTAGGATTTTCGAAAAATATCGAAATCTAACAAAATAGCGTAGATATGAAAAAAAGTCTATTTTCTTGCCTATAAAATGGTCGTTTTTTTCAATGCCAAATCGTCAATTATCATCCAATCAAAAATATCCTACGTTATTGTAAAGTAAATATATTCAAGGGTACTCAGTTCAAATTTCAAGTCAATCGAATAATTGCTCTTTGAGTTACAATGTCAGCAAATTTGAAAAATCCCATTTTGAGAAAAACGCGTTTAAAGATTTACCTATCGATTTTTGCAAGATAAAATGATAGAGATACGGCCTTGAATTTTTTACGGGACATTCTTGAAAGTATAAACTGTCGAAAAAGGCAGAAAAATCGATTTTTTCGTGTCACACTGGTACAGTACTACCTCTCTAAGAGAGCCCTCGCTAAGAGAGAATTTCCCCGCCGTTCCGCTTGAGCGCATTTTATGGCTTCCCCCACCTAGCTCGAGCTGTCCAGTGTACCCGAGGCCTCTCGAGTTTGTCGCGGACAACTCGATAAGAGATCGCGAGCGATTTCAGAAAATCGCACGTCGCGCGATTGTCAAATCGATAATATTCCTTTGTATAATAATATATACGTTTAAGCCGTAAAGTCGGAGAAAAAAACATGCACCATAATTAAATTTCAAGTAGTAATTTAATGCAAGTAAAATATATTTTAATAGACATTAACGCAGCATAGAATATTATTGATACAGTATTACCTCTCTAAGAGAGCGGTCTAGGGCGGTTAGGGGAAGAAATTCTCGAGAAATTCGTCGCCGAAGCCTGAAATGAAATATTTATACATATATATACATTGTATATTTCAACTTGAAGTATATACACAAGATAAATTGTTAGTTACATTTTTTTTGTACACTATATATGTTCGAGTTTCGATAACGAATATACTACGTATATTTTTGCGAACAATAAGATAATTCAACAATTATTGAAAGTCTTACAAATGTTTCCTTCATATGTGTTATAATATTGCAACAACAAAATATACCAAACAGCAGAATAAAAAAAAAACGCGAAGAAAAAGAAAGATTTACACATCAATATTCAATGAGATATACTTACGCATGAAACGACGAAACACCAGTACACTTTCCGCAACTCGTTTACAGTTTTCTCAACACTTTCGTTCGCGCTCTCTTATCGAGTTCGAGTGGAGAAACACATACACGCTACCACATGCGCGATTTTCGAGCGCGCTAACCTAGCGGTGGGGGAAGGCTTCGACGACGAATTTCTCGAGAATTTCTTCCCCTAACCGCCCTAGACCGCTCTCTTAGAGAGGTAGTACTGTATAGCGCTTTAAAGTTTCACTAGCAGATCCATCGTACTTTCAATCTGCTATTTCTGCAGCTGGTTTTTTTCAAAGTTTATCGTAGCCTGGCCCCTCAATTGCTATTCTCATAAGGATTTATCATTTTTTCTTCTCCGCAGTTGGGAATTCAGAATATACGGAGAGCGGCTGCGCCCAACGACCATCCCATATTCATCGACGCCCTGACCGACATCGTTAGCAAGCATTTGAAGGCCAATCGGCCCTTGAGCCCGAAATTCTTGACCAGGTGTCCGCATTGTGTGAACCCTAATTGCGGTTTGAGCAAATCATGGTACTCCAAGATCTGCAGAGTATGAGAAGACTCGAAGATGCTTCGATTCGCTATGGAACAATCACTATGTAGATGCAACGTGAATGATCGATGATAACGATAGCCTTTTGTGAATTTATCCCGAGAATATGTACGCGTGTATACAAAACGATATATTGGTTCAGTATTTGAATATTGCGAACAGAAAACGCATTGAATGCGCAAACATTTCGTCCGATTCCTGAAATAATTTTATTTTTATTAAACAACGCTCCATTACACTTTATCGAGAATTTTTCATGCAAAAAAATGTGTCGAAAATACGGTTTCGCAATACTGTAAATATTTTTCTTCTTTTTTAATCATCGTCTCAATACGTATGGAAAGAAGGAAAATATCTATAAGATCGAAAAACGCAACTTTTGGCGGCGTGCGAGCTAATGGGTTCCGAACGGTCACCCATCCAAGTATTGGCCGAATTACTCGTCGCCCCAATACCCTCGTCGGAAAAAAATATTAAAAATCGACATGTTTTTTAACCTGGTTATTAAGGAGAGGTTAGGGGTTTCAGCGTGAAAAAAAAACACTTCGAATTTTTTTCAATCTATATGGATAGAGTAAATTTATTGAAACCTTTTGTACATTGTTAAGTGTCATTTCAAGAACATTCCGTGAAATTTGTACGCGAAAATATCCACAAACAAGCCGGTGACGAAGCTTTTCCAAGAACGCCTTTGGAAAAACACGATTTGCGGTGTTCACTGTGTCACAGCTAGAAATTATCTGAAATCAAGTACCGTTAAAATTTAGTCAAAGTATCATCAAATCCTCCCCCCAACGGTCTTTGATAATTTTTTTTTTCATTTCTAAATTTTTGGTGGTCATGTAAAGTAAAAAGTGCTATTTTTCACGAAAAATTTCGCCATTTCGGGGGTGGAAAATCCCCTCAATGCAAAAAAAAATCTCAAACTAACCGTTGGGGGGAGGTATCTTATATGTAGAAAGTGTGGACCAAGTTTGAAATAAATCGGTCATGTAGTTTTCAAACGGCAGTGAACACGGGCTTTGAAAAAGTGGTTTCGAGAAAAACGCGACACCGGCTTGTTTGTGAATATTTTCGCGTACAAATTTCACGGAATGTTCTTGAAATGACACTTAACGGCGGGGTAAAGTTAATTCGGCGAAAAAAAAGGCATGTTTTTAAGATTTTTTTTTTGCGTAACGAATAGTGTTCGTTTATTGAAAAATTTACATATAATAAAGTAACATTTGAACAACATTCTCCTAAATTTGCATTGCAAAATATTCAAAATTGAGCGAGTGAAAATTAAACCCCGGAGGCGCCTCGAAAAAAAGTTGGTTTGCGGTGTGCACCATAACTCGCAACAGAATCATTTGAAACAAAAAAATCAAAATGCATTTGTTAAAGGAGATGTTTCTCGAGGTAATGACGAGAGGATTTTTTTTTTTTTTTTTTCGATTTTTCGTAGCACTTGGGAGCCAAAAACCCGATTTTCGCTAAAAAAATCGGCTAATTTGTTGTTGAAAAATTAGTAATTATTTTAAAAAAAACAAAATAGCTCTCGACAATACCTGGTGAATTATGTGAAGAAGTACTGTGCAACATTTCAAAGCGATTGGTCCAGTAGATTTTGAGTTATCGTGCACACGGACTTCAAATATGACAAGTCTCAGAAAAACGGTTTGAAAAACGCAGAAGAGAAGAGAACGGCATGGAGCAATAGACGCTCAAATACTCATAACTTCGTCAATTTTACTCCGATCGACTTGAAATTTTAACACAATATTCTTGATATATTACGCATTCATTTAAAAAAATGAAAAAAAAATGGAAAAAAAAAATTAAATACTTTACCCCGCCCTTAACAATGTACAAAAGGTTTCAATAAATTTACTCTATACATATAGATGAACAAAAAATCGCAAAAAAGTGTTTTTTTTTCACGCTGAAACGCCTACCCTCCCCTTAAGGGGCCAGTCCACTTTGAAAATTTCAAAAAATCGATGTTTTTAAGTTTTTTCGAAAGTATATACATGCAATCAGAAAGGATTTTGTACGGTGCAGGAATTGCCGATTGAGTTTAGGTAAGAGTTTTTCATAGTATAAACTTCAAACGCGTTTTTCTCGAAACAACGTTTGCAAAATCTAGCTCCATCATATCTGTAAAACTAATAAATCGATTCTCTTGAAATTTGAACCACATATTGTAAACATGATTCGCAACAAGATGACCCTCGATGGTTTTAAAATTTTGATTTTTACTCTTTTATTTGCGAAAAAACGCGTTTTTTAATACTTTTTTCGTTTTTCATCTGCCATTTTTTTATTTTTTGATAAAACTTTATATCCGAGGGTCATTTCGTAGCTGGTGTCATACCGAATCTAATGGACTTTGATTTTTTGTTTCAGACAAGCCGTTGCCGAGTTGTGATGGAGCTACCTAGCCCATCTATTTTTGAGGCGTTACGTTAAACTATAGTTTTTGCACTTAAAAATGAATAAAAATGAATTAAATTTTTTAAATGTATTTCAAGACTTTATTTATCAAGCCCAACAACTTTTATATTCATATATTTTATAAAATCCTCAAAAAATCGCGAAAATAGCCTTTTTTCTCGGCTCCAAAGTGGACTGGCCCCTTGAAAATCGGCCTCCAAGCTTACGCAGACTCGTTGAATGATTCGAAATGAGTTTTTTGAGATGGATAAAATCAAGTTCTATCGTAATTTCTCCCCTACCCAGTACAACTCGCGAATAAGCGATCCAAGTAAAAGCGTCCAACGACGGGAATGTTGAAGAACTGAAGTCCACGGGTATTTTTAAATCCTTTGATGTTTGCCGACGCGATAATTGCAAAGCCGTTTGGATATCCACTAATTTAACCCCCGTCGTTGACATTGACGCAATAGTGCGTCAAATAATTCCGTGCCCTGTGTGGCATTGACGCAATAGTGCGTCAACCTTTATTTCCCTATTTATATAATAATAACTTACTCTGATTTGAAATCGGAGCCTCACTCGGGGATTTTCGGGCTCGCTGAATTCGAATTTGAAGTCAAAATTTCGAAATTCAAAATGGCGGACAAAAATCAAAAACTTTACTCGATTTAGATGAAAATTAGTACACCGGGATTTTTGAGGTCGCTTATTACGAGGCTGAACTCTAAATTTGCAAATTCAAAATGTTGAGACTCATAATCAGTGACCTACATAACCTGTGAGTACCGAGTTTCATCTAAATTAATCTGTATTATTTGTATTTTCATTCGCCATATTTGCTCGTCATTGTGAATTCCTTAATTTTGAGTTCAGATTCGTAATCAGCACGCTCAAAAACCACAGAATACAAGTTTTGAGGATAAGAAAATTTTCCTGCCATTTTGGGCACTTTTTGTCGAATTCTCTTTGCCAACGAAGGGGTTAAGGTATTCCTTTCGCGGAGGGCCGTATTTCGTGGCGGCATACAGAGGGCCCTTCTGAATCATTGGTAAATTTTAAGCGTTGCGGAATGTTTCTCGAAAAACAATTTCCCGAATAAACAATTTATCAAATACAATTCCGCGAAAACAATTTACCGAATAAACAATTTCCAAAATGAACAATTTCTCGACTACAGTATCCCGAGTGGACAATTTCCCGAATGGACAATTGCCCGAATGAACAATTCCTCGAATGAAACATCTCTCGAACAAATATTTTCGACGATTTTTTCGGGAAACCAATTTTCTCGGGTCGAATTTTCCTTGCATTAACTTTCCTGTTATTGATTTCGGCATAGCCTTAGCGTAATCGAGAATCAACGACGTGGACGTGGTAGGTTCTGACTTCTTGTTTTCTTTTTTATTTTATTTTTTTTACATAAAAAATGTTATATTTATATTTAACCCAAACAAAAAATTAGTCTGTTCGGGGAACTGTCCATTCGGCATATTGTATTCGAGAAATTGTCCGTTCGATAAACTGTGTTCGGGAAATAATTATTTCGGGAAATTGCTTTCGGAAAATTGTACTTAATAAAAGTAAATCACAGTCAATTATCATATCCAACGATAAACTCGAATAAAAAAATTTCCGCACTTTTAGTATATTTAGATATTTTTACGTTTTCTCTGAAAAGTCGCAGCTACGAGAATTCTCCCGCTAGTCACATTTTCCTAAGTTTTATCCTTAATGTTTTCTTTAAACATTCGGTGGCCCCCTGTTTTTATTGTCGTTAAGGAATCTAGAATTTTTTACTCGTGCAGTTCAAATCGCGCATCTAGAGTTATTTGGTGTATAAATTATTACATAGAAACGTGGCCAGCGTGTCATCTCCATAAAGCGCCGTATAAAAGAGACGATTTTTAGAGTCGTAATTTTTCGTTAAAAGTTTGGTAACTTGGCTTCAAATTTTACCAGCATACTGGGATGATTTTTTTATTTGATTATAGACAAAAATCAGTTAATTGTTAAATAGTCGGATTCGTGACAGGAAAACCGCGCGTTTTTCGCGCTGTCCCTACGATGTAAATGAAAAACCACAAATCTTGGCATTGTCCTAATCGGAAGCGCGGTTGGTTAATGATTTTTAGGTTCGATAATTCGAGACAAGTGCCAGAGAAGCGCCAAAGGATTGAATATTGTGGCGCGGTTGTGCGCATGCGCGTAGATACCACTCATTTTCAGCGAACATAACCCTCTTCGTGATAGGGAAGCCCCATTTCGAGATTAGTTTTCCCTACCTTCTCGTATTCTGTTGCGGAAAACGATTTCTCTTCGCATGCACTCTTTTTGCCATTCAAACTTCGATAAAGTCTTGCCGATTGTTGATGTGTCATTTCTACGATCAGCTGTTCCACTTTTTACCGACATTTCGTCATAACTACTAGCTCTTTTTATTCCATTGAAACTGCAAAGACTTCGTCAGAACAAGTCCGTCGAGATAACTCACTTTTGACATTTGACTTTTGAAAGTTTCGTAAATTTTTCTGTGCGGCGTAGTGAACCGGAAGTCTTAGCGAAATGCACACTTTCCAAAGATGTTAACAATTTCTTTCTGCGAATTCGTAGCTGCGAATTCGACGACCACTGTGGGCACAGATGTGACGCAACAATTTCGAAAAATACGCGCGCTGCAATTTGCTCTCGCGGCTGTGCGGTGAACGTATGTGCAGGGCCGAAGTTAGAGTGGGAGGCCCTGGGGCAACAACGACGTGGGAGGCCCCCGGTTGTTTTAAAATGAAGTGAACATTTCTTTTATAGTGCTCAAATAATTAACTGCGAAAAAACACGATCTTTTCAAACAACATACATTACTTGAAATTAAGAAAGAAGGCGTTTCCGGACACCAGCTTCATTCAATTACAATACTAATGTTTGTCCATTTTTTTCATGCGAATTATTTCACTTTTTTAGTGTTTAATTATACTGCTAAAGCCCATCTGAGCACCGGTGGTGCTCACAAGGAGTGGTGTCCCATCGAATCAGTGGTGCCGAATGGACTTTTTTATTTTTATTACATGGCGTCAAGACGCTGCCGTGTCTCTTGATACTTTATAGTGTGATATACTTTAATTATATACTATACACTACACATGAGTTGAACTTACCAATTTGGAAGTGTTTTCTCTTTTTATTTAAACAATTTTCGGGTAGACTCTTTTTAGACAAATAGGATTTACTGGCCGGTGTGATCGTCTGGCGCCAAATATTAAAAATTTCACAGGCGTTTTCTAGCAATTGTAAAAACCAATGTAAGTAGACAAATATTTTTTTTCCGCATACATCGGCATATTTAAAAAAATGCATGCTTAACTCCATCCACATGGCATTAAAAAAATTATAATCCTTGGGATATATTCTTTCATAGAGAATTCATCGTGTTTGGTGTTTTTCATTAATTTTCACAGAAATGCGGTATGAAATATTGTCAAAAAAGTGCTTCACGAAAGTGTGACCATTTTTTTTTCTTTGTCAGATCTCCGAAGTTTTTTTTTCCACTAAGTATTGCGTTCTTGTACCTGCATTTACAAATAAGTAACCTGTTATTTTAAAAAGTTAGGAAAAAAAAGAAAATTACTATTCAATGAATATATATAAAAAAGTAAATTATTATTAACAAATTATAAATAAGTAAATGATGAAAAAAATTGTAAAAAAGCAAAGAAAAATTTACTTCAAAATATAAATTGTGGAGGCCCCTGTTGCCTCCCGTCGAATCCGGCCCTGAGTGTGTCATTTCGTCGCAGCAGTGTGGACGTCCGCACTCGCACGTGTGTACGTGCACCCGTACAGCGCTGTATATGCGTCATCGTGCCGCATGCGCGCCGTTGCGCCTCCTTGCGCGGCGCACACACACACCAGGAACAGTGACGTTCCAAGATGTCGGAGTGCCACGCATAACTGGCCGGCAGGCAAACAAAAAACATTGCGTCTGTTAGCCGAGGTTATGTGTTCGGGCTTATTCATTTGTCCGTACGCGCAGTGCACGCATCGCGAATCAGCGACAATTTGACCAATAAAATTCGCATTGCTCCGCAAACCGTCATACGTCAAATACACCCAGCCATCATCATACGCGTATATCCACTCGCGTAACGAAGCAATCATACGAATTTTTGCACGCCACGCTGCCCGCACTGTTATCAAATATCGAACAATCGAAATCGGCTCCTCGAACGACCTTGAACTTTCGCGTGTACATCGATCCCTAACAAGACTCCACGACGAGCAAAACAATAACACGCGGTACCATCGCAGAGGGCTCAAAGCGGTGCATTTATTTGCGAATTCGGATTATTCCGCATTATTCGATTAAACTTGAAGTTATGTCCCCAGATATGGCAAAGTTAAATCTGACCAACGGTGTTACTAAGTTTTAGAGGTTAGGGTACTTTGAAAATGACAAACGCTCGTTTGTTGCTTGAGGCAAGTCAAATTGGAGAGGAAGGTGCAACATGTAGTGCAGGAAGCGCAGATTGAAGGTAAACTTAGGGTTTCAACTGTACACTGCGTTCAACGAGAGAACGACACGCGTTCAAACCAAAATTCTTCCGGTACGGTCAGATCCCGCACGATCTTTACCCTCTCCACGTTGCCAAACGCGCACTGCGCCAGTGTTACGGCCGGTCGCAAGCCCCACTACCCACAGGCTGCTCAAAGCTGCGCGGCGCTGTGTCGTTCTCTCGGTGAACGCAGTATAGAACTGCCGGGGGCCGTTATATACTACGTCATTGATGTTTTACGCCCCCCCCCCCCTGAAATCATCCTATCCAACTATCGTTTTTATCATCCAACGACCAACCCCCCCCCCTATTTAAAAATTACGTAGTTTATCGACGGCCCCGAGTGAAACTTTAAGGGGTCTTCTCACTTTACACGCTAAAAAGGCTACTTTCATGATTTTTTAAATAGGTTTATATTATAGATATTGATACAAAAGTTGTTGCACTTCATACATACACTTTCTAAATACCTTTAAAAAAATGTTTTTATGTATTTATGTAATCCAAACAAACTTTAAATGCGTTTTTCTCGAAACAACGTTTTTCGACTTGTTAAAATCTTCGAAACTACTGAGTCGATCCTTATGAAATTTGAACCACAACTTTACAACTATAGCTATAGTGCACAGCAAGGATTTTTTTAAATTTTAATATTTTCTTTTTTTGTCAAAAACGGTGAAAAAACACGTTTTTTTTCTCGAAAAATGTCCGCCATTTTGTTATTTTTGCATACATAAAAAATCGTATGATTTGCGCTATAGCCATTAACATACTGAATCTATAACCGTTTGATTTTTTCGTTTCGGATGATCCATCTCCGAGATTTCATCAACAGCGCAGACCTACAATTTTTTCGCACATTTGTTTAACTACCATTTTGTTTAACTACCAAATAGTGACTTAAATAAATAAATAATTTAAAAAAATGTATTTCGAAAGTGTATTTATCAAGTGTAATAACTTTTATATCAATATCTATAATATAAATGTATTTTCAAAAAATCATGAAAATAGCCTTTTTTTAGCGTCTAAAGTGACAAGAGCCTTTAAACGCGTTTTTCATAAATCTAATTTTCAAAACGGTGTACACGATTCCTCGACATCTAACGAACGAATTGACTCGAAATTTGGAACACTTATTCAGTGCAATAGTAGTTTAGTTTTGACCGACGATTTTCTTCTTAACATTTTTTTGACATTAGTTATTAACAATAACAGCATTTTTCCTCGAATTTTTTTTTTCATTATTGCAACACCATATTGAAAAAAGCTCGGTCAAGTCTTAGCCAATATGATCGATTTTAAGAAAAAAAAACGCGTTTTCTTTAACTCAACTCAACTGTTTAAAACTTCTTTCGTTATTAACATCTTTTAACTAAACTTGGTCTCTAATTTTGTTAATGTACGTACAAATAAATGTCGAACCGATTTTTCCATCATCTTACTCATTCTTTCAAAATTACAGTATTACCTCTCTAAGAGAGCCCTCGCTAAGAGAGAATTACCCCGCCGTTCCGCTTGAGCGCCTTTTATGGCTTCCCCCACCTAGCTCCAGCTGTCCAGTGTACCCGAGGCCTCTCGAGTTTGTCGCGGACAACGCGATAAGAGATCGCGAGCGATTTCAGAAAATCGCACGTCGCACGATTGTCAAATGGATAATATTCCTTTGTATAATAATATATACGTTTAAGCCGTAAAGTCGGAGAAAAAAACATGCACCATAATTAAATTTCAAGTAGTAATTTAATGCAAGTAAAATATATTTTAATAGACATTAACGCAGCATAGAATATTATTGATACAGTACTACCTCTCTAAGAGAGCGGTCTAGGGCGGTTAGGGGAAGAAATTCTCGAGAAATTCGTCGCCGAAGCCTGAAATGAAATATTTATACATATATATACATTGTATATTTCAACTTGAAGTATATACACAAGATAAATTGTTAGTTACATTTTTTTTGTACACTATATATGTTCGAGTTTCGATAACGAATATACTACGTATATTTTTGCGAACAATAAGATAATTCAACAATTATTGAAAGTCTTACAAATGTTTCCTTCATATGTGTTATAATATTGCAACAACAAAATATACCAAACAGCAGAATAAAAAAAAAACGCGAAGAAAAAGAAAGATTTACACATCAATATTCAATGAGATATACTTACGCATGAAACGACGAAACGCCAGTACACTTTCCGCAACTCGTTTACAGTTTTCTCAACACTTTCGTTCGCGCTCTCTTATCAAGTTCGAGTGGAGAAACACATACACGCTACCACATGCGCGATTTTCGAGCGCGCTAACCTCTAGCGGTGGGGGAAGGCTTCGACGACGAATTTCTCGAGAATTTCTTCCCCTAACCGCCCTAGACCGCTCTCCTAGAGAGGTAGTACTGTAATTTTTCCAAATAACCTTGACTTTCCTTGGTATCGAAGTTCACATCGTTGGCCTGCAACGAAAATATATTTTCTCCGTAGTGCCAATTTGTTTAGCACGTTAAGACTACAAAAATATTCGAAACGTTTTCGAGGATCCTTATTAAAAATCCATAACCAAAATCGGCAAAAAAGATCCTAGATAATAATCAAAACGAAGAAATGGAGAAAATCAAGAAGAATTTTCATAGCACTTCAACGATGCATACTTCAGCACCGTGATTTTCGAGTTGCCACAGGAGCCTAACGCCTCAATAAATCTTACAAGGAACATCACTTAAGGGGTTATATACAGTCAGGAGGCCCAAAAAGATCGATTTTTCAAGAATTTTTCTTGAGAAGACCTTTAAACCTATTAACGTAAAAATTTGTACACATATTATGGTAACTTTTAACATTTTTTATTTGTAAAAATAATTATTTTGGAAGCTGATATAGCTGAGCTTCGGGAGCACCTCCGCAGAAAGGCGTTTTGCGGTGAGCACGATATCTCTGAACTGGATCATCTAAACTGAAAAAAAACCAAAAATATTTCGTTAATATAATGGATTATCTTGTAATTGATCGAAGGAATAAGCAAAATAATAATTTTTATAAAATGGAAAATATTTATCGGTGAGAAAAAACCTTCGATTAATTACTAAAAAAATATTTTGAAAAGATTGTGTTAAAATTTGAGACTGATCGGTTCAGTCGTTTCCGAGAAATCTTACTCACCGACTTTAAAAACACAGTTTTGAGAAAAACGGGTTTAAAGTTTCAAAAGCACTTTCGAACGCTCTGATACGTCGTTACGAATTTGCGTGTAACTTCGGAAATATTCGCCGGATTGACAAGAAATTTTCTGTGTGTGTACTTAAATAAATGTATATTACGAAAAAAAAAAAAAAAAAAGATTTTTCGAAAATTTTAGCTCTATATAACCCCTTGAGTGTCCGACTTCGATTTAGTTGAAACTTATATAGGTGATAAATCATCGAAAAATATATGACACTTTTTTATCGGCGGAAGGTAATAGATAAGTGACTTTTACAAAAAATGAGCCTAAAATTTTTGTTTGCTATTTTGTCATTTATTGGGTTATAACTTAAAAACCCTATAACTTTTTATGGGTCGGGGGGGGGGGGGGGCGAATTTCTGTTTTCCCCGACTGAATAGCATCATTTATAATCCAAGAAATGAGAAAATAGGAAAAAAAATTAGGTTAATTTGTTGGAAAAGTCACCTATTTAAAGAATCGTCATGTTTTACCATTTGATTCAAATTTACACAGTAAATTATTTGTCATTTACGGAATGCACCCACCAGATTATAAATCGATCGTCTACGCCCGTTCACGCACGAAATAGTGTAAAGAAATATTTAAAATATCACCAAAAACTGTCAAATAACTCAGTACATTATGACAATTTCGATGATATTGAAGTTTGCATCGTTGCAACGCAACGAAACTTTTATAGTCCAATTTATTTAGCGAATTTACGCCTTCAAAATCGCTTAAACTATTTTCAGGATCCTTTTTAGTGATCCTCAGCCTAAATATGTAGGGACATTTTTCGCATGATAATGAAAATGCGGCAATAGAAAAATAATGAATTTTCCGTTGAATTCCAACGATACAAACTTCAACATCGTCAATTTCGTCTCCCTTCACATTACGATAATTAGGCGTCTCCCTATGTCGAATGGTGTTTCTTCAATTGTGAATTTCACAAACACGGTGTAGACCATCGATCAAAAATTTACAGAGTGCATTCAGTATATGACAAAGAATTGACTGTATACATTTGAGTCAAATGGTCAAAGATATTTCTTTCACGAACCCGAATATTTATCAATTAATTGGTTTTCGTCTGATATCAAGTGAAAATACATACCCAATATATTGGTAAAATTTCAAGCCAAGTAACCGAACTTTTAACCAAAAATAACGACTGGAAAAATGTCTCCTTCATACGGCGCTTTATGGAGATGACACGCTGGCTACATTTCTATCTAATAATTTATCCATTGAATAACTCTAGATGCCTAATATAAACTGCTCACGCGAGTAAAAAAATCTAAAGATTCCGTAACGACAACAAGAACAGGGATCCCCGAATGTTTCAGGAACACATTAATGATAAAACAGAAAAATGTGACTAGCAGAAGAATTTTCGTAGTCACGACTTTTCAGAGAAAGCGTAAAGACGTCCAAATCTACTCAATTTACGCGAATTTTTTTATTCCAGTTTATCGTTGTGTATGACAATTGATTGTGACTTATTTGTATTAAGGGAAGTTTCTGCCTTCTTGGGTCAAAAAATGTTCGATTTTTCACCAACTTTTTACGCGAAAAGTATTAAATATAGAATGTTGATATTTGGCATGTTGGCTAAGCGGTCTTTATTGAAAATGAAAATATTTTTTTCAAGTTTGTTTTAAACTTCGTACACTATTGTGTATAACTTAAACTAGAATTATCCAAAAATATCACAAAGTTTTAATTTAATGAACGAAAAACTGTGAAATTTTTTGAAAAAAAAAACAAACTTCCTTTCGATAGCTCATTATTTTTTAATTTTTTAATTTTTCTTCTCGATTCTAGTTCAACTTATACACAATATTGTACAAAGTAAAAATATGTTTGATTTTTCAAGCTACTAGCCTTCACATTTTACCCAAAATGAGACTTTTTTCAAGAGTGGTAAAAATCGAAATTCGACCCTTAAGGGGGTGACACAGGGGTTTTAATGTTTGTCTGAGACAGCATATTTTTTGGTCAGATTTGCTTGAAACTTGACGTAAATGCTCTACGGTGCAGATCATTGAACACCTATTTCAGCATTTCCTAAAATTCGACCCTTAAGAGGGTTAAACAGGCGTGTTAAAGTTTGTATGAGACAACATATTTTTTGTCAGATTTACTTGAAACTTGGCATAAATACACTAAAATACAAATAATTAAACATGTATTTCAGCAATTTCCAAAATTTAACCTTTAAGGGGGTAAACGGGAGTATCAACGTTTGTATAAGAAAACATATTTTTTGACCAGATTTACTTAAAACTCACCAAATTTATTTGATATACAACACTTTATGATTTCCTCGCTGTTCGGTGCTTGGAGACAATCAAGCGTTACTTTTAACCCCTTAACTGTGTTCGTTTGGGTTTGTTTGGGTTGGCATAAATACATAATACAGTACTACCTCCCTAAGAGAGCGGTCTAGGGCGGTTAGGGGAAGTAATTCTCGAGAAATTCGTCGCCGAAGCCTTCCCCCACCGCTAGGTTAGCGCGCTCGAAAATCGCGCATGTGGTAGCGTGTATGTGTTTCTCCACTCGACCTCTATGAGAGAGCGCGAACGAAAGTGTTGAGAAAACTGTAAACAAGTTGCGGAAAGTGTACTGGCGTTTCGTCGTTTCATGCGTAAGTATATCTCATTGAATATTGATGTGTAAATCTTTCTTTTTCTTCGCGTTTTTTTATTCTGCTGTTTGGTATATTTTGTTGTTGCAATATTATAACACATATGAAGGAAACATTTGTAAAACTTTCAATAATTGTTGAATTATCTTATTGTTCGCAAAAATATACGTAGTATATTCGTTATCGAAACTCGAACATATACAGTAGAACCTCGATTATCCGAACCAATTGGGACCGAGACTAGTTCGGATAATCAAAAGTTCGGATAATCGAAACGTGGGTTTTTTGGGACGAGATCATAAACAACACCTTTTTATATAAAAACAGTACATACATATATATATTATAATTTGACATATATGTTAACGTTGAAATATATATATATATATATATATATATATATATATATATATATATATATATATATAATGTATTTGAAATACCTGAAAAAAGTTGAATGCTTTTTTTATATTTTTTAAAAATAAAATCGTCCATTTTTAATTGACGAACGGCTGTAACGCGTTTTTGAGCGGCTAAGTCTCGCAGCCGTTTGGGAAGGAGAGATTGCGTTGGGTTGCTCATTGTTGCTCACGGCGGTGGCAGCGAGCAACAATGTATCTTTCGCGCCAACGTTCGGATAATTGAGAGTTCGGATAAACTAAGTCATCGTTCGGATAATTGAGGTTCTACTGTACAGTGTACAAAAAAAATGTAACTAACAATTTATCTTGTGTATATACTTCAAGTTGAAATATACAATGTATATATATGTATAAATATTTCATTTTTAGATAAAACGGGATGGCTGAATCGAAAATATATTTTACTTGCATTAAATTACTACTTGAAATTTAATTATGGTGCATGTTTTTTTCTCCGACTTTACGGCTTAAACGTATATATTATTATACAAAGGAATATTATCCATTTGACAATCGTGCGACGTGCGATTTTCTGAAATCGCTCGCGATCTCTTATGGAGGTGTCCGCGACAAACTCGGGAGGCCTCGGGTACACTGGACATCTCGAGCTAGGTGGGGGAAGCCATAAAATGCGCTCAAGCGGAACGGCGGGGAAATTCTCTCTTAGGGAGGGCTCTCTTAGGGAGGTAGTACTGTATTCGTATTGGCGTGTATGTATACCAAGTTTCAAGCAAATCCGATCAAAAACTATTTTGTCTCATATAAACTTCAAAACCCCCGTGCCACCCCCTTAAGGGTCAAATTTTGATTTTTACGACTCTTGAAAAGTCTCATTTTGGGTCAAATATGAAGAGTGCGTGGTCAGAATTTGGGGCCACAGATATCGCGTTACTGCCGGGCCCTCCTTATGCCCCCACAAAATACGGCCCTTCGCGAAAGGTATACCTCGAGTGATGTTCCTCGTCAGTTCATAACATCGATGCAAATTTGTACCCCTTGCCAAACGAATCGCCACCGTGTACAGCTGGAAAAACTAATGAGTAAACGCGCGACGGTGGGAATATATTAGCCACATTGACTATAATAAATCGATTATCGCGCTCAGTCCAAATATTGTGCCTTGGAAGTGCGCGAGTGTCTGTTTTGAGCGGCGGCTGAGCACGGCTGGGAGGGTTAGTGGGGTGGATGGAGAGTAGGAGTTTCCTTGGCGCGTACAGTGGGGTTTTGTTGTCGTCGCGTGTGCGCAGAATCAGGCGGGCCCCCGTACGGCGCGGCGCCGTCCCTGCCTCATATGACGCGGTACGATTGCATATTAGCGAGGTACGTTGCTCGCGGAGCTCAGTGCGTGTCATGCCTTGTCGGTGTGCGGTACTGTGATGGCGGCTAGAGTGCGGTTGAAGATGCAATGCGGCACAGTGTCGTTGATGCCGTTTGTTGTTGTTTGCGTTATTGTTGTTCTTGTTGTGTGCAGTGTCGACGCTGTGAGTGCCATGTTCGATCATCATCACTGCACTCATCAGCACCCGAGGGCCCACGAGGTGAGCCCGATTTACATTCCTAGCGTTTAGCTCGTAACTACCGTGATTTGTCCACTTTTTCACCGTGCGATTGTTTCTTTTTTTTTCGAGCGAAGACAAAGCGAGTGTATTTTGACGTTTCTTCGTACGTTCCGAGCTCGCTACTTCAACCCTCGGAGCGCTTCGATCGTTCTTTTTTTGTTTTCTCTCGACTATCGCCGCTGCCTGGCAGCCGCGCCGGCATGTCTCGTGCCACGCGGTCCTTTCGTCGCGCGCTGCAGAGACACAGCGGTACGGTAAACAATCGATTGTGTACGCTTTTCGTTTTACTTCTCTCTTCACCCACCCCCCCCCCCCCCCCGTTTTCGTCTTCTTTTGACGTTATTCTCGAAGTCCACTCTTATCGAGATATTTCTCGGCTGTGTTTTCTTCAAGGGATTCGGCCACAGTAACGGGTATAAAATCATGTGCGAATTTAACATTTTTTTTTCGTATGAAAAAGTGAGTGGATCATAAAATTAATTACACATCTATTTAGTATGAATATCAAGCTGTTAAATTTTTTTTTCTTTCGATGTACAAAATGATCGACTACTAATATTTTCTTTTATCTTTTTTAGATGCGCTCCGCGGCGTGACATTTAGCATCCACAATTTTTTACCTAGAACAACAAAACAAATTCTCGTCAATCTACATTAGAATACATTCGAATTTTCAGTGAAAAATTTCGTTATAACTGCTCATAAACTGCTCGTAAAATTAAAATTTTTCGATTAATCAGAAATTTCGTACGTAGTTCTCTGCGAAACGCAATTAGGAACATAACATTGAAATTTAAAGTGAATCGAGTGAAAATTGTCGAAGTTATTTGTCACGCCAATTGGAAAAAAGCTGTTTCGAAAAGTTTCGAGTACTCGGCCATTTTGTATGTTGAAAAAATATATATATATATTTTCCAACAGCTCGATATTCATACTAAATAGATGTGTAATTAATTTTATGAGTGAATCACTTTTTCATACGAAACAAAAATTGTTAAATTCGCACATGATTTTATACCCGTTACTGTGGCCTAAGGCCTTGATGCGATTTTGTATCGTGCCAGGCATGCGAGCTGCTTCGTACAGCGAATCGATCGCAGGCCACCCACGCGTTTTCACAACTAGACGGTGATTTTCGTTTCGGCGTTTTTGGCTAATTGGATTTCGATGACATTAGGAAAATTGAAATTTCATGCACGCTGGTCGAAATTATGATTACTCGGAAATATAATCAAACGGATCGTTTCAACTGGGATTGCTCGAGTCTCCGAAATTAATTGAATAATCAAATGGTATTCGTATTGCTCCGAACCACTGGCGAATGTTTAATCAACTTTTGTGTTTTATATGTTCGGCACAGGCGATTGGCTTATCGCATCGACGAGCGAGAAATATTTTGCTCACGTGTCTTCTTTTGATAAATCGCTGACGTCGAACTCATTTGTTTTGTTATCGTGAGCACTTTTCATTACACACGATAACGAGAGTCTGATAATGGCGGTGGGAGGTGGGAACTGAAATTTCCCAATGGCAAATGGTAGGACAATCGAGTTTCAGGTCATTAACTTTGTTGACTTGAGCACCATTTATAATTACACTGCTATAAAGTGTACCGCGAAATCTTTGTAACCTAAGGCAAGGTTTTTTGTTACGCCGATGTCTGAATGGCAAATAAATAAACGTATTCTAATACTAAAAAGTATAAAATAAAATAAACGTAAAAAAAGTTTTTAAAAACAAGCTTTTATTCAAAAGGTGCTGTACTAAAAAGTAAAAAAATAATGTTCAGTAAAATTGATAATCAAAACAGTATAAGTACAAAAAAGTCCCTTCCCTGGTAACTCATCATAGGTGCAAGTACTTAACGGAGACTTTGTCCTCGGAGTGCCATATTTCAGGTATTTACATTTTATTTTTTTTTTAAGGAAACGAGTAAAGCTTTTTGAGTGCGGTTTTTTTCTTGCTTTTATTCATGATATACAGAACGTTAATAAAAATTTTTTGAAAAAAAAAAAAACCAAAATGGCGGCCGTTGCAGCTCCGCGAAAACAGGTCCTCAAATCGCGGGAGGTAAACGGCTGACATCACTGCCCCTTCTTTGTTGATCTGAAACACAAATTCAAAGCATATTATCAATCTGTGACCCTTTCGTCATGGAATGACGGATGGGTTTTTCGTTTGGTACAAATTTCGGAAAATGGCGGCAATTTAAAAAAAATCGAATTTTCGCGTTTGTTTTTCGCATAAAAAGATAAATAATAAATGCAAAAATGTATCAATCGAAAAAACGATCCGTCATTCCGTGAAGACATATTTTCTGAGTATGCTCTCCGAATTTCAGGTCGATACGTTAATTACAGCGGTCAGGAGAATGTCAGCCATTTTTAAAAACGTGTTTTCGAGAAAAACGCGTTTAAAGTTTTGTAATGTGTTTACACAAATGTGTTTATAATTACCTCTAATCGGCAATGCCTGGTCCATAGAGGCATCTCTCCTCGTCTTCCAGCTGCTCATGTTGAGCCGCTAACATCTCCCGCTGCTCAATCCGGGACAAAGTCTCCCTTAAAGGTACATAAACGTAGATATTTTAAAAATATGAAATATAAATTTTCAAAGCTTGAGGCGGTAAAAGTCATAAATATGAAATATACATTTTAAAAGCTTGAGGATTTTTTCAGAAATTTCAAAGTAGTATTAATTACTTTAACATTTCGGAAAAAAGCCTCAAGCTTTTAAAATTTATATTTCATATTTTTCAAACGTCTACGTTCGTGTACCTTTTAAATACGTGCACCTATGATGAGTGACCAAAGAAGGGACTTTTCCGTAGTTATACTGTTTTGATTTTCAATTTTGCTGAACATAATTTTTTTTACTTTTTAGTATGGTTCCTTTTAAATAAAAGCTTGTTTTTAAAACATTTTTTTTACGTTTTTTACCTTCATTTTTTATTTCTTCATTTTTATCATTATTTAAAGCTTTTTTTTGTTAATTGAGGGTTTAAATCTCTCATAAGAATACGTAAAAAGATTCGACTGATTTTCGCAGCCTGAATGAGCAAAAAAATGGAGCAATTGGAAAAAATGGAATCATGTTCGTATGGGGTTGATGTTCGCATCCTTGGAATGCAACGAAAATTATTTTCAATATCTTATTTCCATTGTTATCAAAAATCATATTTGGACAATTTTTTGTAGACCGCTGAATAAGAGTCCTAAAAAATGTTTGCGTGATTTTCGTAGCTCGTATCTGCACGAGGAAATTTGAGAAACGAAAAGAGAATCACTTCATCGTTTCATTGTTGGAATGCAACGAAAAATTCATTCTTTTTAATTGTCCAAATTTTATTTGTTCGTGAACATTTCTCAAACGTTTTAACGTATGCGTATTAAAGATCCGTAACCTCGATTTGCAAAAGAAAAAAACAACTTTGGATGAGCATAAAATTAAAGAAATTAAAAATGAATAAAACGTCGTTGCACCCCAACGATGCAAACTTCAACTGTGATTGAGTAACAAACACACAGAGACTTTCAGATTTATAATATTAGTTAGGATTTCGTTATTTTTAGTACTACCTAAACCCTTTTTTTAGCACGTTTAGGTTATAGAACCCTGATAATGATCTTCAAAAATGTTACGGTAATTTTTGTAGCCTAAATGGGCCGAAAAAATTGGGCGATACGAAGAAAAAAGAAATTTCATTGAAGACAGTTCATCTGGGGGCAGGCTACGATATCTCGGGCGCCAAATTTTGACCACATAACATTGTAATTCTGACCAAAAGAAACACTTTTTCAAGAGTAAAAAAATTTCGATTTTTCAAGAGTAAAAAAAATTCGATTTTCGATCAAATAAGGTCGATTTTTTTATCGTAAAAAAATCGAGCAATTGAAAAAAGTCAGTTTTCACATGTGCCTGTGTGCGCATGTGTGCGTTTGGATTTGTTATAGTTTGTTTCCCAAACCCAAACCCGTTAAAACCTAAACAACCCAAACAACCCATGAAGATCCAAAAAACCAAAACAACACGAAATATCCAAACGAAACTTGGAAAAAATACCCCCGGCAAAGTGTAAAAATCTAGGAATTACATGCAATGAACGAGTCAGCCAAATATTATGCATATTTTCGCCAAATTATCTTTACAAACAAACCATTAATACATCCGAATTAACGACGTCGACTTATTCATTCGGATATACATTCAAAAACTATGTTTAGTGTCTTTGGGGAGGATGATCCTGAAGGATCGTCCTGAAAAATCTGAGCAAAATACTTAAGTTGACATCAATGACTCAACACTCAAACGTTACGCTGCCAGGAGAATGAAGAACCTTTCATCCCGAATGAAAAATATGTAGGGCGTATCGCGGAAGAGGAACATTTGCCTCAAACGTCTTTCTAATCTTTTCCAATCACCGCTGTATCGTTTTGTCCACGATAGAATGCACGGTCCCTCTCATTATCGAGCGAAAGAGTTCCGATAGTCATTGTCTGGTCTTTCGGTTCTGCTTTGTCTCCACCCTCCCCTCCTCTTTGTTCCTGCGCCCTTAATCGAGCCGTTTCATCAGATACACCCAAATTCCCACGATCGCGAAGCTCCCAAACGTGTATACCGAAGTGTTTTTTAATCGGCCTCTTTTCTTCGTCCCCGCACGGAACTTCCGCTTTTTGTTCTCTTCGTGAGAGACGCGAAAGAAATTACGCGACGAACCGAGGCTTCTTTTTCTTCTTATTTCGCAAGCCACATAGTACAGTCGTGGTGTATATTGGAATCGGAAAAAATTAGAAGGCTAGTTTTTTGAGAGGTGCTTTTGTAGGTGCAGGGTTTTTTAGGGGATGAAGGGAGATGGGGGTGGATTAATGCCAAACTACAACCCCCACGAGGCCGGGAGACAAAAAGTTCAGAAAAATCCGGGCTTTATTTTCGTCCGTAGCGCCGAGGTCGTGGAAGTTCATTTTGGGGGTGAAAAAGTGGGCTGAGATTTTGAAAAATCAGTTTTAATTCGATAACTCTTTAAGAAAAATTCATACAATTTTTCGTTCAAATGGGAACGTTGTAGCTGTTGAAAAGACGCGTCGATTGAATTTTTGATCATCCCTCTCCGATAATATCTTCACCGCCAAAAAAATTGTTTATTGAATAACTCAAAAACAATCGATTTTTCGGGGATGGTTTAAATGTACGAAATGTAGAGAATAATTTTCTCTATATTTTCGCAAGAAAAAGTGAGAAATGTTGATAAATCGATTAAATAGTAGGCTTTGAAACAAAAATATTGAATTTTCCGAAAAAAATGGCTACATGTTGCAATAAAAATCCTTTTCTTTTAATTTTCAGAAAACATTTACGGTCATGTTTTAGATACTAAGGTTAAAAAGATTTATATCAAATTTCATCAGAATCGGTCGATTATTTGTTGAGCTATACGTCACGCCAGTTTTGAAAATACAGTTTGGAAGACTGCCAGACCTACGCTATTTTTAAAGATTAATAAAAATATCATGTAACCGTCAAAAGTAGCAATGAAATATACCCTAAATGTAAAAAAAGGTGAGATCTCTCCTTTAAAAAAAAAACCATGAAAATTCACAAATTTTTTCCTTGCCTAAAGGTATCTCCCCTCTTAATGGCGAAGTTTGCATCGTTGGAATGCAACGAAATTCCTTTACTACATATTTATTGCCTTGTGTTTATTTTTATATCTAATATTCTTTTTGGGAGATGTTAATTGTAGATCTTCAAAGAATGGTCCTGAAGTGTGCATTGTTTGAATGAAACGAGAATTATTTTTTATATTTTTATTTCCACTGTTTTATTATTTTACAAATTGTTTTTTCAAGATCAAGATCAAATCGTTGCATTTCAACGATGAAAATTTCATCTTCATAAATTTCGAGGAATAAAATGCATCAATCAATCTTCTCTCTCTCTCTCTCTCTCTCTCTCTCTCTCTCTCTCTCTCTCTCTCTCGTTATTTCTTAAATAACCCTGATTTTCAGGTCGTCACAACAACTCAATCCCTTATTGCTATATTTTTTTAATACGATTTAGGCTGTGAAAATTACTTAAACGTTTTGACGTATCCTCATATATTTCTATATATTTACGACCACAATTTCCAAAGAAAAGGTTCTTAATAATAATCAAAATGAAGGAATTAAAAAAAAGGCATTCAAACGATGCTTAATGTCATAAATTTCGAGGAATAAAAATGTATCAATCATTCTTTTCTCTCTCTCTCTCTCTCTCTTATTATTTTTAAAACGATTCTGATCGTCATGTTGTCACTGACGCCTAACCGCTTATTCGTCAATCTTCTTGTCCGAGCTAGGCTGTGAAAATCACTTAAACGTTTTCACGTATTCTTATATATTTCTATATATTTACGACCACAATTTGCAAAAAAAAAGTTCATGATAATGATGAAAATGAAGGAATAAAAAATAATCGTTGCCTTCCAACGATGCAAATATCAACACGATGTTGAAGTTTGCATCGTTGGAACGCAACGAAACTTCTTCGAAAATAAATATTATTTCCTCATTTTCTTCACAAGCCAAAATCTTATTCAGCAAATTCGGGCTTCAGATTTCTTATGAGGATCCTAAAAAAACATTTGAGTATTACTCATAACCCAAATTTGCCAAAAAACATTCGGGCTACTGAACTTTCGTTGCGGTCCAACGATGCAAACTTCAATTTCAAATATTAACGTCATCAATTTCGAGAAATAAAAATGGATCAATCACTAGAGATTGGGGGGGGGGGAGAGAGAGAGAGAGAGAGAGAGAGAGAGAGAGAGAGAGAGAGAGAGAGAGAGAGAGAGAGAGAGAGAGATTTTAACGCTCCCTCTCTCTCTTTCTCTAAAAGCTACCGATTACTTTATCGAAGCACGTCGCCACCTTCCGGTATTACTGATGAAATAAAAATGACAGACGGTTTCCAACGCTACCGATGCTGAACGTTCGAATCTTGACGGTCCATTCGCACGTCTATACAGATCCGGCACATCACGGAGGTGTGAAGGCTCTCCGGTCTTCAAGAACGAGTAGAGCACCGCTTTCACAAGGCATACTCTACAGCCACTACACGCGGACTAGTTGTATTCGCGCTTCTAAGCGTTTCGTGTCCTTCGCCTCGTCCTTCTTCCCTCGGTCTCTCACTTTCACGCATAGGAGGCGCGCAGTGAAAGTTCCGCGGAGATGAAATTCGTCGCGTTCGCGTATAGTTCTCGTCATTGCTGTGTTGTTTGTCTTCAGGCGAGCAACCGCCGTCTCCCCAAAATACAGCCAACCACCGAAGTTTCGTTTTCACGGTACGCAGACCTCGCGCCTGTGTATACGTCACGCAACGCGCGTATACGTACGAGCCGACTAAGCGCGGTCACGTGCCACTTGTCTATATTTCACGCTCGCATTTCGTACGGGAATTAACGCGCGGGAGAATCCGGAAAATATCGTATCTTGCGCGACGCGCTCTGGCGCTCCGGCACAATTTCGCATGGCAGTGACAATGGAAATAACGACGGCGAGACGAACAATTGTAATACTAATCACCTGGGACGGAACGCTAATGACGGTAACTATGAGTTTGAAGTTTGCACGGTTGGAACGCAAAAAATGTTTCTTTTTTGCTCGCTCGTATTTTTTTTTGCAGGTTTTAGGTCGTTTCGATGGCGTTGAAGTCGTTGGAACGCAACGACAGTTGCATTTTGTTGTTTATTTCTTTGTTCAATCGATCAAATCCCGTTTTATTTGCACAACTTTTTTTTTAACAAGTTTTGTACAAAATGCTGTTTTTTTCTCTTATAACTAAGTTAACTTATTTTGCACTCTGCATACTCTTTCCTTTGTCACTATCTAACATTTCTCTCTTTTTCTTAGTTTAAGGCGTTACCCCCACTTGTAGCGCAAAAAAGGCCTTTTTCATTAATTTTTTAAAAGAAAACTACGAAACTTTTTTAATCGATCGATATACCATCTCAAATAACACATCTTGAAGAACTTTCAGTAATTTTTTTATTGAAAAATATTACATTGTTTGGTGGCAAGTGGCCGTCAATGAAATAATGTTTTTATATACACGGTTTGCGGTGACCAACAGTGCGGCGAAGTGGATCATCTGAAAAAAAAATGCGGATGGATTTAGTCGAATATAAGTATAAACTGGTCTTTAATCGAAGGATTTTAAAAAATATTCATTTTTCACAAAATGGCGGACAGTCATAGTTAATGGTTCGATTTTAACGAAAAAAACGGCCGTTTTTTGGCTATAAAACGGCCATTTATTTTTCGAAAAAAAAAATCGAACGATCAAAGACTACATTTTTATGTATTAAATAAGCCTGCAAAATTTCAAGAAGATCGGTTCATTAGTGTTCGAGTAATCTTGGTCACCGTCTTCAGAAATGCCATTTTGAGAAAAACGCCTTTAAAGTTTCAATTTCCGGTCGTTTACACAACGGATTCTTCTCTTTCAACGCTCATATCTCAGTCAATTTTGTTCGGATCGACTTGAAAACTTCAGGACATATTCTCAGATACTTATACTTCAAAAAAATGCAATAAAAATAAAATCGATTTTTTCAAAATCGCAAGTGGGGGTAACCCCTTAAGGGCGGGGTGAGGTTAATTCGGTGAAAAAGGCATGTTTTTAAGAATTTTTTTGGCGATACAGATCGTGTTAGTTTATTCATTCAATTTCCATATGATAATGCAACATTTGAACAATACTTTCCTACATTTTCATTGCAAAATATTGAAAATTGAGCGAGTGACAGTGAATCCCCGGAGTTATTAGTCGTGATCATTTATTGCCTTCAATCGGCGATTCCTACAGCATATGTTTTCAACGTTCTGAAAAAAACAACTTTAACATTTTGTTATCAACAAATGGATAAACTCAACAACAACAAAAATCATCCGATTATACGATAGAAAATTTGATAAAATATCAGCCGATTGTATTGTTCGCTCCCATTCGTGTTGGCGATAGAGACAACCGTATCGCGTGTGAAAGAGCCAGATCAGTCGCGGAATCTCTGTAACGTTAGTCATCACCTATACGTTCACTTCAATTCGCCATTTCGACCTTCCTCTCCGTCTCCCCCCATCTTTTACTCTCTCACTTTCTCTCTGCCTCCTCTGTCTGTTATCTCGATTTATCTCTGTCCATTTTCATCTTTCTTCCGCTCCTTCTCCCCCCTCTCTCCCTCCCTTCCTCTTCCTGTTCCTTTGAATCGTAGACGCGAGCTGCATGTACCTGTAATTGGTATAAAACACGTATGAGCGGAGCTCCGCGCTACCGCCAGGTGGCAATTAACGATACGCAATTAGCGTTCACGCGACGGATAAGCGGTCCCTCCGGTGCTCTTGCTGCCTTCAATTCCCAGACATTTACCGTTGGGAACCTTAACAAACGTACGTGCACGCTCGCGCGGCTCTTGCATCTGTTTCTACGTTCGTCTCCATCGATACACCGACGTCACGAGTACGACGAGAATTATATGCACGTATACGCATTTCTGGACCCGAACCAAGTGCCCTTGCGGGTGTTGATGTTCCATTTGTCATGCACATTTACTCCCGTCACCGCGCTTGTGGAACTTGCCCGGTGAATGGCCTCGAGGCTTCCATCGTTTGGATACATTTCTCTATTTTTCTTGCAAGGAACATCACTTTGGTGTTCTCCTCCGATTTTGTTCAAACTTTTTTATGTGGTAGAGTATCAAAATCTAAGACACGTATTTTTTTTATCGCCGGAAAAACGGTTTTAAGGGGTGAAACACACCCTCGAAAATAGGGGTGTTTTTCCGCTTTTTGTCGATAACGTTATCGTTCTCATTTCCAATGTATAGTACACAAAAAAATAATCAGTGTTGCAATTTGAATTTTTTTTATATCTCGTACCGTTGAAACTTTATCGACGAAGAACATCCCCATTTTTGAGGGTGGGTTTCACCCCTTAAAACCGTTTTTCCTGCGATAAAAAAAATACGTGTCTTAGTTTTTGATACTCTTCCACATAAAGAAGTTTCAACAAAATCGGAGGAGGACGCCAAAGTGATGTTCCTCGTTAGCAACGAACATTTTTGTTGTTGCAAATTTAGGCTGTGGAACCTGTGACGCCGCGAGAATTTGGATGATGAAAAGTTGACGACTTAGAAAAATAACCTGCCGTGTGGTTCCTGTGATGCAAACTTCAGTATCGTGATGTGGTGTTGAAGTTTGCATCGTTGGGACGCAACGAAAGTTTCCTTTTTTTTATTTTCATTTTGATTTACTTATTTCTATTATTAAATGAGATCTTTTTTGTACATTTATACAGTAGATCGCTAAATATGCACCATAAAAAATCATTGCGGTATTTTTGTAGGCAACATATGCCAAAATAAGTTAGTGAAAGCAACGAATATCAATTTCCATTGCATCTCGATGGTGCAAACCTCAACCTCATAGCATCGTGTGCAGAGAAGATATTCCAATGGTAGATGTCAATGGTGTTGAAGTTTGCATCGTTGGAATGCAACGAAAATTCTTTATTTTCACCACTATCCAAACTCTTTTTCCAGCTGCAGCTTGTGGATCTCTAATAAGAATATTCAAAATAAATTCAGTCATTTTCGTAGCCCAAATGAGCAGTTAAAAATTAGTTGATAAGAAAGAAAATATTTTCGTTGCATTCCAACGATGTCAACTTCAATACCATAGGCCTCGAACAAATTGGTGAGCTACGTAGGGTAAACCGAGCAGTGAATGGACGGGGACCAGTGAATCGACCAAAGCTGATGTATATTTAAAATAGTTAGAGTATCAATTTGCGATAAAGACTCGAATCACTATAATTTGGCAATAAAAAATCCAAGCTGTTAAAACCGATTTCTAGTTCAATGTCAAATCTTCACGCCACATGGAATTTTTCTAGTTTGTGGTACTTGCACATCAACTTACTTGCTATACGGCTGTGCACAGTAGTTGTTTTAAAGGCGAAAACCAAACTTTTTATATTTATTGAAGGTAAGTATTACCTTTATTACTTAAGATAGATTCAATCGTTGATTTTTTGCAACTAAAAAAAAAAAAATTCGTAAAAATAGGTCAGAATTAGACATGTTTATTCATTGGTGTTGTATTCCAACCTCTTTCCAGCGAATGGACATGGGGGCTCTGTTCCGATAATTCACAAAGCAGAGTGAAACGTTTAGCTCAACGGCTGAAAAATGCATCATTAATTAATGTCAAGAATTGGCAATGTACATTTCATTAACTGTTGTTCAATCATTTCATTCGTTTTTCAAACTTGTACCAAATTGAATTTTTTATTTCTTTGTTGAAACAAACATTAGTAGTTTTTTTTGAAAATGTCACGTTAAAATGCACAAAAGCTTTGTGTATTTTCTACAAAATCTTAATAACAGATATCATACTCACACGTATAAGAATACTATGATTTTTGTCCAACACAGTGATCTCACGGTGTTAAAGTTTGCGTTGTTGGAATGCAACGAAATTTCATTTTGATCTTTTCGTCGTCTCATTTTCATTATCATTAAAAAATCTCCCTTACATGTTTACGTTGTAGATCTCTAATGAGGATCCGAAAAAAAGTTTGAGCGATTTTGAAGGCCGAAATTTGCCAAAAAATTGAACTACGAAACCTTCGTTGCGTTCCAACGATGCAAACTTCAATACCATGTGATCTCTAAATTTAGCATTTAGTAAAAATAAATAATAACTCGTTATCCCTTACAGCGTTCATCACCACTATATGTCCATTTACTAGCAGCCAAGTTTCCATTTATTGGTAACTCCGTCCATTCACTGGCGACTTAGTCATTTCACTATTTATTTATCAATTCCTCCAATATTATTCGTTGCAATTACTTCGAGTGTTTTGTTTACCATCAGAATAATATCTTTTGTTGGCTATAGCAATTTAAACATTTGTTTCAATAATATTTTCATTCCACGGTCCATCTGAACCCTACAGTGTTGTTATTCGTCTGTTTAGTAGTCGGTTTATGGGGTGGCGCAGTACGCATTGTCACGAATTTTTTTTTACAATGCTGAAGCTTGCATCGTTGGACTACAATGAATTTAATTTCATTTCGCACATTTCACCGACAAAAGTTCTGCAATTATTTTTTAAAATATTTATTTGGCGATCTATGTTCTGAATCAATCAAAAAAGATCGCCTATAACAATAAAAATATGGAAAATGAAATGTAGAACAAAACTTTCGTTGCGTTCCAACGATGCAAACTTCAGCACCATATTTTTTTGTACAAATGAGGTTTTGGCTGGTGGAGACAGGCCAAGATAAGGCTCTTTTGAAATCGAGTTTGACTTGAGTTATAGCCCAGCTCACACTAAGACTACCATTACTCGTTACCTTTATAACTGAACAACCTCCATTTGAAATAGTTTTTATTACTCTTGTTGCCCACTTGAATGTCCTTCATGCACAAGAGCGATCTGTTTGTGCGTGTGATGTTTGGGTTTACTGAATCATGCACATCGATATACCTCACAAGGTTTTCTGGACAAAAGTATATTCTCCAACGACTCGGTTGTTAAGTTGACTATTCTTGGTCGTGCGGCAGGTCTGTGTCCCGGAATGCAATTATATGCAGCGGCCTTCGCGACATTATACGTAAGTATGGCGCAAGGGAGACAATATCAGACAAGGCTATGCAAAGAAATGGATGAAGGAGGGGAGACTTTTTAAGCGCATACGATATGCCATTGATGATCTTTTGTCGAACGCTGCGGGTGTGCGTAGTATGAATAAACGAGTGACGGCGCGGGTTCTCGTATAAAGTTCCAAAGTGCTGTGAGAATGTCGAGCTACGAATGAGTTATCCGGCTCGTAAACTCTGATCGATTTTACGGGGTCGTTAAGTTAGGTGCATCGATCAGGGAAGTCGGGAACAAACTACGAACAAATCCCACCCAGGAGTAGCTGATATTTGAGATTTTTTAATATATGCTCTACATGCGAAGTTAAAGCAGTCGTTCTTACGTTCAGCCATCATTTGTTTTTTTCCAAAACTCAAAATTTGATTTAAAAATCGTCAAAAGTATGGGAAAAGACGTTTTTCGCGTTTAGCTGGCGTAATGCTGAGCTTTCGACGGAAACTCGGTGATGTTCGTAATCAGCGGAAAATTTTTCATTAGATAGACACTTGGGCGGTTCGAAAGTAGAAAAAAAAAATTTTGAAACTTTTGGCCACTTTCGGAATCGCCAAAATCGTGAAATTTTATAAAGTTGTAGAGTCGACTCTATTTGAGTGACATAAATTTGACGGACGAGCTTTAAACATTATTTTGGTTGACTTAAATAATGCCGCTGGATTCATCCTGATATCTTAAATGGTTTTCTCGGAAAGTCCAACTGAAAAATGGCGGAAAAAGAGGCAAAGGTATGTATGGAAAAATTGGTCCATTTTTGAAATGCTGCCAAAAATCGAAAAATCATCGAAACTCCATGAATCAAACGGCCTTTTAAAACGAAAACGACAATGAAAAGAATGCCCAAAATACAGAGTTCCAAATCGAAACAGATAAAAAAATGATGGATCATTCAGTGAAAAAACTTTTTTTAGGACGTGTGGAAGAAATTTGGATTTTAAATATTTAATTCTTTTTCGCTATATCGATGTATTTTTACCTCCTGAACACGAGTTCATCATTCATTTCCCCCGAACCACCCCACTTTTATACAAAGTCGTCGTAAATGTGTAAAAACACTTTTTTTCGCGCGTAGCCGGCGTAATTTCGCAAATTGCCGATAATTGCTTTTGACAAAAACTCGGTCATATTTATCATGGAAGCTGGAGTAAGGGAGTACGAACGCTCCCGGCGATCACGATCCCAAGCCGTTCGTGAAACTCTGGATATTAGTAGTTAGTGGTTTCACCGCGTGCGTCGCTATTGCATGACCGAACCGAAGTGAACTGAGCGACAAAGAACGCAGCGACGCCATCCACCATCGATGATTCCCGCTTGTCGTCCATGTTGGAATAAAGCCTGTGCGGACCCTGTGGATCAAGGAGACTAGAGAGAAGGAGTCGACACTCCCGCCTCAAACAGTTCTTTCAATCGGTCGCAGAGATGTAATGCTCAGTTCCGCCGCAGGCGTCGCTAGCGTTCCCCAGAGCCCATAATATATAGTAATAGAAAACTGCATGAAGTGAAACTAACCGTGTTATGGCGGCAAAATTGTTTGCGCCTTTCAAACACAAATATATCTGTCGTGTACACCAGCACAGCAGCATCGACCTATGTGTATGATAACGGAGATGACTCCTCGCGAGTCAATGAGATAAAGGGAAACAGTAAACACTCTAGGTAGGAATTATAAAACAAATTTCAACTATTGATGGAAGTAAATTAAAAAATATATTCTTCCATGGTATTTTTGTTCGAGTTCTTTTGAGATTGGACGAGTTCTTTGATTGGTTAAAACTGCTTCAATTCGCTCGTACAACCAGATATCTGTACGAATGCAAAAGAAAAAAATTTACATTACCGAGACTCAGGACCTTCAATACAGTAATCTAGCGTAATCTAGCAATAAATATAATCTTTTCATATTTAAGTGATTGCCGCGCTTGGGGTTCAATTAGGCTTGACGGCTTGTTCGGTTGGTTCATCGCTTAATTCAATTCATATTTAGCTTCATTTTTAAACGTAACTAGCAAATAACGAGTTTTCATGGGTATACATATAATAAGCACGTGTTGAAAAGACAACCCCAGCATGTAGGGCCAACATTCCCGCATTCGCCCGGTTTCTTGCATGTACATGTTATTATTATTTATCATTATTATTATTGTACAGGAAAACAGAGTAACGCGCATCCGAATAATAAATACATTACAAGATACATTACGGTTGGTTTATCGCTTTATTTGCGTTTCATTGTAATTAGCCATATTTTACAACATAACAGGAAAAACATAAGTTTCCATAATAAAATAACTCGTGTTGCACTTATTATATAATTATTATATCTGATGTGCTTATTATATAATAAGCCCATGTGAATAAATCAACACGAGTTGTTTCATTAATATTATTTATATTTTATTTATTATATATATGTACACAATATTATTATATATTATAATAGAGAGAATCCCTACTTGGGTGTATTATTGTTCGGGTGTGCGAGAGAGAACGTCCCATGACTGTTCCAGGTGAGTACGAAAGAGAAACACGATCACCCCAGTTTTGTCATTGGTCGTTGAGGAGGACCTCGGACCTTATGCAATTTTGTATTACTATATATTATGGGCTCTGGGGAACACTAGCGACGCCTGCGGCGGAACTGAGTACTACATCTCTGCGACCGATTGAAAGAACTTTGTACATACAGGCTAGGATAGGGAGTTTGGACTCCTTTACTCTAGTCTCCTTGCTGTGGATTAACGAATTTAGCGAATTATGTTAGCTTTTAGAAAAAATATTTGTGCCTCGGTATAATATATATTTATAGTGATCTGCGGCGAAAACCATCAAACGAATGTTGTGAATTTTCTCGTGTTTATAAATAAATTGTGTTTGTTACTGCTTCCGCAACGAAAAGAAAACATTGGCTTGAATTCTATATTGCGTTATTATTCTTTATCTGTGCGGCGTATCGTTATGTGTGAATATGATGTGTGTGACATTTGTAAAACTTTCGTCTGGATTAATAAATCTTATGAATTTTCTTGTGTCTATAAAGAAATTTTATTTGTTGCTGCCTCCGCAACGAAAAAAAAACTTATTGGCTTAATTTATGTATTTCGTTATTATTCTTTATCTGTACAGCGCATCACAATGTGTGATAATTTGTAAAACTTTTGTCTGGATTAAAAATTCTTACGAATTTTCTTATTTCTATAAATAAATTTTGTCGTTACTGCTTCCGTAACGAAAAAAAAATATATTGACTTATTTTCTGTATTTCGTTATTATTCTCCAAAACAAGTTATATCTTCTAAAACTTCTATCTATATGGAAATTTTCTTCACCAACGGATTTTACAATTAATTTGATCAAATTATCGATCCATGTGGAGTAGCATAGGGTGCTTTTTGCAGATCGTACGGCACTGGTTTGTTGCTGACTTCACTTCGGTTCGCTAGGAGAGCAGCGCCGCCGTTCTCGTCTTCACTTTTGCGGACGTTCCATGACACTACGTTCGTACTCCTTACCTCTAGTCTCCATGATATTCGTAATCGGCGGAAAATGTCTCAAGATAGACCCCCAAAATGATTTAAAAGTCGGAAAAACGTTTTTCCACCCTTTTAGCAACTTCAGCAAAATCCTCAAAATATGAACATTTCAAACAGCCGTAACGTTGGTCCAATGTGACGTGAACTTAATGGGGAGAGTTTTGAAAAGAATTTCGGGAGACTCACAAGGAAACCGTTTTTGGTGTCCCCCTCCGATTTCGTTCATTTTTGGATATGTTATTTTTCATCGAAATCTAAGACACACGTATTTTTTTTTGTCGTCGGAAAAAAAGTTTTAAGGGGTGAAATTCACCCTGAAAGTTGGACATCCTCAGAGTGACTTTTGCAGTTTCGTATATCAATGATAAAGATATTCGAATGAAACCAATTCGAGAGCAATACTTATGGCGAATTAAAAGAAATGCAATTTGTATCTTAATTACAAATATGCGAAAGTGCAATAGTCACTTTGAAGATGTTCAACTTTCAGGGCGAATTCAATCCCTTAAAACTGTTTTTCCGCCGATAAAAAAAAATCCTTGCCTCTTAGATTTCGATGAAAAATAATATATCCAAAAATGAACGAAATTGGGGGGGGGGGGGCACCAGAAAAGGTTTCCTTGTTAGAGAATGCCGTTCGATTATTCTCGATATCTCAATTGGTTTTTCTCGGGCAGCCCACTCAAAAAGTGACTGAAAAAGAGTCAAAGGGGTGGCATGTATCGGAAAATTTGCAAACAATCGATGATCCATTTTTGAAATTCTGCCAAAAATAAGAAATCATCAGCACTCCATGAATCAAACGGAATTTCAAAGAAAAAAAAACCAGATTACGAAGAGAATGAGCACTGAGTGGAGTTCCAATTTAGTGGTCACAAATTTTTGGCCAAAATTCGAAAAAAAATGAATAATTTTTTTTCTCATAAGTCTAGATCGATGTGTTTTAACACCCTGAATACGAATTCACCATTTCCCCCCAAAATCTCAATTTTCATTGAACCTCGTTGAAAATGTACGAATAAAATTCCTAAAAAGTGTATGACTCCTAGTAACTGAACCGCCAAAAAAATAACAATTCAAGAACAATCAATTTTTCATTGCATTCCAACAATGCAAACTTTAACAGCCTATTTTCCATACGTGCTCCGAACCAACGAATCAACAATGCATTCATTTTTTATTGCCACGGTAACATTTTTTCCCGAGGTCCATGCATCTTTAATCGCGATCCGACAGGGGTCCCATGTCGCACGAGTTGCGATAGCCAATTGATAAAGCGCGCGAATTCACGGAGCACACTTGCTTTTTTCCCCCTTTGGATCAATAAACGACGATCGACAGGGGCAACGCAACAAATCGTTCGATCGAAGGAGCGAACAAGTGCGATTCGACTACGAGCAATCGTTTATGTGCGCAATTGGTGATAATTATTTTGTCCGAACATCCTGCCCTGCTCGACACCCGGAGCGGCTTTTCAACCGGGGAAGAGTCACTCGTTCGGATATTCACCCTCTATTTCGTATACACGATCGATATGCACTTGGGTAACTGCTGGCAACCGACAAACTTACTGACATTGTGTACGACTTTACGATGATTGCATTTGCGATTGTGCTCTCGTCGATGGAGAAGACTGCAACGAACTGCCTCTAGGCAGGTTGAGCTTGATGTCGCTGAAGTTTGCATCGTTGGAGTGCAACGACAATTCGTTTTCTCCAATTTGCATTTTTTTTACCTATTCAGGCTGTGCAAATCAATAAAACGTTTTCACCTATTGTTATCAGAGATGGTATGACCTCAATTTGCAAAATAATGCTTCGGATAACGATAAAAATGAAGAAATGAAAGGAAAAAATCATTGCCTTTCAAAGATGCATACGTCAACGTCATGCTGTCAGACGTAGTCGATGCTATTCGACTAAAGTGTAGCCAGTTATTTTTCAGGCGTTCCCCATACCCTTGTTAGACTCGAAAAACAGTAATGAACATGATAAAGCATTGAAAATAAAGGAGCGGATACCTGTCGTCCTCGTGGCATGTGGATTTTGGAAGACATGCTATTTTTAACATACCGAAGGGCTGTCCGCCGAAACGGACAAATATTGGACAGTAATGAATATTTGCAGGGTAATTAAATGCCTCCCCGAAATAACTCGGTAATTCGTCGTGTCGCGATATATATCGGCAATGTATACCTCTATATTCATCGGCGAAGTACCAGAGGGCAAACGATCGATGCGACGCGATGTTATTTTGCACGTTTTGACTATCATGTTATCGTAAACCGGGGATGATTAATTTACGAGGCCGCGTGTCATTACAGTCAGGCGAGTATAATATGGAATGTATTCCACGGATACGCCCACGCATCTTAATATATGTCATCTACATATGGATGATTCATACATTTATTATACAATTTATTGGGGATCATTATTTAGGACGAAATTGCCCAATCGAATTTCCGAAATTGTTTATCATTCAGACCGTGCAATCAATTACGTGCCCACATGAGGGACGCAAAACGCAGCGATCGAAATCCCACTTCGTTGGACGCGTCCGGTGGTTTTGTCGAAATAGAAATGTTTCTCATCTACTGATTCCCAACCATAGAATGAGAATTTATTTTTAGGTAAACTTTCGGGTTTTACAAAATATCATATAACGGATACAACTATTGATGATAATTGTTATTATATCAATAAGTACAACAAATTACGAAGCAAGACAATCGACAGAAGTGCGAACGTGTCGACCTATGGCGATACCTGAATCACTCATGTTACGATGTTGAAGGTTGCATCGTTGGAATGCAACGAAAATTCGTCTACATTTACCATATAAATCCTTTTATTTAAGGGGTTACCCCCATTTGCGATTTTGAAAAAAATCGATTTTATTTTTATTGCATTTTTTTGAAGTATATGTATATGAGAATATGTCCTGAAAATTTCAAGTCGATCCGAACAAAATTGACTGAGATATGAGCGTTGAAAGAGAAGAATCCGTTGTGTAAACGACCGGAAATTGAAACTTTAAACGCGTTTTTCTCAAAATGGCATTTCTGAAGTCGGTGACCAAGATTACTCGAACACTAATGAACCGATCTTCTTGAAATTTTGCAGGCTTATTTAATACATAAAAATGTAGTCTTTAATCGTTCGATTTTTTTCGCTAAAATCGAACCATTAACTTTGAATGTCCGCCATTTTGTGAAAAATGAATATTTTTTAAAATCCTTCGATTAAAGACTAGTTTATACTCATATTTGACTAAATCCATCCGCATTTTTTTTTTCAGATGATCCACTTCGCCGCAATGTTGGTCACCGCAAACCGTGTATATAAAAACATTATTTCATTGACGGCCATTTGCCAATAAACAATGTAATATTTTTCAATAAAAAAATTACTGAAAGTTCTTCAAGATGTGTTCTTTAAGATGGTATATCGATCGATTAAAAAAGTTTTGTAGTTTTCTTTAAAAAAATTCATGAAAAAGGCCTTTTTTTGCGCCGCAAGTGGGGGTAACGCCTTAAGTTTAGGTTATGGAACCCTAATAAGGATTTTTCGAAAATGTTTCAGTGGTTTTTGTAGCCTGAACGGGCCAAAAGACATTGTTGCATCCTAACTATGCAAACTTCAATACAATGACCCTCGCTTTGGTGTACGCACTGACTCGGTTGGAGTCAGTTTTACAGAGTTTCCGAAGGTAAACACAATTTCAGCTCAGTGAACATGAAGTGGCCGGTACAGATTTTCCACAGTTACCCTGTGCCCTCGTGCGAATGCGATAGAGTAGCCCATTGGGCATGAGTGGACGTGAGCAACACGCTATATGGCTAACACGAAGTGTTAACGGGTCTGCGTAAGTTTGGGGTAAAAAAACAGGTCGATTTTTAATATTTTTTTCTGATGAGAGTATTGGGATGACTGGGTCGCAATTTTACACAAACACAATACATGGTCTTGCTGAGTTTAGGTTTTATTTTCATTGAAAAATATTGATAAACAATGAAGTTATTATTATTTCAATAAGATTTGCCACACTGCCGTTGCTGAATGGCATGGTGTAGGGGGTTCTGGCAACTAGGGCACTTGAGATGAAAAATCCGGATACAATTTTGAAATTGAAAAAAATTACAAAAATGACAAGCTGCAAAAATATGTATATGAGGTATTCCACATGAATCCAGTGGACTTTTTCCCTGAACCCCATCAATTCAATTTATTTGAAAAAAATTTGATTCCACTTACTCTAAAAGACACCCTGAATTTTTAAAACATTTTTCGAAACAAACCGTAGTAAAAAATTAAAAATTTCTCCGAAAAAAAAACGCCCTGATTTAAAAATCTGAAAAAATCCCAAAAAATGCGTGATTATATGTAAAAATGTTAAAACTATCACCCACGGCGAAAGTATGATTTTTTTGTGCTTTCTGAGCGATTAACGTTGAAAAAATCCAAAAAATTCAACAACCGCTTACTTCGGGTGGATACTTAAATATTTTGATACCCCCGATGAATTTTTTTGACCATTTTTGAATAACCAAATCACAATCGGGGACCTTGAACAGTTAGCAGTCATATTTTCGGATTTTCTTTAACGCTAATCGCTCAGAAAGCACAGAATAAAACATACTTCCACTGCGGGTGATAGCTTGACAATTTTCACATATAATCACGCATTTTTGGGAATTTTTTCAGATTTTTAAATCGGGGCGTTTTTTTTGAGAATTTTTTTTTAACTAAGGGTTGTTTCGAAAAATGTAAAAATAATTCAGGGTGTCTTTTAGAGTCAATGGAATGGGGTTAAAAAAAAATAAATCGAATTAGCGGGGATCAGGGAAAAAGTCCACCGGATTCACGTGGAATACCTCATATTTATATACATGTATGCGTGCGCGCGCGTATGTGTTTTCATGTATGTAGATGTACACGACCTGGCTATACGAATTCGTTTTATTTACTAAACTGATGGCGAAGATATGGAGATATGAAAAAAGCGCGTACTCCAGGGACACGCGGTACATGTGTGCGGGGATTCAAATGCAAAGCAACTTAATTAATACTGCACTCGTCCGGTTATGATTTTGGAGGGAGCGTCGCGTTTTCAATTTACCTCCGTACCCGCGTTACCAGCAGCGCGACAAAAACGCTCTACAAGCGTAAACAAATGGGAAAAAATAGATATATACTCTTTTTCCAATAAAAAAAAAATATATATATATATATATGTATATATGAAAACGTCGAGAAAGCAAAAAGAGTGTTTCCGCAACATATGCATGATGATCCTGGCGCTCACAGGTGATGTTTTCCCGGTAAACTAGAATGCGTATGAAGCATTCCCTTTTTAAATGGTGACCGTTGTACACACAGCCGCGCACTCGGATTCATACATGTATACATAGATAGGAATCGGATATTTTCAATTTGTTGTATCTATGTAGCGTTGGTTATCAGCACATCTGGCAATTTTGAGGAGAGCCCTTAAATTTTTTTTAAGCAGCGCGTTGATTTTGGGGCCGGAATGGTCCTGGATGTCGAATATCTTCGAAAAAACCTTTTTATATATATATATATATATATATATATATATATATATATATATATATATATATATTAGGGTGATTCGTTTCAGGGCAACTTTTTTTTTGACCCATCGTGCCCGAAAACGTTTAGATGATACTCAAAAACGAACTTTCGTGAAAGGGGGGTGTTGTCAAAAAATATTTAGAGGTCGCGAATCAAAATTAAAGTTTTCCCATTTGATTAACATCGAAAAAAAATTTTTTCTCGTTATTAGTGTTACCATTCCGCGAATTTTGATATCGCGATATTTTCCAAGTGGGTTCTCATAGGAAATATGATACTTTACAATAAAGTTCCTTGAGCCATGTCCGTAAATTCAACCGTTTCAGCGGTATCATTATTGCACGTGAATATTGTATGAAAATATCTATTCAAACGGTTGTAACGCCTAAGCTATTAGATATATCGAAAAAAATTCAGATGAGAACTTTGTAGAGAAAGTAATTTTCTACAAAAAAGTCTTATAAGCCGAGCCCGAAAATTCAACTCTTTCTCAGCTATATGTGGATGAAGTAAAATAAATAGATATTGTTTTGTTTAAAAAAAAAATCTATTTATTTTACTTCATCCACCTATAGCTGAGAAAAAGTTGAATTTACGGGCTTTGCTTATAAGACTTTTTTGTAGCAAATTACTTTCTCTACATAGTTCTCATTTGAATTTTTTTCCATATATCTAATAGCTTAGGCGTTACAGCCGTTTGAATAGATATTTTCATACAATATTCACGCGAATAATGATACCGCTGAAACGGTTGAATTTACGGACATGGCTCAATGAACTTTATTGTAAAGTATCATATTTCCTATGAGAACCCACTTGGAAAATATCGCGATATCAAAATTCGCGGAATGGTAACACTAATAAAGAGAAAAACATTTTTTTCAATGTTAATCAAATGGGAAACCTTCAATTTTGATTCGCGACCTCTAAATATTTTTTGACAACACCCCCCTTTCACGAAACTTCGTTTTTGGGTACCAACTAAAGGTTTTCGGGCACGATGGGTCAGAAAAAAAGTTACCCTGAAACCAATCACCCTAATATATATATAATAATAATTATTATTATTAAGAAATAGCCTTAATAATATATATATTTATATAATATATATAGATGTATATATAAATGTGTAGGAGATTTTTATATAGCTACGAAGACCGCAATATCCTTTTCCGCTCGTACATCCGGCCCGCGTCATACATTTAGCCAACCAGTTGATCGACACAACCGAATTTCATCTCCGATCGCAAATTTCGTTAAGCACCGTCTCTTTCGACAATTGGGCAACATTGTTGCGCATGTGTGTGTGTATATGCATACATATGTTACAGTTAAAATCGATTTTCAGTTTAAACGCGTTTCCCCTAGTTCCCCAAGAACTAGTTCTTACTCAACGACTTCGTTACAATTATTTTTTTTCTTCTAGTCAATCTAGAATTGTCTGATAAATAAATTCATACGTTAATTTCGGTTCAAATTTGATTAAGTTTGAACCCAACAAACTCGTCTTAACTAGGGAAAACTATTTGTCAGTAAACGCCTTTCTTACATCTAGTTTTTCCAAGCAAAAACTAGAATTTGCTGATAATGAAATTTGAATGTTAGTTAAGGTTTAGATTTGAATAAATTTGAACGCAATCAAACTTGTCTTGACTGGGAAAAACTAGGTCTCTATTAAAGGCCTTCAGTGCAACTAGTTTTTCCTGGCCAACCCGAAAATTTACTGATACATAAATTTGAATGTTAGTTTCAAAGGCCATAGCCGGGTAAGTAGGGAAAATTCCCCCGCATTTTTTCCAGCGAAATTTGGAGTATATTCTGAGGTATAAAAAAAAAAAAAATTCTGAAAATTTCATGGTTTTAGAAGAATGATTTTTTTTTAATATAAAAAAAAAACAATTTTTCCGGAAACCTACAGTGGATCGATTTGATTTTTTTTGGTACTTGTTCCGATCAAACGTGTTACGAAATAAAATTACAGCACATCTTGCGAAAGATTAAGGTTTGAAAAAAAAATAATGTTCCTTGTTTTATTACTTTTTACTATAATCCACTTGGGGTACAATAGCGAAATTTTTTTCATATAATCTTTGGGCACCTTATTAGATTAAATAATTTTTTCAAAATGATCGGTTTGGTACGCCACAGTGAAAAAAAAGAAACACACTTTATTGATATATTTTAGAGTATATAGATATATAACTAAAATATATCAATAAAGTCTGTTACTTTTTTTTCACCGTGGCTTACCAAGCCGATAATTTAAAAAAAATTATATAATCTAATAAGGTGCCCAAAGATTATATGAAAAAAAATTCGGTATTGTACCCCAAGGGGATTATAGTAAAAAAAATAAAACAAGGAACATTATTTTTTTTAAACCTTAATCTTTCGCAAGATGTTCTATAATTTTATTTCGTAACACGTTTGATCGCAACAAGTACCAAAAAAATCGAATCGATCCACTGAAGCATTTCCGGGATTTTTATTTTTTTTTTATTGAAAAAAAATTCATTTTTCCAAAACCATCGCGTTGACGGGGATGAAATTTTCAGAAAATTAGTTTTTTTTTATACCTCAGAATATACTCCTTATTTCGCTGGAGAAAATGCGGGGGCAATTTTTCCCTACTTACCCGGCTATGGCCTTTAGACAAATTTGAAACCAAACATCCCAAACGTAAACAAACTCGTCTTAACTAGGAAAAACTAGTTCTCTACTAAACACTTTCCTTACAACTAGTTTTTCCTGGCAAATACTATAATTCACTGATTAATCAATTTAAATGTTGGTTTCAAATTGAAACAAAATTTGAACCCAAACAACCCAAACGTAAGTGACCTCGTCTTAACTAGGAAAAACTAGTTCCAACAAAATAAATTAGTTAAAATTGATTCCCAAACCTTAACGAACTAGTTTTGACTAACATTCAAATGTATTTATCAGTAAATTCTAGTTTTCACCAGGAAAAACTAGTCGTAACGAAGGCATTCAGTCAGAACTAGTTATTACTAAGTAAAAGGCGCTCGAACTGAAAAGGGGTTTTAACTGTACCATATACACACTGACTTTTGATCTATTGGCGCGGAACGTCTTGCCAATATGAAAATCCAACGGGACCATACAAAGCAGTCGATTTTTGCGTATAATTATGATCCATCAGAAGCGGGAACTTAGCAAATATGAATATATGTGTATGAATCGTTGTTGCGGTCCCGAGCAGACTTTTGTGGTCCGCCATATCCAATGGCGCGAGAGGGTTCTAAGTGGCAACATCTGGTAGATGACGATGCTGCCATACTTCGCGCCTTCATGTACCTACTCTCGCTAAACTTCCTACATACAGAAGTGCATATGCATCCATATTCTACACGGCTTGTAGCTGCAAAAGTAATAGTATTAGCAGCAGTGTATCCAAAATGTAACATCAACGGTGTCGCAGTGGCGCTGGGGGTCCTCCAATATTTATGTTGCATCCAGATCCATACCATTGCTATAAATGATGTTGAAGTTTGCATGATTGAAATGCAGCGAAAATTCTTTTTTATTTTCGTTCGTATTCATTTTTATTTTTATCCAAAATAATTGTCGATAGATTTAAGTTGTAGGTCTCTAATAAAGATCTTAGAAAAGTTCGCAGTAGCTGTAATTTGCCAGAAAAAACGGGCAATTGGAAAAACAATTATTTTCGTTGCGTTCCACCGATGCAAATTTCAACATCATTGCTGCGAATGGTGTTCAAGTTTGCTTCATTGGAATGCAACGGTAATTCTTTTGTTTTTTTCTTTTTTCAATGTTCATTACTATCCAAACGCTTTTTTTATAAAGTATTATAGTAATTTTTGTAGAGTAATAAAATATTGTAATTTTGATTACTATCCAAACCGTTTTTCTAATTTTAGCTTATGGAACCTTAATAAGCATCTTCAAAAATATTGCACAGATTTTCGTAGCCTAAATGGGCCAAACGAAAAATTGGGCAATGCGAAGAAAAAAACTATTCGTTGCTTCCCAATGATGCAAAATTCAATATCATTTCTGCAATGTATCGCGTCGATCCAGTGAACCGCCGAAACTCTTAAGTTTACCGCGGCCAAACTCATGTACGACACCAGCCCTTCTATACCGATTTTGTGAGGAAAATACTTAAGGATTTAGGTCACTCTAGAGGCCGAAAAAATAGGCTTTTTCAGGATTTTCTTTTCAGAAAAACTGCAAAATATATCGAGATTACAAAAAAGGATGTTTATCATACCTATCACACTCAGAAAAACGTTTGGTAATACCAACTATGTATATTTAGTTGAAGCAATTTTGCTTGAAGCAACCTAATTTTACTCGCTTGAAATACAATTCGATTCAAGTGACAAAGCCAGTTTAGTTGAAACAACGAAATTATCATGTCAAAATAGCAATATCTACCTGGCCATATAATGGGTTAGATTAACTACATCGGAGTTCATACAAGTAATCCGCGTTTTATTTGAACTTTATATTTGGTCGTTATATTGGCCAATAAACTACAATTTCCAACTGAATCAATTATTACGCATAAAGCGAATGATGGTTGGTTCTACAATTGAATAAGTTAATTGAAACAAATGATTTAATTAAAGTTACTTCGAGGTCAGACCGTGCTTTCTTTTTTCTACGATGTGCATATTTTTCAGCTATTGATTGCTATTGCTACTTGAGTTCTTGTGGATGCAATCGATCACCTTTTTCCCGGCACGATTTCTTGATAACGACTTTATTTGGCAAATCCGACCACGGGCGCGCTCTGTTCGATCGCTGTGAGCGATTAGTTAGTGGAAATCGCGAATCAGTGTAGTTTCAGATGCATGCACGAACAGCGCTACGATCGCCCTTTCGACTTCCGGCTGTTCACGTCTTCTCTTCTGGCTGTTAACGTGTGCATCTCCCCTCTGAGCGTGTAGGAAACTACAATAGTCATTGTGATAAGTATTGTGAGACGATTTACATCGAAAATATAAAAATGTGCGTAGTAGAAGACATCTTGATAGATTGGGGACTTCAATCGCTTGTTGCTACATTTCGAGGGAAGTGTACGATCGTCATTTCTTTTTGTCCGCCATTGTTGTCACGCTGCGTGCTATCCTTCGAGAAAAACATTGTACGGCGTCTCTCGGGTGTTGATAGTAAATTTAGTGGAAGCCGGTGAGTTTCATTTAACGTTGCGTGTTCACCAAGTGCACAAGCTTTGAAGGATTGCTAAGGGAATCGTAATTGAGATTTTTTGCGGGCACGAGCCATTGTTCTCTCGTAATATCAGATATCGATTAAATTCGGTAAATCCAACCTCGTGGACACTCGGTTTGAGCCCCTTATGTATTGACTGAAATATGCTCTGCAATTCATTAAATGCACACATGTTTCATTCTACTGTATATGTTTTTCGTTGAACTATATATTTTGAAAATGCTTTTAAGGGAGAGATTACCGACCCAACCGTTCAGTATGTTAAAATAAAGTTTGGTTTCAGGACACCGGAATTAGAATTGAAAGTACTCTGTGCGTTTTTGGATCAAGAAGAAGTTTATTTTCCGGAAATAAATATATTTTTGTAATTCAACCAAATCTCGCAGTCAATTGAATTGTTCATATCGTTCGCGACCTGGAACTGCAGGATTTCGTTGATTCAAACCATTTTTTTTTTTGACGGTATCAAACGTTTTTCTGCGTGCAGTGACTATATACAATAATTCTTTTGAAGCGATTAATTTCAAAATGGCGGCTGTGCAGCGTTTATCTCAAAACTGCATTTTCTTTAAATGACCGGAAACATAACACAGACAATTTTTAACCGATTCACTTGAAATGTTGAATATATCTTGAAAAATACATTGTCTATGGAAGTACGAAGGATTTTTTTTTATATTGCGTAGTTCATTTGTTATTAACAATCATCTGACGATTTTTTCGGAAAGTGAAAAAATTGCCTAAAAAATCGTCAGATAATTGTTGATAACAAATGAACTATGCAATATAAAAAAAAAAATCCTACGTACTTCCATAGACAATGTATTTTTCAAGATGTATTCAACATTTCAAGTGAATCGGTTGAAAATTGTCTGACTTATGTTTCCGGCCAACTTAAAAAATGCAGTTTTGAGATAAACGCTGCACAGCCGCCATTTTGAAATTGATCGCTTCAAAAAAATTATTGTATACAGTCACTGATATGTGTGATAAACACCCTTTTCGTAATCTCGATTTATTTTGTAGTTTTTCTGGAAAAAATATCGCCTAAAAACCTACTTTTTTGGACTCCAGAGTGGCCTAACCCCTTAAGTACCAGTCTTACACACACACGAGGGTACATTTTCCGAAATAATCTTTGGAAAAGAAGGAAATTCTTATTGCAGATCATTTCATTCGATAGTTTATTTCAATTCATTTGTGCCTGTCAAGTCGACTGGGCGTTTTTTTTTACTTTTTCATAAATGAAGAATGTACTGGTGAGCTATGAATAATGAGGTAAAGAAGCATTTCAATCATCTTGGCTTAGTCGGTGTTTACGTCCGTCAATGTATGTCGTGCAATGTTGGACTGCGAAATATGATTTGTCGATGCAATTGTCGGACTTCTTGCGAGCTCACTCCGAGAATACCCTTGATTTATGGGGGCGTCGGAATGAGCTCATTTTGATGATTAAATGGTTTCTCGTCACCCACACACATACATGGGTGTGTGTATGGGCGTGCGTGTATATGTATAAATAGAAAAAGCGGAAAAGTGTAGTATATGTAATAAGAGGACTATACGACGACAAACAAAAATATAGGAGACGTATATCATGAATTATGGCATATCTATTGGCCGTACGCCAAACGGTTTACTCGGGTTTTCGTGTTTCTGCAGTATATATTCGGACGTTTACAAACGCATATACACAGGCATACATACGCCCACTGGCCCCTCGGCTTCGCCGGGGTTGAAATCCAATCGATGGCAAAACTACCCCCTCAATTCTATATTTTTCTAAACTTTTCGCAGGGTGTGGAACATCTGACATAAGACACTGGGAAGGGTCCGTGGGATTTTTACAGACTAGAACCCCCCCCCCCCCCCCCTCCATTTCACTGGAGTAAAAGAGAGAGAGAGAGAGAGAGAGAGAGAGAGAGATATTCCCCTCCACATCGAAATGATGTTGAAGTTGACATCGCTAGAAAGCAACGATATTTTTTCTTCATTTTTGTTATTCTCTTATTTTTATCATTATCCAAAGATTTTTTTGGGAATTGCGGCCGTAAATTTCTGATAACAATACTCGTACGTAAAAACGTTTGAGCCCATTATACATCCTGAAGTAGCCAATAAAAAAATCAGTAATTAAAAATAATTAATTTGCCCCGCATTCGAACGATGCAAACTTCAACGTCATCACTTCCAATCGATTTAGTACACGATTTGCAATTTAGATACACGATTTTCAACGAAAGTTATAAAAAAACTCACGAATAAAAGATTAAGCACCCCTTACGAGTCTGTCATACGTAGAGATAAAGGTTTACATATCTGGAGACAAAGCATCATCTCATTATTTACAAATTTCGGTTAATAACTCAATTTGGTATTTTTTGGAAGATTTTTTCTTCAATTTTTTATATTGCTTATTGAAAATAATAACGAACTGCAAATACTATTGACGAAGGCTGAAAAAATTATACTGCAAATGTGATTTTTCGTCAATGTTTGATTCTTTGGTCGTTTCTCCATTTGTTTATTCGTTTGTTTTTATTGCCGTGTCCTCAGTCTCCTCTTTGTGCAATGATACGTATGCTCCCCCAACCCTTCGGTACTGGTCAGCCGCTGAACTTCTGCTATGCCTTTAAGGGGTAAGGCCACTGTAGCGGGGAAAAAAATAAGTATATTTTGGGATTTTTTTTAGCGGGACAATGGAATAAATCAGAATTCTGAAAAAGGTCCTTTATTGTACATATCATAAATTGTATAAAGTATTTTTTTCAAAGTAATATAAAAATAAAAGGCGGCTGCACAGCTTTTCTTCGACGATGCCTTTTTTTCATAGGCGCGCAGCCGGACAAACGGCACCTGCAATTTTTTCTTTACAGTGAATGAAAATTTTTTGTTTCGATTATACATATGAATAGCTACAGAAGTACGTAAGATATTCTTTGCAAAAACAGCGCGTTTTTTTACATAAAAGTTCGATTTTCCAACAATTCTCAAAAAAACATCGTCCGAAAGTTGTTTATAAAAAAAAAATAAGTAATATATCGAGAAAATCCTACGTACTTCTATGAAGGATGTGATTGTGAATTTACAGGTAAAATTTCAAGTCAATCGGTCAAGATTTGTTCGAGTCATGAGTCCGGCCGACTTGAAAAATGTAGTTTCGAGAAAAACGCGTTTTAAAGTTTTCGGTACGGATTGCATCGGACTGAGAGGGGCTGCGCCAAAATTCAAAATAGCAACCTTTCGACATTTTTCCCACCTTAATCCTGTGAGTATGTCATTTTTAAGATATTGAGGCATCTTTTAGGAAAAAAATCAATCGACTTTTTGAAATTTCTACAGTGGCCTTACCCCTTAATGCTATTTATCGCTGAAGTCACTATGCTCCAAAATCCAAAATTCACATGGTGTTGAAGTTCGCATCGCTGGGATGCAACGAAAATTCTTCTCGATTTTTTTATTTCTTTATTTTTATTATCTGAAATCTTTTTTTGCAGTTGTTGGTTATAATTTTTAATAAAGATTCACAAAAATATTTTAGTGATTTTCGTAGCCCAAATGTGGCAAAAAAATACGGCAAGACGAAAAAAAAAAACATTTTGATTGCCTCCCAACGATGCTAACTACAATACGATAAATGTACTATGTTGAAGTTTGCATAGTTGCAATGCAACGAAAATCCATTTTTTTTATTGCCCCATTTTTATCATCATCCAAAAAATGTCCTCACATATTTAGGACGAAAATCTTTAATAAGGATTCTGAAAAAAGTTAAGATGATTTTGGAGGCGTAACTTTGCAAAAAAAAATTGGCTACGGCACTTTCCTTGCGTTCCAACTATGCAAACTTCAATATCATGAAAATTGTAGGGTTCAATCGTTCCGAACGAACGATTGGACGAAAGTTCAGTTTATCGTCCAAAATAGACTATTCTCATATGACGGGAAGACGCCAGATTACTCTTCCACTCTAATTGTCGATTCTCCTGACAGTCGGAGAATATCGACGAAATAACAGGTGAGCGGCACGCGTGCATGGCTTAGGATATTCAAATCTAGAGCGTTCGGATACTGTGACTATTTCGTTCACGGAACAAAGAGCTGAGTGAGGTCAATCGACTCGCCAAAGACAGCGCCGGAAACGCGACGTGACGTTGATGCTCGATCATTGCTGCGTTGGCGATGGTACACAATGATCCACAGATCAGCCTTGGCCAAATCGAACGGGCGCTGTCCCGGCCGACTGTCTCGCGAATGCTACAGGCTGTCTGGTACCACTCACAGCACATCAAGCCTGCTTAGGACCCATCCGAGCAGGATATGGTACATCGGGTATGCCGTTGAAGTTTGCATCATTGAGGCGTTACCCCCACTTGTAGCGCAAAAAAGGCCTTTTTCATGAATTTTTTAAAAGAAAACTACATATCTGTTTTAATCGATCAATATACCATCTTAAAGAACACATCGTGAAGAACTTTCAGTAATTTTTTTATTGAAAAATATTACATTGTTTAGTGGCAAATGGCCGTCAATGAAATATTGTTTTTATATACACGGTTTGCGGTGACCAACATTGCGGCGAAGTGGATCATCTGAAAAAAAAAAATACGGATGGATTTAGTCAAATATAAGTATAAACTAGTCTTTAATCGAAGGATTTTAAAAAATATTCATTTTTCACAAAATGGCGGACAGTCAAAGTTAATGGTTCGATTTTAACGAAAAAAACGGCCGTTTTTTGGCTATAAAACGGCCATTTTTTTCGAAAAAAAAATCGAACGATTAAAGACTACATTTTTATGTATTAAATAAGCCTGCAAAATTTCAAGAAGATCGGTTCATTAGTGTTCGAGTAATCTTGGTCACCGACTTCAGAAATGCCATTTTGAGAAAAACGCGTTTAAAGTTTCAATTTCCGGTCGTTTACACAACGGATTCTTCTCTTTCAACGCTCATATCTCAGTCAATTTTGTTCGGATCGACTTGAAATTTTGCAGGACATATTCTCAGATACTTATACTTCAAAAAAATGCAATAAAAAAAAATCGATTTTTTCAAAATCGCAAGTGGGGGTAACCCCTTAAAATGCAACGATACCTTTATTCTATCTTTCATTTATCTACTTTTATCATTAGCCAAAGCTTTTTTTGGAAATTAAGGGGAGGCACCTGAGTAAACGGCGAGAAAAACAGGTAAACTTCGGGAATTTTTGTCTCAAAAACTAATGTTTCGATTGGGTCCGGGTTTTTTTTTATTGGAAAATATGTACATTGAGGTATGTTTAGGAATTTTTTAAAATTAATTCGTTGACTGGATGCGGTTCAAACGCGATTATCTCGAAACATAGTTTTCAAAGTCGGTGCCAGATGTATCTCGAAAACGGCTTGTTCGATTTTGTCCAAATTTGGATACAATATTCTTCGATAGTTTTTCTCGTTCGCCACGTAGGGGTTTTTCATTTGATTGAATCATTGCTTTTTTATGCAATGTGTATGCAACCCAAAATCGTCGGAAATTACGAACGAAAAACGAATGTTAAATTAAAACGCTCGCAATTCTGTCAAAAATGAAAGTTTCAAAAAAATCCTATAGGGCGAACGAGAAAAACTATCGAAGAATATTGTATCCAAATTTGGACAAAATCGGACAAGCCGTTTTTGAGATACACCTGGCAAGGACTTTTAAATCTATGTTTTGAGATAATCGCGTTTGAATCGCTTCCAGTCAACGAATGTATTTTAAAAAATTCCTAAACATACCTCAATGTACATATTTTCGAATAAAAAAACCCCGGATCCAATCGAAACATCAATTTTTGAGATCAAAATTCCCGAAGTTTACCTGTTTTTATCGCCGTTTATTCAGGCACTTCCCCTTAAGCGCGTCCATTTCTAATAACATTACGTAAAAACGTTTAACGAATTACATGGGTTTCGAAGCCAAAAACAGCATATTTTGTCTATTAAAAAAATATAATATATAAAATATTTTATTCAAAATGTTAAGCTCATAAAAGAGCCACATTTCAACAATGTTAAATGTTATAAATCATATGATAATAAATAATATCAAATAAATAAAATGTATTTTTTAACAATGTTAAAAAAGAATCGTCCAGAAAATTGGGAAATTCCGCCGGTGGGACCTGATTTCCGGAGATCACTAAAAGAAAGTGTCCTCGTGGTGGTCCGGATAACTCATGATGGCTTTATCTGAAATCAAAAAACCAATTTTTTTCTGTTAGTAGATAAGTGTAGCTCGTAAATGAACGAAGGATTTTTAGAAAAATTGAAATTTGAATTTTTGACAGAGTTGTATGCAAAATAGATCACTTTTTGGTACAATTTACACTAGGCCTTGTAAAATTAGTTGTAATAAAAAATGTAAATTTACACTATAAAAATAAAAAATGTAAATTTACACTAGGCCTTGTAAAATTAGTTGTAATAAAAAACACCTTCGTTCAATCACTTGTCAATACTATTTTGAAGACGTGTGCAAAATTTCATTAAGATCGGTGCATTAGTATTTGAGAAATCGTGTCCACCTACTTAAAAAATAGTGTTTTGAGAAAAACGCGATATACCTGCGTCGCTCCCGGCCGGTCTTCTCCGTCGGGGGGAATTCCCAAAGGCTCTTTCTCTCTCCTAGACTTATTATAGTATTAGATAATATTCTAGACATATTGTACTATTAGACAATAACAATTTTAGCAATGGATTTTTTTAATTTTTCAAACCCACGTAACCCCTTAAGCGATGTTGACATGCTAAATCGGCAAAAAGATGGGCTATTCAAAAGAATTCATTTTCGTCGCATTGCAACGACGAAAGCTTCACCGTCATCATCGGGTTATGTTTTGTCAGTGGGCACTGCGACAAAAAGTAGCACAGCCGAGAATACGAAAAAAAAACTCACGATATTTCCGAAACCATAAACTGCCATGAGCATTGTGAAAGTAGAGATTTTTTCTGCGCTGACTCCATCTCTAAATCAACTCTATTTTTTTGGTAAAATTAAAACTATGCGTTTCCATTCGGAAAATTAAAAGATGTTGCAGTACCCTTCAATGCGTGGACAAAAAATTATTTGCATTACCCAAAAACGTCCTCCAGACCACAAAACTTTTTGATTTCGGAGATTATGAGTTTAAGGGGTTAGCCCACGCTCAGGGATATAAAATCATGTGCAAATTTAACGTTTTTTTTCGTATGAAAAAGTGATTCACGCATAAAATTAATCACACATCTATTTATTATAGTATGAATATCAAGCTGTTAGAAAATATATATATTTTTTTTCGATGTACAAAATAGCCGACTACTCGAAACTTCTTGATACAGCTTTTCTCAATTGGCGTGACAAATAACTTCAACAATTTTCACTCGATTCACTTCAAATTTAAAAGTTATGTTCCTAATTGCATTTCCCATAGAAGTACGTACGGAATTTCTGAGTAATCGGAAACTTTTCATTTTGTGAGCAGTTTATGAGCAATTATAACGAAATTTTGCACTGAAAATTAATTTCTTAAGGGAGACTTTGTCCTTGGAGTGCCATATTTCAGGTGTTTACATTTTATTTTTTTTAAAGGAAACGCGTAAAGCTTTTTGAGTGCGGTTTTTTTCTTGCTTTTATTCATGATATACAGAACGTTAAAAAAATTGTTAAAAAAAAACCAAAATGGCGGCCGTTGCAGCTCCGCGAAAACAGGTCCTCAAATCGCGGGAGGTAAACGGCTGACATCACTGTCCCCTCTTTGTTGATCTGAAACACAAATTCAAAGCAAATTATCAATCTGTGACCCTTTGGTCATGGAATGACGGATGGGTTTTTCGTTTAGTACAAATTTCGGAAAATGGCGGCAGTTTTAAAAAAATCGAATTTTCGCGTTCTTTTCCGCATAAAAAGATAAATAATAAATGCAAAAATGTATCTATCGAAAAAACGATCCGTCATTCCGTGAAGACATATTTTCTGAGTATGCTCGCCAAATTTCAGGTCGATATGTTAATTACAGCGGTCAGGAGAATGTCAGCCATTTTTAAAAACGTGTTTTCGAGAAAAACGCGTTTCAAGTTTTGTAATGTGTTTACGCAAATGTGTTTATAATTACCGCTAATCGGCAATGCCTGGTCCATAGAGGCATCCCTCCTCTTCTTCTAGCTGCTCATGTTGAGCCCAAATTGATTTATTGAAAATTTCAAGGACAAAGTCTCCCTTAAGTTCAAATACCTACAACTTTTGAACAAAACAACATTTCTTAAATTCCCTACGTACTTCTCTAGGTATTCTAACGTAGATTGACGAGAATTTTTGTTTTTTGTTGTAGGTAAAAAATTGTGGATGCTAAATGTCACGCCGCGGTGCGCCTAAAAAAAAGATAACAAAAGTAAATATTAGTAGTCGACTATTTTGTACATCGAAAAAAAAATTCTGACAGCTTGATATTTATACTAAATAGATGTGTAATTAATTTTTAAGTGAATCACTTTTTCATTCGAAAAAAATGGTTAAATTCGCACATGATTTTGTACCCATCACTGTAGCCTAACCCCATAATAAAAATATACATAGTAAAAAAAACGTTTGATATAAAATGGTGCAGAATTCGATGTTTTTCTCTTTGTATTGCGCATAACATAGTTTTCTTATGATTGCTTCTGACCCAAAAAGCGCGAACGTCGTTTCTATATCTTCCTCGCCTGCGCGTGTATTTAAATCAATTAACTTGAGCCAAAGTGCTGGAGCGCCTCCTGATACATATGTGAGTGCTATCCATGTGACAGTGCCACAGAGTCTTCTCATATGAATAATCCATTATTCGAAATTGAATAACATCCTAGTACGCCTTGTCGCGAAAGGCAGAGTGTCATAAATTCCCGCGTCTGCGGAATGCAGTGAATCTAACATAATATAACTAGGCCATGTAATTCGTTGAATGTCTGTCTGTATGTCCCAATTTATCAGTCCTGGCGAGAAGGTATACGCGATTTGGTTCTCCGGTTCTATTCGCTATCGGAGTCGCGAGTCGTCACAGTCGGTTGCTGCATTAATCCGCTGCTATGATACATCGCTCGTTCACTCTCTTCCTCTCTCTCTCTCTTGCTCTCTCTTGCTCTTCATCCTGATTTATTCAGGTCCCTTGATTTATTTGGGTCCATTCTACGCGGGCATGTATAGCGCGTCTGTCAAGGTGCATTTAGGAAATTTGTACAGTGCCAAGAAATTGGGCACAATCCGTTGAGAAAACTCCATTATGCTCCTATCCAGATTCGATACTTCCGGTGACCTGCTTCTCATCTTCCATCGTGGATTATCTATACCAATGATACGTCATGGAGACGGATTCGGCTTATTCATGTCGTATGATTATGTATGAACTGTCGTGTCGGGTTTCCTCATTTTGGATAATCTACGATTTATGTCTATGAACAAAAAAATCTTGGATAAAAACGTTGGTTTTTTCTTACATCTTGATTTCCTTATTTGTATAGTCTCCAAGATCTTTTTTTCGTTGGTTTATATAGTAAATTGCTCAATAAGTATTTTTTTAAGGGACCAGTCCACTTTGGAAATGAAAAAGATCGATTTTTTTTACAGTTTTCGAAAATACATACGTTCAGAAATAATGTGTCAAAATTTTATGAAACTCCCTCGATGGTTTTGAAATTTTTATTTTTACTCTTTTTTTTGCGAAAAAGCGCGTTTTTTTTTACTTTTTTAGTTTTTCATCTGCCATTTTTTTTATTTTTCGATAAAACTTTATATCCGAGGGTCATTTTGTAGCTGGTGTCATACTGAATTTAATGGACTTTGATTTTTTTGTTTCGGACAAGCAGTTGTCGAGTTGTGATGGAGCTACCTAGCCCACCTATTTTTGAGGCGTTACGTTAAACTATAGTTTTTGTACTTAAAAATGAATAAAAATGAATTAAACATTTTTTTAAATGTATTTCAAGACTTTATTTATCACACCCAACAACTTTTATATTCATATCTTTTATAAAATAGTTTAAAAAAATCGCGAAAATATCCTCTTTTCGTGGCTCCAAAGTGGACTGGCCCCTTAAAATGATTGCGGCATTTGTGTAGACAATATATGCCAAAATGAATTGAAGGAATTTAAAAATATTAATTTTCATTGCATTCCAACGATGCTAGCTTCAAGCTCGTTGGTGATGAACACACAGCTTTCAAAAAGAAATTTGAAAATTGAATTGAATTTTGGCTGTTTGGTAAGGATGCACATTTTAATACCAGCTTCGGGTGTACGACACGGGGAATTTCAACACCCGTCGAATTGCCCGAAATAGTTTGGACACTCTTTGGGAACGACGAATACACGTTGGTTAGAATTCATTATTATAGTTTTCCCTGTGTTTAATATTCGTTCAAACATTAATGCGAATTATTCATTTATGATAAGTTCGGTGAAAACTCGTTTTTTCTCTCATTTTTTTTCTTTCATAGGCGTATTACTTCAGGCGTGGAGCTTAAGGATGTATGGGCTATAAAACCCAGACAGAATTAAAGGAAATGTAAAATTTTTAAATATGCGTCCTGGATTTGAATTAAAATCAGTCGTTAATGGCAGAATGTGCATATGAGATTGAAAGTTGCATTGTTAAAATGCAATGGAAAATTACGATTTTTTTACGGCTCAATTTTTTTGTGGCTGATCTGTGCTACGAGGAAAAACAAAATGTTTCGATTATTTAGCGAACGGCAATTTGAATCTGCGAAAACAAAGATTTTTAAGTAAAACAAAAAAGAGGAAATAAAAAAATAAAATTTTCATTGCATTCAAATTATGGAAACTTTAATACTATATATGTAGGTCAAGCCTTAAATTCCCGATTAAAAGTGTTACCTCTAACGATAGTTTCGCCCGTTTTTGTTCACGTTTGACTTCATTAGGACGAAACTCTGGAGACTGAACGTGTCGGTGGCTCACGACTGCCGCAACTTTCGCGTCGCTTAACTGTTTACAGCGTCGCTGTACAGTTTTGTAAGTATTTATAGGAGAACCGAACGAGAAAATGAGCATAACTTCTCTATGTTACAATCAATAACACTACGATTATGTAGTGAGTGTTTGCGAAAATATTCAAAACGTTTATTTCACGAGTAACTCACACATCAAATCTGAAACATTCAGTGACGATTTACCATATTATTTATTATTATTTTACCATATATGTATTATTATTTTACCATATTATTTTTCTCATCAAACTTGAAAGTGAATCGACCGCTGGGTCAAACTGGTGAGCAAAACTATTAAAAATTTCTGCGTCATAATTCTTGAACGTATTTGTGGATCGATCCCGAATTTCGCATACAGGCGAAAAACAAACGCACTCACGATGCATCCAATTTTGATCGCCCTGGATTCTGTAAGGCACCACGGTGTTGAAGTTTGCATCGCTGGGGTGCAAGCGAAATATTTTTTCTTTCGTATCGCTACATTTTTTTGCGGTCCCTTAAGGCTACAAAAATCACCGATACATTTTTGAAGATTCTTTTTGGGGCCCCATAACCTCATCTTGAAAAAGGATCTCTTGTTAGATATCTATAAATATAAGGAAATAATAAAGTTGAGAAAATTTTTGTTGTATTCCAAAAATGCAAACTTCAACGACATAAGACTCCGATGCATTCTCAAGGGGGAAATCCCTTCAGACGCCCGAAAATCAGTCATTTTCCATGAATTTTTTAACAGGTGATAAAATAGTTGAATCATTTAAAAATTTTGACATTATGTTATTACAACTGTCAAGTGTTAAAAAAAATTATTTTTCACATAAAACAAAATGGCAGCGTTATACGGTATTTCTTTAGGCGCATTTTGAAAAAAATGCTCATGTTATAGCTTAAAAAGTCATTGATCGACCTGGCTGAAATTTTGGAAGGTCTCTCACTATAACATTATTGGAAGGAATGCAACGAAAATGGATTCCTTTTAATCGCTCAATTTTTTGGCCCATTGTGGCTATAATAACCACTGAAACGTTTTCGCGTATTCTTATCAGAGATTTATGACCTCAATTCGCATAGAACGCTGTGGATAACGATAAAAATAAAGAAATGAAAAAAAACCATTGCTTTCCCACTATGCAAACTTCAACGTTATCCTTAAAAGTACTAAAAATAAAATTCTATTTGGAATCCTCGATTCTCTTAGCCGCTGCACATGTTAATTTGACAGCCGGTGAAATTATCATTTGCTGAGAAAGTCCATTAGAAAATCTAATTGCTGTCGCTCCATATTTCTACGTGAGATTACACCCAATTAAATCAAGTGAAGGACAAAGAGGAAAAGGCCGAGGGAGAGAGAGAGAGAGAGAGAGAGAGAGAGAGAGAGAGAGAGAGAGAGAGAGAGAGAGAGAGAGAGAGAGAGAGAGAGAGGGAGAGAGAGCGTTATGTATGTATGCCAGTGAATTCACGACGGTGAATTCTCCTGGCGCAAAATTAGATCGAAATAGCCGTGTTAACGACCAGGCTCGATTCACTCAGCGAACTGCGTGTGCAAGATCCTCCTTACTAACCGTCCACGAACTTCGCTCGCCATCGAGCGGGCGCACATACGTCGATCCGGCTGAACCTCAGAAGGGCGGGTCCCGCACTACTTGGGGCGTGAAACAGCAGTGTATATACGTTGCCGTGCCCGTCGATTGATCGCCAGGCACACGCAGAAGCGTGTAATAAAAGTGAGTGTTAAGGGGTATGCGTAACCTTCAAGTTAAAAAAGCAGGTCTTTTTGCAATTTTTTTTTTTCGTCTCAGATATTGGGATTATAAGTTCGATCTTTTGCACACAGATAGTACATAGTATTGACATGTCACCATTTTTTTTTATTGCAAAATATATATAAACAACGTAAAAGTAATCTTTGTCATTTAATCTCAGGACTGTAGCCTCCGCACGGCTCGGTCGCGTACATGATTCCGGTAACTAGATTCGTCTACAGTACAAAAGTGGAAAAATATGCTTTTAGTACAATGGTGAAGCTACAAAACCACTGGATGCTTTTAAAAAATTTCGAAACTTGGATAAATTGCACTGTTTTGGAAATATCTGTCGATTTGCGACAAAAAATAACGACGTTACATGTTTGTTATTAACAAACGGAGGAATACGTGAAAAAATCATCCGGTCTGTCGATTGAATATGTTATAAAATATGTTTAGTCCAAATTTGAAGTAAATCGGACGATTAGAAATTGAGATATGACGTACGCCAAATTAAAATGTGTACTTTCGAGATGAACCCAAGAGAATAAGAGAACGTACTAATGTCCACTGTGTCAGTATACAATTTTCGTACAAATGTTTAGGTCTCCTCAATATATCGTCGGTGGTCGTTTATTGTTTCCGGTACGGGCAATATACGAATAGGACATTTATTTTGTTCTGGAATCATTTTTTCTTCGTTATAAACAATGTAATTGTTATAATGACGATTGTGACGAAAAAAGTGCATTTTGTAGACATAAGTTTTAAATAAAGGTACATGAAGAAAAAAAGTCACGCAGTGTGTGGTGTAAGGACTGGCTCTTAAAAAGGAAGATATATTCTCATACGAACTTATTGATGACGGTGAAGTTTCGGTGCAATGCAACGAAAATGATATTTTTTCAATTTCACAAATATCCGTCATCAAGATTTAAGCTACAAAAATTATGAAAACATTTTTTAGGATTCTTATTTAGCGTTCTACAACAAATGGACGAAATTATTTTGAATAATAATGAAAAAAAAAAATTAGGAAATTTTTTCTTTGCATTCCAACGATGCAAACTTCAACTCCATAACTTATTGAATGAGTTGAAATTCACTACAAATGATTGGCATAACTATTTAAAGATGAATGAGGAGACGTACATAAACTTCCTGGCTTTAGTCACTCCGCCAATAAAGAAAAAGGACACTGTAATGGGAGAAGCAATAAGTCCTCACGAAAAATTGACTGCTACACTGAGATTTTGAGCTACAGGTCGGTCCTCGACAACGATTTATCGAATAGAAAATGCAACAGCCACCGATGGACTGGGCAGACAAAATAATCTGCAACGATTTGTTATACGTACCTTCGATAAATCTGCGCAGATCGGTTTGCACAGATAAACCGCTACGATATATCGTTATGTGTGTAGCTAGCTTTAGAGACCTACAAACTAAATCTATCGACAATTATTTTGGATAATAATATAAACGAAAAAAAAAATGAAATAAAAAAAATTATCGTTGCATTCCAACGACGCAAACTGCGGTAACATTTTATCGTTGTATATATATATCATTTCCTAAGCTCCAACGTATGCCTTTACGGGTGTTTACCTGTTCCCCCTTCCAATTGAGGATTTTCTTATCACTTCCTACGGTCGCATATTCTATGGGGTATGGACGGCCCCATATTCTATGCGGTATGGACGGCCCCATATCCTATGGGGTATGGACGGCGCCATATTCTATGGGGCACAGACGGCCCCATTTTCTATGGGGTATGGACGGCCCCATATTCTATGGAGCATAGACGGCCTCATATTTTATGGGGTATGTACGGCCCCATATTCTATGGAGCATAGACGGCCTCATATTTTATGGGGTATGCACGGCCCCATATTCTATGGGGTATGGACGGCCCCATATTCTGTGGGGTATGGACGGCCCCATATTCTATGGGGAATGGACGGCCCCATTTTCTATGGGGTATGGACGGCCCCATTTTCTATGGGGTATGGACGGCCCCATATTCTATGGGGTATGGAAGGCCCCATATTCTATGGGGCATAGACGGCCCCATATTCTATGGGGTATAGACGGCTCCGTATTTTTCTGTTTTTATGGTGCAGGAACGTTTTACTTAAGTACCTATACCAAGGTCTCGGAAGTATTGGCCTTCCGCTGACTGGTTGATGCGCCAGCCCGTGTACGGCTGAGCGGTCACCGCTCCGAGTATCGGCCATCCTCAACGCTGCTCAACTCGAAGTACCGCCGGAGCCGAAACCCGACCGCACACCTGCCAGTGTCGGCTGTGCATGTCTTTGTACATATTTATGGTGTTACTTTATGGTGTTGAAGTTTGCATCGTTGGAACGCAATGAATGTTCTTTTTTGCAGTTTAAAATTTCCCTATTTTTACTATTATACAAGATCTTTCTTTTTTTGGTAGATTTATATAGTGGATCGCTGAATAAGTATGTTGAAATATCATAGCGTGATTCTTGTTGGTGAAATATGGGAAAATAAATTGAAGGCATTTGGAACTATTCATTTTCATTGCATTCCAACGATGCAAACTTCAACCTCATATTATTTTCACACTAAAGTTGATACGGCTTTCCATTTTTTCACGCACAACTTTCCGCGAGCGACTCCCATTTCCTACTCTCGTTTCTCTCTCTCTCTCTCTCCCTCTTTCTCTCTCTCCCTCTTTCTCTCTCTCCCTCTTTCTCTCTCCTTATCTTTAACCTCATCTCTCTTTTAGCACTTTGAAAATCCTCACTTTGTTCATGTCGACGGGCACTTCCACTGTGCATTCATTTCACTCTTATTCCTTTCAAAGGACTATCATCACACGCCCGTGTGAACTTCATTTGAAGCACACGCACGCACATACATATATAGCGTACACAATTTACTAATAGTATAGCGTACACAACTTACTAATTCTATACTTTTGCTTGTAAAATATAAAATAGCTAATTATGCGCTATGGCACAGAGACGTGACGGTCTTTTCGGAATTTTTGTCGCCACTTTTCGAACGTTTACAATTTTTTTTTGAATTGTGTCCACCGGTATTTTGAGAAGATATTTGATAGAGAGGAAAAAAGAAAGACATCGATTGATTTATTGGTCGATTTTTTATTTATGTCTCGCTTAAAACTTGAGGCTCATTATAAAAATAAAGTAATGATGCTGCTGAAGTTTGCATCGTTGGAAGGCAACGGAAATTCCTTTTCATTTCCTGTTTTCTCAATTTTTATTGTTATCCAAAATCAGTTTCGATAGATTTAAGTTGTGGGTCTCTAATAAGGATCATAGAAAAGTTTGCAGTAGCTTTGATTTGCCAAAACATAAATTGGCAACTGGAATATAATTATTTTTCTTGCGTTCCAACGATGTAAATTTCAACATCATAACAACGATGCGAAGTTCAACATCATAAGTAATGCCAATATCAAGAGTTTACAATGAAGAAATATACCTAAATTACAATTAATATAATTATAAGTACGAATAACTTACTCAATAACTATTGGGAGTACAAATAAGTCTCCGCCGTTTGACAAAAGATGGCCCCACCAGGAGGTTATGGTTGAAATTGTCAAATGTAAAACGTCATATCGTAAGGTTGGACATCTGGCAAGCCCATAACCTTGAAATATTAGCGATTTTGTATTAGCATCACATAATTTTGTTCGTGCAAAAATTTCGGGTTTTGAGCCGGATAAGCGTAATTTGCGGGAACTTTTGATTTACTGCTTTAAGGCGTTACCCCCACTTGTAGCGCAAGAAAGGCTCTTTTCATGAATTTTTTAAAAAGAAAACTACAAAACTTTTTTAATCGATCAATATACCATCTTAAAGAACACATCTTGAAGACCTTTCAGTAATTTTTTTATTGGAAAATATTATATTGTTTAGTGGCAAATGGCCGTCAATGAAATAATGTTTTTATATACACGGTTTGCGGTGACCGACATTGCGGCGAAGTGGATCATCTGAAAAAAAAATGCGAATAGATTTAGTCAAATATAAGTATAAACTAGTCTTTAATCGAAGGATTTTAAAAAATATTCATTTTTCACAAAATGGCGGACAGTCAAAGTTAATGGTTCGATTTTAACGAAAAAAACGGCCGTTTTTTGGCTATAAAACGGCCATTTTTTTTCGAAAAAAAAAATCGAACGATTAAAGACTACATTTTTATATATTAAATAAGCCTGCAAAATTTCAAGAAGATCGGTTCAGTAGTGTTCGAGTAATCTTGGTCACCGACTTCAGAAATGCCATTTTGAGAAAAACGCGTTTAAAGTTTCAATTTCCGGTCGTTTACACAACGGATTCTTCTCTTTCAACGCTCATATCTCAGTCAATTTTGTTCGGATCGGCTTGAAATTTTCAGAACATATTCTCAGATACTTATACTGCAAAAAATGCAATAAAAAAAATCGATTCTTTCAAAATCGCAAGTGGGGGTAACCCCTCAATTTGAAGAAATCTGCAGCTGAGGCGCATCGGTTGCTTGTAGAAGCATATGGTGGGGCTGCTTCAAGTGAAAGTAGTTGTCGTGAGTAGTTTCAAAAGTTTAAGAACGGTGAGTTTGACGTCGAAGACAAAGAACGTCGCCGAAGGCCGAAAGTGCACGAAGACGCGGAATTGGAAGCATTATTGGAGGGAGATTCGTGCCAAACGCAAGAAGAACTTGCACTTACATTAGGAGTGACTCAACAAGCAAATTCACATCGTTTAAAATCGTTGGGAATGATTCAAAAGCAAGGAAATGGGGTTCCATATGAACTGAAGCCGAGAAACGTTGAACGCCGATTTTGCACATGTGAAATGCTGCTTACCAGGCATAATCGAAAGAGTCACTCATAGCACTCAATTGGGAAGTTTTACCCCACCCGCCGTATTCACCAGACATTGCTCCCTCTGACTATCATTCATTTCGATCGATGACGCACGGCCTGTCTGAGCAGCACTTCACATCGTATGAAGATACCAGAAATTGGGTCGATTTGTGGATAGCCTCAAAAGACGAAGCGTTCCTCCGACGCGGTATCCATACGCTGCCAGAAAGTTGGAAAAAAGTAGTGGCTAGCCATGGACAATACTTTGAATAAAACACAAAGTACCGTTATTTCACAATAAATGCCCAATATTTATCAAAAACGGCGGAAACTTATTGGTACTCCCAATAGAACTTAAAGTTAAGAAGACATCAACCAAAATACCATAAGACCAATATTGATTCGCGTGAGGGAGTCAATCAAACTAATTCTAAAACTAACTCGACCGCTAATTTGATGTAAATTGACATCATGTTCATGATGACATTCGTTCTGGCGTTTCCTTCGCAGCATCTATACACACGCGCCCACACACACGTATATATAACTTAGCGGAAATTTAGCGGTACAGGTACATGTGTGAGCATCTATCGTAGTCGTGTCGCATAGTTGCACTCGCAATGCAGCAGCTCCCTTTGGCAATGGCGTACACGACACGGGAATGGCTCGATACGTGTGGGAGACCCGGTTCGCCCATGGTCCGTAGGTAGCTAACGCTCAGCTAACTGCAGTACTCACCTGTACGATATATCTATAACGCGAATGCCGAACAGTGATTGGCCCTTTGATGCGGATATTCGAAATTCTCAATTTCTCCGTCTCTCTCGCGCTCTCTTCGATTTTTTCTCTCTGCCATGTTTGCCCGCTTGCCCTCTCCATATCGGCCGATTTTTTTATATCTCTTCATTTTCATTCGCGTTTTGGCCCGAATAGATTGACTGTAGGAACGATCAGCGGTGAACGGCTGACAGTATATCGATGTTACATCCCCCTGTCCGTTTTCCATACGTTCAAATCTGCACATCGAGAACGTAGAAGTTTCCAACGAATCGCTTACCGAATGTATGCACGGTGAAACGTTTGAAAATTAATCGATGCTCGAGCAGTTTTACCAAGATCTCGCATCGCCATGCCTTCATTTTCGATGCCTTCATTTTCGATGCCTTCAGGAACGAAGAGCTGAAAAACTCCCGTCAGTTTACGTCGAATTACTCTTATGCCTAGGTCCGAAAAGTGACTTCCAAAAGAAAAATTCAGGTGCCTCGTATCTATACTATCCGAATCACCCCTATGTATGTTTTACGATCTTTTTTAGCCTTCAAGAAACAAAGCTTTTTCTTATTTTTCTCTTTTGCGTGTGTAGTCTCCTCGCGATGTTTTTCACTTTTCTTAAAATCGTTATGGAATCCACTGTTGAGCAATAAATGAACGACCAAGTCAACACTTCCCGTGGAAAAATTTATTGGGGAGTCTCCAGATCCTACCACATCCCTATAGGGATTCGATAGGGACGCTGCACGTAGGGAGTACATACTGGAATCTGAGTCGATGCTGCGATAATTTCAGTGATCTGATTCAAATACATTTTTAAGATATACTTTTTAAACGATTTATACCTTGTTAAGATAAGAATTATACTTTTATTAAGATTCCCTCGTTTTGTGAATCATATATTTTGTTTAAAAAATCCAACGTACAGAATGCGATGGGATCCATCAAGAATCGTATCGAATTCTGTTCGGTAATGCGGGAATCCTTTGGGATTCAAATTGGATTCTTAAATTCCAATGGAGAATCCCAATGAGAATTCGATGTACGAGCGTGACGTTTTGGTATTGGGATCCAATGCGATGACCAATTCGGGAGGGTCTCGTTTCTACAACGCTGCAAGTCCGTTTTTCAACTTTACAATGACTCACCTCTCATTTGTACAAACCGGAAATCTACCAACTGTACAAGAGTCTCAAGTTTGCAATATTGAACCTCTACAACGGTCTAGCCTTATGATTATACCTACAACGTATTTATTCAGATTTGTATCAACTACACAATGAGGGATTTGCAATGTGCATTAATCCTACAATGTATCAACTCTACAAGAACTTTGAGTCCTCAACGTTGAACTGGGCTTGTTTCAATATTCAGCGTTCAACAACGTTCAATATTCTTGTTAACTCTACAACAGCTGGTATATCAGGTGTTGTAGAGCTAACAATAATAGGTTAATAGGCATAATAATAAAATAATAGGTACAAGTGTGGGAATCCAATGGGATCCCTATGACCAGTTTTGCACGGGTAATGTAGATGCTTTGGATTTTGATCAAAGGGTGAAATAGGTTTCAGAGGTATAATATTAGCATAATTGTCACTAAAGTTCAGAAGATAAAAAATACTTATTCCAGTCTAAATGATTTTTCATTACTTTTAAAAACTACTAAGATATAAGTACATAAACAAAAGAAATAAAAATCAAAACCTGTGCTGAATGAAGACTAAAAAAAATGTTGAATACTTTCTTCCCGAAAACCAAAAAGACCGTAGACCACAAATGGGGGTGCTTCCAATAGGTATCGATACAAGGCAACTAGATTTTCCTTTTGGACGTCACTTCTTAGGTTACTCTCTATATACATATAATACACATATATGCACACACGCACACATTGAACTTCCACAGTCTATAGATACACGAAGATATGAAGCGTACATGTCTGTATCAAAGACTCTCCGGTTCGACTATCGATTATGGTCGTAACGCCATGTTGCCACGTATTTTGCCATTCGCTTGTCTGTCCATCACACATGTCTACATAAACATTTAATGCTCGAGCCACGATCGCGAGGAAACGAATCCCGCTGCGCAAACAAACGTATACGTCGAGAAATGATAAAACGCGAATACACACATTTCGCGTTGTCGGTTCCTTTCATTTATATTTAAGCTCTTTTTTTCCGCTTCCAAATAGAGATCCTATTGTTTTATTGGATTCAAACGAATTCCCCTCACCCTTCCACATCTATATGGTGACTTTCATTCTTCGTGTTTATTCACGGTTGAAAATATTTCCCTTCTTTTCCCTGCACAGATGTCATCAAAGAGCTGGTAAAATCGCAAGCGCGTTATCAAGAACTCGCGCAAATTCTATGATCGAACGCCAAACAATGAGTCACATTTCAACTGTAGATTGGTGCTCGTGCAGAAGTTTGTTGGGGAGTTTCAAGATCCTGCCACATCCTTGTAGGGTTTCAATAGAGACCCTGCACGTAGGGAGTCGACGTTGGAATCCAAGTGGATTAAGCGCTATTTCCCGATTGACGTCTTTGGAGATTTTTTTCGTTAAAAAATCTTAACCGTAGTTTGTTGGATCTAAAAAAACGTATCCTCTCGTGATCCCGTGCACACTTTTTTGGGGAGTCCCAAGATGCATCTCTATAGGGATTTTTAGGGATACCGAATATAGAAATCCTTATTGGGGTCCTATTGGATTCTGCCGGTTGAGAATTCTTACAACTTTCGAATCGAAAATATGCGTAAAATCACGAAAAGAATCGGTGTGATGAAACATAACCTGTACGCTTCATGAGCAAGTACATATGTCGTGATATCATGTCAAAGTGCAGTAAACAACAAACGATAAGTACAGTGGATTTTCAGTGATGTGATTCAAATCGATTTTTAAGTTATACTTTTCGATCCATACCTTGTACAAGTGTATCCAAGTTTACGATTCATACTTTGTCGACATAATGTCGTGATATTATGTCACAGTGCAGTAAACAACCAACGATAATTACAGTGGATTTTCAGTGATGTGATTCAAATCGATTTTTAAGTTATACTTTTCGATTCATACTTTGTACAAGTATATCCAAGTTTACGATTCATACTTTGTCGACATAATGTCGTGATATTATGTCATAGTGCAGTAAACAACAAACAATAATTACAGTGGATTTTCAGTGATGTGATTCAAATCGATTTTTAAGTTATACTTTTCGATCCATACCATGTACAAGTATATCCAAGTTTACGATTCATACTTTGTCGACATAATGTCGTGATATTATGTCAAAGTGCAGTAAACAGCAAACGATAATTACAGTGGATTTTCAGTGATGTGATTCAAATGGATTTTTAAGTTACACTTTTCGATTCATACTTTGTACAAGTTTATACACGTATATGATTCATACTTTGTGAAAATATGATTTATACTTTACGACGATAAGATTTATACCTTTTTTTAATCCACTTATTGTGTTTATCTATATGTTTTGTTTGGAAAATTCAATGCACAGAATGCGATGTGATCCATGCAGAGTCGTATCGGATTCTATTCGATGAGGCGAGAATCCTTTAGGATTCAAAGTCGATTCGTATTGGATTCCAATGGAGAATGCCGATTAGAATTTAATGTATAAGCGTGACGTTTTAGTATGGGGATCCAGTAGGGTGACCAATTGGATCTCTAAGACAATTCCGGTATGGGTACATGTCACCTATATAGGGATCCACATAACGAGTACCTATGCATATATATAGAATATATTATTTCCTTTTATCCTTTGGACCCTTTTCTATCACTCCCGACCTGCACTTCGCTAATCTAACGTGAGGTTTCGCTACGTCCACAGATGTATTCAGCTTCACTATACCGCATTTGCCGAAGGTACGGGGAAACTGTGGTAAACCCTCACCTGTATAGACGCCCCATGTTTTCTGACTCGCTGCTACACAGACGTTTTACTCACGTATCTACACCATGGTCTCAGAAGTATTGGCTTTCCACTGACTGGTTGATGCACCAGCCGCTCCACGGCTAAGCGGTCACCGCTCCAATTATCGAGCATGCACAACGCTGCTTAACGCCTTAGGCCACAGTAACGGGTATAACATCAGCTGCGAATTTAACAATTTTTTTTCGTACGAAAAAGTGATTCACTCATAAAATTAATTTCACATCTATTTAGTATGAATATAAAGCTGTTAGAATATATATATATTTTTTTTTCGATGTACAAAATGGCCGACTAGTAATATTTTCTTTTGTTATCGTTTTTTTTACCTAGAACAAGAAATATATATATATATA